>OX421971.1:78902981-79502981 GCA_949128135.1 Parasteatoda lunata
GTCAACTTTTTAACAAGAGATATCTTTACCATCTCTGAAATATGGAGGTTCGAAAAAGGAAAAGATATAAAAGTGGCTGACTTTATAGCGGTCTAACTTTTTTGTTACTTTTAAAATTAAAAAAGAATGTTTTTAAAATAAAATAAAGATGCTTAAATTTAAAAGATAGATGCTTAAATTTTAAAAGATTATTTATAGGATAATTATTTTGTTGTAAAAATCTTCTTCCATACGAACACCTCAAAAGAAGAGAAAAAAAAAGTGACTATGTCTTACTTTAAAAAAGGGGGTGACGTTTATTTTACATTATAAGTTTTTGAAAAAATATTTATCCAGTGTTCTTTTGAGATCAAGGATTTAGTGCCATTCTGAAGTTTTCGAATTTATTTTTTTCCCCTGCAAAAACATGATAAAGTACTTCATTCTTTCTTTTTCAAAAATTCAATTTTTACATGACACTGATAACAGTACATTTCTTTTAAATTGAATTTTGTAAATAAAATAACAGAAAATTATTCGAAAACTCATTCACTGTGTAAAATATTTGATGATTATGTGTAAATTTAAATTAGAAGAAAAAAATTCTGTTAGAAATATCTTCACCAAAATATTTAACCATTTAACATTATATAATGAAAATAAAGATAAATTTAAAAATAATAATATTATTATTCGGTTCTTTTATTTTTAGTTACAAGGGTGTAAATAATATGATCTTATTTTTTTTATTGATCTATTAAACGCAGTGTTTAATTTCAAACCTGTAATTCAGTACATTATGACGTATACCAAAGGGAAGAGAAAACATACTTCTTTTTCGTGAATTAAGAAAAATGGTTTTAGTATTTTCAAAAAGATCAGTAGTACACGGTTTTAAAATAGATTTCATTATAAACGCACTTTAGTTTTTGTTTAAATTAAATACAATTTTTGATAAATATTTTTCATAAATTTTAATTTTAAAATTCATGGGTACATGCTTTATTTTGTGTTGTAAACACAAATCTCAAACAAAATTTTTTTTTACAAAAAATATTTTTTAAAATTTAAAAAAAAGACTACATTTAAAAAATTTTTTTTTCAGTAGTTATATTTTTGGGGGGTTAGGAAACATGTAAAATAAGCCTAATTTTTATAATAACTAAAAAAATAACAGGAATATTACACGATTATGATCAATAAAAAGATAGGAGGGAAAAAACCGGAAAGAAATTAATTCTGAAAGAAATCGCTTGTAATAAATCCAGAATAAGTTGAAAGAATAGATGAACTTTGCTAATTTGCAAACCAAAACCCTTTAAAGTTCGAAGGAAAAAAATGCTTTTAATTAGAAATAGATTCAAAGTGTTCAGACATTATACGAAAGATTTCTGAAGCTCTAACGTAATTTTTTGGAAAGGAAAGGATTAAAAAACCGTCAGGGAGCGAGCATCAAAACAATTCATGCGTGTCTAATCACACACAGAAAAAAATAATTATTGCTATCATGCAACAATGATAACCAATAGCAAACTTTCAGAAACCTGTTAATTTCAAAACGAATATTCTAAGTTGAAGTCACGAGTACCAGTTTGCATTTTCGTATTTAGATTCACTACGGAAAGAGGTAAGTTTATTACTTTTTTTCAAGTTTGAAAAATATGGAGTTCTTTAAAAAATATTTGTTAAATTTAATTCTATAAGAATTGAAGAAAAAAATTATAATTTTTTAATGATTCAAATGTCTACGCGGGTAAAAGTTCAAATGGTGTCACAGAAATATATATAAATCGGGCCAAGTAACATTATGTTAAATTTCAGAAAAGGTAACATCTTTAAAATGAAAAAATTTTATTCGTAAATTTATTACATATTTTTTGTGTATATATTTTAATATTTTTTTAAGCGTTGTATTAAAGCTTTAAAGTTTAGAAAACGAAAAAAAAAAAAAAAAAAAAAAAAAAATGGGAATTACACCATTGTAACTTTTACTTTTCTATTTATTTACATAACTAGGAGGTTTTGTCCATTGCTCGCTCCGTCCACCAGTTCTTGTGACTGCCTCACATTCATTTTCTAACCACCATTGCGAGCAAATATTTATTTTTCTCTTTTAAAAGCAGGGATTATTTCGCTTATATACAATTATTATAATTTTATGTAAAAACAATTTGTAATACGTAAATCGTAATTAATTAAACGATTACTTGGATTTAAGGAAATAATCAGCTGTACTTAAAATAAAATGTTGAACTTTAGACAACAGAATGTGTGTGTCAATGATAAATGACAAGGAATTTTACTTGTTAAAATAACAATTTATAACGTTGTTATATAACAGTTGAAGTTGGAAACAGATATTTTATGTTTCTAGGGTCTTTTTACATTTCTCAATATATCCCTATAAATGTTAAGATTTATATCTGGCGAATTCGGATGTCTCTTTCCTATTTTTATTTATTCTTTTTTTTCTTCTTATTTTTATTTATTCAAAAGAAGAAAAAAAAAGTTAAAGAGGTTGCGGAAAAAGCATTCAAAACGACAAATTGAAATTTCGAAAAAAAAAAAAAAAAGTGTTGATTTTTTCCAAATGCAAATTGCCCTTTTAGCTCGAAGATTACAGCATGGTATTTTTTATTACAAGTTAAACAGTTAATAATTGTCGAACTAATAATTGAATGTTAAATTTTTTTCATTCCATTGAACTCCTTACACATTTTTTCTACACACCATCGTATTGTCAAGTTTCGAAATCTCTAATTTTTGCGGAATAAAAAGTTATTTTTCTGTTCTAAAATAAACAATGACATGATGAAATAATAAGCTAGCGATATTATGGTCTGTTTACTTCCACCATTTCATAAAACAAAAGAGATTTTTAATCTCTGTGATAACTATTCCTTTAACTTAAATCAACCTTCTTCAACTGCTTGGGATCCCTTTCATAACGTTTTTTAATCGATTCAAAGTTAATGACTATGTTGTAAATATAGAATGAGATGCGTTAAGGATTGAAATAAAATAAAATAAAGTAAAACTGTTCACCTGCCCACACTTTTTCCAAAAAAGTTTCACTACAATTTTTATTTTTTCTATTTAATAAAACCAACTAATGAGTAAGTTCCGTAAAAAAAATCTTCTTTGAGGGTCTATTTTGAAGCATTTTTCGTAAAAAAAATGGATAAAACCGGGAATAAATGAAAAATACTTATTACAAACAAATATTCCGAACCTAATTCCGCTAATATATATATATATATATATATATATATATATATATATATATATATATATATATATATATAATGTCCATGTTTTGTCGATAATTTTAACTTATTTTTTGAGTTCTATATACTGGCAGCTTTTGTGCAGTAAATAAAATTTTTTAATTTTCTTCGTTTTTCTCTTTTTATCCTTTTTGTCTTTAATGTGCTATATATACTCTTAAGTAAGCACTCTTTTTTGCGGATATAATCGTGTGAGTTGATGAAAAGATTATATCTTTTATTTTCCGGATTTTTTAAAAAATAAATAAATAAAAATTTTCCTTTTTCGGAATTTGTTTTTTTCTCTCCAGTTTTTTGTTATTATTATTATTATTCTTTTTCTCCCTTTTTTCATTGTTCTGTAATTTTCCCCATATTTTCTCTACATTTTGAGTATATATATATATATATATATATATATATATATATATATATATATATATATATATATATATATATATATATATGCGTGTGTTATTTTTTATTGTTCTATGTTTATTTTTTAAGTATAAAATATTAAAATATTACAATATTTAGTGATACATGTTTTTTGCGACCCTAAAATTTAACTTTGATCGCAGTGGCGCATAATTAAAGAGTTCTTTAATTTAATTACAAGAAAAGCAAACTTTAAAGAGAAACAAAGATAACAATTTTAAGTAGTAAAAAAGATAACACTCAAAACGGAATAAATGTTATGGACACATGAAATATATGTTTGCAGGCTCATCGAATAAAGGCATGACCCTGTTAAAAACTCAACTCTAAAAAATGCATTAATCCCAACATTATATAACTGGAAGAAAAAATCTTCATATTTGTTTTTAGATAAATTTTAAAATACAACATCATAATTTTCTACGTAATATTTGTAACCTAATTAAATATTTTGCAATAGATTAATTGAGTAAATACCACATCGGTTGAAAACAAAATCATCTCATTTTGTGAATCTAACATTAATCATTTCTCAACAAAATTATGCACTGGGCCTTTTTATTTGTTTTAACAAGTCGCAATTCCTACTATGAGCAGAAAACCGTAACCATGAGCTCTAAAACATCAACGTATTATATAATTAGATAATAAGTAAATATATCTAATAATATAATATATGATTACAGTGCATCACCTAATGAATAATAAAAGTATAGTCATTAATAGAAAAAGATACAATATCTATTTCTTACCTTACTACATTATTTTTCATACTATATTATCTAATACATTCCCCGCGGAAAAAACTATAATTTAAAAAAAAAAAAAAAATTCTTCTTATTTATTTAATATTTTTTAATAAGTCGTAGTTCCTTCAGTAAGCTGAAAACAGAAACCAAAAATTAGTCCAAAAACACACCGTAACATAAATCGCGCGAAAGGCTGTAAAAAAAAAAAAAAAACTATAAATATATATTCTTTGGGGGTTAAAGCGTGATATCCTTAGTGCAAATTGGTCCTTACTTAAACAGCTCAGTAACATATTTTTTCGTTTATTGATATTAAATGGCCCTTCAAAAAAGAGGCACACAACATAATCTTAGAATTGATCAGCGTTTCTTGGGGCCATTTCCCTTTTTTTTATGAGCGTTAAGCCACAGATTACAAGGCCCGTTGACAGTTGTGCCCACCCCAGTAGTTGCTCTTCACACCCCACGGGCCCCTTGCCCCTACTTAAGCCCCTGACACGTGCTCCCCACGCTTTAGCACTCAGGGAGTGAGAAAAAAATTAGATCATTTTTTTCGCCTCTTTTTTGTGAAAATGCCTAACTTTTTTTATCACGAGGGGGGAGGGAATTGTTTTTTTTTTTTTTTTTTCCGTTCCTTTTTTGCACGAGGGCAATGAAATTTAGTATTTGTGAGATTATTTATTTATCGAGCAGTATTTCAGAACGACTTTGTTAGGAGTTTAATTTAAAATAAAACTTTGAAATTTCACTCCTTTTTATTCATTCAATTTTTACAAACTATAAAAAAAGCATTTGAAAGTTAATCAAACTAACTAGCTATCAAATAGTTTAGTGAATGTCTATAAATTAACCATGATCGTTACTCTATAACAGCCGTTTAATAATTCAAGTATAGACATTTGAATCAACTTTTTATTACTATTAAATTTGAACTGACTATTCAGATGAAGTAATACTTTCAGGGAGGGGGTGTGAAATCACAAGTTATTACTTCTAAAACTTCGTTATCATTTAGTTAAAACTCAGTTTTTAAAAGATACTAATTTTTCTAAAAAATGTAGTGTACAGTAATTAAAGGTACAACAGATTATGATTATTAATATAGGTGGGAGATAAAAATGATATACATAATTGCATGTAGTAACTTATCTTTTTTATTTGAATTATAGCAGCTGTTTGAAGAAAATAATTGTTTAGCTATAATTTCCTACTTGTATAGCACCTGTATGAGTTAGATAAACAATTTAAAATTCCGTTTGCTGTAAAAAAATATTTATTAAAACAACAACATGTATGAAAACTGAAATAAAACAAAATGAATTATAAGATATGATTTCATAGATTTTTTTTCCTTTGTTTTTTTAATTTTTTTTTTTTTTTTAAAGTGTAACTAACTATAATATTTTCTTAATGTCAACATTTTAAAATCTGTTGCATAAAAAGTTGTAGCAGCAATGAAAATAAATTTTGCAGCCTTTTCTTTCAAATCACATGGAACAAAAAACATTTCTGACTAGAAAAGTCTGGGAAAAATAAAAAAATTAAATCTCCAAAAAAATCAATAAATGAAACATGCACGGCAAAATACTGTTTCCTTAAGGATTATTATTATACAATATAGGTGCAACAAAAAAAAAAGTATATTTTTATAAAACATTTTTAAATATATATATTTTACATATAATACGTACAATTTTTACGTATAATTATCGAATATAATTTGAATAAATATGAATTATAAAATCTCTTACATGTGTTAAAAAATAGCAGTATTTGATTCTAACATTCTTAGAAAGATTCCACCATGAACAAACTAATAACAAAATCTACAAGGTTGTAAGGAAAGAGAATATTAAATATCTACTTTAATAACACTATTTTTAAATATGATTCAGCCACTTTTCAAAAATTAGATGTATAATATACATAGAGATGTTTAAAAATGCAAATAAAGCATAATTGTGTGTCTAGAGTTAGGTTAGTAAAAACTACTAATATTTCGTAATATTTTATTTTATATTATAATTCAAAAATCTTAGCGAGTTTTATTCATAAAACCGTTTTTAAATAACTTAAAGTTTTAATATTTTTAGTCGCATGTAAAATTACAGCTGGTGCTAGTGTTATTTAAAAATAAAATAAAAGAAAAAAAAAACAGCGATTTTTAAACTTGTTTCTTGATGTGATATAACAAAGGCTACATATTATTAACTGAAAATAAATACATCATAGCTTAAACTATTATAGTATTTTTTTAAACAAACTATTTTTAATAAATTAAAAAATAAGCAATAGCTTGTAGAATTAATTTGTCTATTTTACGAAATAATTTTTGTTAAAACAAAATTTAAACTATTATAGTATTTTTTTAAACAAACTATTTCTAATAAAGTAAAAAATAAGCAATAGCTTGTAGAATTAATTTGTCTATTTTACGTAATTAATTTTGTTAAAACAAAATTTAAACTATTATAGCATTTTTTTAAACAAACTATTTTTAATAAAGTAAAAAATAAGCAATAGCTTGTAGAAATAATTTGTCTATTTTACGAAATTAATTTTGTTAAAACAAAATTTAAACTATGATAGTATTTTTTTAAACAAACTATTTTTAATAAAGTAAAAAATAAGCAATAGCTTGTAGAATTAATTTGTTTATTTTACGAAATTAATTTTGCTAAAACAAAATTTAAATTAAATTTAAACTATTATAGTATTTTTTTAAATAAACTATTTTTAATAAAGTAAAAAATAAGCAATAGCTTGTAGAATTAGTTTGTCTATTTTACGAAATTAATTTTGTTAAAACAAAATTTAAATTAAATTAACTATAGACGTATTAAACACCCGCTCACATGATGATGTAATGCATAATTTTATTACTCCACAAGGCGAAATTTTTTTTTGTAAAATTGCCGTACTGTACATAATATTTCTGGTTAAAAGAAGCCATAATTAGGGTTAAATAATTGGAACTAGAAACCATAATAATGGTATAACCAAAATATGGGGTATTTAAATCATACATTTGGTAATTGTTTTATTCATATGGTAACCGTTTACCGAAAAATTTTGGTTTAAAAAATTATAATCTTATTACCACACCATTTAGTAAAAAAAAAATCAAAACTTAAAAGTAAATTTAACCGAATAAATGGTTTTTATGCTATTCTTCTAAGGCAGTGATTCTCAACTACTGTGCCGCGGCATTTTTGTGTGCCACCAAATTCTTAAAATGTGCCGCCAAATATTAGAAATGATACAATAAAAATTATAATGCTTTTTTTATTATTATTAAAGTTTAAATTAAAGAAAAGTGTATATATATATATATAATATTATATAGATATATACTTTTTATAATCTTTCCACACTTTAACCGCGTGAACATCATTGTCGGTGATTGTCTTGTCTCTGACAATCTTAAAATAACTTAAAATAAAATAGAAGTGTTTAAATTGTCTTTAACACACAATTTTAAAAAATGTTGAAATAACTTTCAAACGGAAATAAAAACTAACTATTATAGTAAGCTATGCAATTAATAAACAAATCAACAAAATATAACTTTAAATAAAAAAAAAATATATATATATATTTAAAAAACAATTTAACAAAGGAAAATTAACAAAAAAAAAATAAGCTAACAATTAATAATTAGCAAAAAAGCTAGTTAACAAGAAATCACAAAAAATAACAGTTAATTTTTTAAAAAAAACTAACAGTTAATATAGAAAACAAGCTAACAATTAATAACTAACAAAAAAATAAATAACTGTTACTAACTAATAAAAAAATATTCGATAGAAATAATTAATCCCTTAATAAACATGTTTTTGTTGTACATATTATTTTATTTCACAATCAAAATTATTATCACAAACTATTTAACACAGTGAATTATAGGTAAGTAAACAACTTTTAAACTAATTTTTTTCATTGTGTGCCGTCAAATTTCGAAATCGTTAAAAGTGTGCCGCCACAAAAAAAAAAAAAAAAAAAAAAAAAAGGTTGAGAATTACTGTTCTAAGGTATCATTATAAAATAACAAAATTTTACCAGGTTTACTAAATTTTATCACATATTATAAAACCATATTTCATTATTAATTTTGCCGAAATCATTACCAAAGCTCTTCAGTAAAAATTTGGTGAAATTTTACCATATTCTGGTATTTTCGACCATGCTTTTTTTTTTTCTCAGTGCGGAAGTAATATATATATTTCAACTATACGTAGAAATATGCATTTAATATTCAAATGAGAAAATCTACTTTTCAAGTACAGAATATTCATAAAGTTGTTCGCAACGTAACAAATTCATATAGCTGTAACTCTAAACCGTTTTCATCGAGTATATATATATATATAAAAAAATGGGGTGGGATGAATATGGATTGAACAGGTACGTTACGCGGACTATTACAAGTCACTTCCTTCGCAGTTCTCCCAATATTGTTGAATATTTGGGATACTGACTCCCCCCCCCCCCTTAAAGATCCCTATTCTACCCACTAACCTAGATACTCAAAACGCGTGCCACTCGCATTAGGGGGGTAAGAAAAAATAAAGGGGGAATAAACAAACAAAAAAATAATAATACCACCTCACATCATCTCATCCCTCCTTTCCTTTTGGAAGAAAAAAAAAAAAGAGGCCTCCTCAAGGTTACCCATTTCGACGAGCACGGCAGCTGGAACCAAACAAATGATGAATGAGAGATTTACCCAGTTATAGACATGTAAAAGGATAGAAATAAAAAAAAAGAAGACTGAAATAAAAATATATATATAAGGTAGAATTTCTTCTTTCTTTTTTTCTCTCCTCGCGTACTTCTTTTCCTTCCTCTTGACTTGAAGGCAAAAGGTAATTGAAAAAATATATTCCACCAGCGACATTTGACTTCGTGAGTTGAAATTTTTATGGAAATAAAAGTGTTAATGAAATGTCTCGACACGTTTCTTTGATTGGTTTGCTAATCTGTTGCATAATAAAGAAAAAAAAAAAAAACTCCATAATGTTGCATAATAGGGGAAAAAACAATACATTCTTTTGGAAAACGTAGAGATATGAAATGAATATGAAACGGTTTTTGATAAAAAAGAATATTCGTGTTTGAAACTAGAACTGATGTTTAATTTAAATTTTAGAGAAGGAGGTTAGACCGGAGCAAGCGGAAATAATTTGAAGATAAATTGCTAACTATAATGAAAAGAGCATTTTCTTTTAAAATTCACATTTAATTTTTGTGTTCTTTTTTTTCTGTGTTCATACAAACTCAATAAATTTTCGTCGTATTCGTATCTAAACAGAATAACTCAATATTGTATGGAATAAAAAAAAATTTGATTTTTAGCTTTACTCAAAAATATTCAGGTTAATTCTTAGATTCATATCATAATTATACAAGGTGACAATACATACATATATATATATATATATATATATATATATATATATATATATATATATATATATATATATATATATATACATACACAATTAAGATTTATTTATTTGCTGCATCGTATTAATTACAAGATATCTTAACATTGCAAAATATAAAATACATATTGGTTTGCATTAGACATAATTAGTTATATTTTTTAGGTCCAACAGTCACACCTTAAAAATTCTAAATATCATGCTCTTTGTAGATTGAAAAAAAGATGTAAAATTTGTTTTTATTTAGAATTACAGCTATTTTAGAATTTACTATTTTATTCACTTTTAAGTGAATACAATTTAAAAATACTGGCAAGTTTAGAATCCTGCGAATATCTGACATGTCCTATTATTTCCCAGCAGATATAATGTAAATTAAAATTGCAATGTTTTTGACTCCATTGTAATGGGTTACCAAAATTATGAATCTGGTAACCTTGGTTCAATTCTCGCTTACTGATGTATTAGTTAAAACTTTTAATTACTTGTATTTTTAATTTAAGCATTTCTTTAAATCAAAAATTATAATCTAATTTTCTTGAATATATACTATTTGAGAATACGGTGGCAACAAAAGATAAAAATGCTTTCCAAAAACTTAATGAATGGGTGTATTCATTAAAAATTTAATACGCAATAAAGTTTTACATTATAAAACCATTTAATAAAAACTAAAATTTTATGTCAATCTTATAGAGCAAAACGTGTTCAGGAATGATCGGAACTAGTGTACTATATTCAGGAATCAGGGATGTTTGATCCGTAAAGAAAATTCTCAAAAGTTACCCTCTGTAAACTTCTATGTTTTTATCGCTGCCTGCTTTTATTAGATCTATTTCAACACTTATCAACTTTTAAAAGAGCATCAACTCATTATTTATGTAATATATATATATATATATATATATATATATATATATATATATATATATATATATATATATATATATATATATATATATATATATATATATATATATATATGAATCTGATCAACTAACAGAAAAATGAATGAATATTAATAATAATTAAATATTATTTACCAGATTTTTTTCTTTAAATAACTAACATAAGTATATAAAAGATTGGATACAGCAATTTTCTTTTTTTTTTTTTTTTGACAGTGGGTCAAAAATTTCTATCAGCATGCTAACGTTATAATTTGAATTGAATCGTTAATTTTTTTTTTAAAATAAACTTATTTAAAACAGAAACGAGAGTGTCAGTTACAAAGGAAATTTTTTCTGAAAAATATCGAATTTTAAATCGTTCATTTAAAATAAATGAGCTTATTTAAAACTGTAACGAGAGCGCCAATCGCAAAGATGCATTTTTCTGAAAAAATATCCAATTTTAAATCATTGGCTTAAAATAAATGAGCTTATTTAAAACTGTCAAGAGAGCGCCAATCACAAAGACATATTTCTCTGAAAAATATCCTATTTAAAATCGCTAATTTAAAAGAAATGAGCTGATTTAAACTATAACGAGAGCGCCAATCACAAAGATATATTTTTCTGAAAATATCCTATTTAAAATCGCTAATTTAAAAGAAATGAGCTGATTTAAACTATAACGAGAGCGCCAATCACAAAGATATATTTTTCTGAAAAATATCCTATTTAAAATCGCTAATTTAAAAGAAATGAGCTGATTTAAACTATAACGAGAGCGCCAATCACAAAGATATATTTTTCTGAAAAATATCCTATTTAAAATCGCTAATTTAAAAGAAATGAGCTGATTTAAACTATAACGAGAGCGCCCATCACAAAGATATATTTTTCTGAAAAATATCCTTTTTAAAATCGCTAATTTAAAAGAAATGAGCTGATTTAAACTATAACGAGAGCGCCCATCACAAAAATATATTTTTCTGAAAAAAAATCCGATTTTAAAATTAAATTTTTTGGTTCATCATAATTTACATGTTTTCTTTTCTTTAAGCATATTAAATCCCGGATTTTTCCCTTTTAATATTAATGTTACACTTCTATATCAAAGTTTTCAGTTATTATTTAAAATCATTCCTATATTTCAGGGTAGGTTTTTCAATACGAGAGCCAATATAAAAGAATAAATTGGCGAAGATAGGGTGCCGATGAGCCGACAAAAGCACTTAGAACGTTATTCTTTCGGACGTATACTTCCGCTTCTGAGTATAATCTTGTGATTTTTCGTGAAAGAACCAAGGCCGTTGTCGGCTATAATTCGATATTTCACGGTCTATGAACCGTAAATAGCCTCGGAAAAGCATACTGGCAGTTTGCCACACACACTAATTAATAACCTGTGATCTCCACCCTATTCTCCCAGTAAGCGGAACTCTTTCTGATAACGTTTGATGAATGCTTGCGAAGGTGTTAGAAAACGATGAATTCTAATATTTAACTTTTTACACTAATTAAAGTAAGCCTACTTTTTTTTTCTGAAAAGGGTGGAGACTCTTGTTGTAAAATATCGCAAAAGAAACTTTTCAAAAAAAAGTAAGGGGTGTTTAATTGCAGATAACACAGAGGAATTAGTTAATATTTGTTTTCTGTTGCAAGAGTTTTTCTTTTTAAGGGAACTTAGATATTTTCACGTCACTGATTTTAAATCTGTAATCAGTTTCTCTCATGTTTTAGTATAGCCAAGTAAAGCTACAGTTTTTATTTTTAAACACTTTCAGTCTATTTTTCATTAAAATGAACAAGTTTGAAAACGTAATGAATAGCAGGGAGTCGCATCAATCGGTAACTTTTTTTTACATCAAAATTAAAATTGCAAAGCACAAACTTAAAATTAACTGCACTAATTAATTAGTTTACTTGAGGTCACCCTCTCAATCCATTAAGAATGAGTTCTAGAATGTGATGATCCGATTATTAGTTAAATTAGTTAAGTTAGATTATTAGTTAGACATTTTTTAAAAATTTATTTTCTTTTTTTGCGCACTGTTGACAAAAAATAGACTAAAACTGTAATTTTAAAGAAAAATCTGTAGCTTTAGGGGGCAAAACTAATTTCAAATTTAAAATCTCTACACCTGAATAATTAAAATATGCCCTTCGGTTTTTACAAGTGAGGAGACATTTTTATTGCAGAATGTTTCTAAAAGCTGTATGATTTGAGTTTAAAGAGCTTTCTCCAGTTCATAATAAATAAAAATATTCAGACACTTTATTTTCGCCATAACGATTAGTTCCACAGAAAACGTTCTCAAACTGAACTCCAACAACCGACTTTTACTCCAAAGTACTGAACGAGTTGGAGGAATCCTCCAATTTTAATAATGTGAAATGAAGATGAGCTGGAGAGGGTTGTAACCGAATTAGGAGAACTCGGCTTCTAGTGTTTTATACGTGGGCTAGCATTTCAATTAAACGGGATGCCAGATTTGGAATAGATCACTTTAGCCTTCTAGCGGCCTGTATTTACGCAAGTAAAGCACCCAACTTAATGTTTCAGCACAAACTCGACTGTTTTCCAGATGCGTTTTGCGTATGGTTTGTACAAGCTTTTATAACATTTACTCGGCTATTATAAAATACATGTATTTGTCGCAATGGGAAATGAGAAAAACAGAAATATGATTTACTTTGCGTAGTTATATTCTATTGTTTAAGAAGTTTACTTTAAGGAATATTGTTCATTTTATATTGTCAAGGAATTTTACTTTAAGTTGTAGTAGAGTCATTTGAAAGCTAAACGTCTTAACTTGCTAAAAACGAAATTTTAAAATAGGAAATTTTTTTTTATAGGTAAACTATTTTATAAATCATGGTACTATATCTAAATTGTTACCTAATTTTCTATTTCTACATTAAGTTTGAATTAAACCAGACAATACAAGATATTCTTTGGATGAAAAAATTATTACAGTAATTATTAGATTTTAGAAATTATGCTTTCATATTTTCAACAAGATTATGTTAAATTTCCCTTTAGTAAAATTGTTGTAGAGTAACTAGAAACGTCATAACTTGTTTAAAAAAAAACGATATTTTAAAAAAGGTGAGAAAATAAAATTGAGTTCTTGCAACTCGAGAAGAAGTGAAGTGATTATGCCTAACCATGTGATTTAAGTCAAATTTAATTGAATACCTCCAAGTGACCGTCACGCGTGTTTCAAACCCGATCGGTTCCTAAATCGACAAATGTCACGATTTAGCTACGATGACATCACTTGCAGATATCCAATTTAGGAAACAAATGATTTTATAAATGATTATTTAAAAAAATATTATTAACTAAATGTTCTCGCATTTGTTTTTGACTTAAATGAGACAATTCCCAGACTGTTTGGATAATACATTTCAAAGCTTTTGCTTGTCAAGCATTAGTTTTGAGATATTTCTCTCAAAAAATATGTATATAAAGCTTTGCGAAGCCTTTATAATTGTTAATTACTTGGTCGAGATATTTTTTTAAAAAATGAACTAGCTTTTTAGTTTTAAAAATAAGTAGATTTTATACTAATTGATTTTAAATTTAGCTCAATGGAATGGGATAAAGAATCAAGAACTAATATAAATAAAAAACTTTTTTTAAATTCAATTTTAGTCTGAAATACCAAAATGTGATGAAATTAACACATTTTTCGATTTAAAAGTTGAGATTACTAAATTTACTAATCTTACTTTTGAAGTAATTATTTTTCTGAACATTTTTCCTAATTGGTATTTGATTTCAGACAAGAACGATCTTTAATAACTTAATAAGAATTTCTAAATACCTAAAAAACAATTCTTCCAATATCAGAAAAAGAAATTTTAATTAATGACCGTCATAAACTTATGTGTGAATCAAATAATTTAGTGCACTTATATTTGAGAATAATAATTATTTTAATTAAATACGCCCGGCTAAAACAAATGCGTGCAAAAACACATTGAGAAAAAAAGCGTGGTCAAAACTACCAGAATATGGGAAAATTTACAGTTCTTCTGGCTCAATAGGCACACTAAAGAGCTTGGAAATTTTAACAGAAGTGCTTTGGTAATGATTTTGGTAAAACTAACAATAATATAAAATTTTATAATATGTGGTCAAATTTGGCAAAATTTTAATTTTATCATGATATCTTAGAACAAAGCATAAAAACCATTTACTCGTTTACATTTACTTTTCAATTTTGTATTTTTTACTTAATGTGTGGTAATAAGAACTAGAATTTTAAAAACCAGAATTTCAAGTAGACTGTGAACATTATATAACATAACTTAATATGAAAGGAAAAATAACCGAATGAATGGTTAAAACACAGCTTATTTTGATTTTATTAATCGGAATTATGGTATTTTTTTTTTTTTTTTACCAGAAATGTCATTACCATGCAGTACGGTAATTTTACCAAAATTGTTTTCTCCGTGTGTTAGCGATGCATGCAAGTAGAACCAAACTACGCAATTCAGAAAGTGATGTGAACTAAAGTTTTTTTTTTCTTCCCAAAAAATGAAATCGGAGTAATTTTACAATAAAAAAAGAAAATTTACAAAAATCAAATTAATTACTTAGTAAAATATAATTTTTTTAGCTATTTTATAAAGCGTTTGGAATTTAAATCTGTGATCATTTTAGTTATGATTTCAGAAGACCTAGATGAGCGATCTGTGAAAGAAGTGCGTCTCGCGGATAATTTTTTTTGACCAGTAAAAGGCTTATAAAATATCGTTTTAAATTTCCTAATGTATGCAATTAATCGTGCTACCTAAGTGTGTCACTTCAATTTTACATGTGTCACAGAAGGAATAAAATAGAAAGTAATTGATAAAATACGACCGTAATTTTAGTTCGAAGCAAATAATTTGTAGACTAAACAAGTCAGGACATTGAAAAAAAAGATAAATTCTGTGGTTAAGCATTGACGGAAAAATGAAAAATTTGCAAATTAGATTTGAAATTTTTTAAAAACTTTAGGATTTATGCAACTAAAACACTAAAATAAAATAAATCGTGACTTACATGTCGGTTGAGGTGCTTGTTTGATTCTGTGCAAAGATGAATTTTCTACCTGCAACCCAAAACCTGAGAATCTAACCTGGGAGACCCGGGCCATCGCAAGTTAGGGTCTCAGGGAGTGGGGTACAGGGGTTATTATCTCTTCCTTCACCTGAAAAGGGTGTTTACAAATTAATATTTTATATAAGAATGTTAATAAAACATGTTATTGAAACACTCCTACACAATGAGTTTGATTTATTGTAACCTACTTTAATTGCTGGTTTAGTTATTAGTTAAAATTAAAGTAAACACCCTTGTTTCTTAAATTAAGTTAATTTTTATTATTTTTTTTTTAAAACTTGTATAAGTTACAGTGGACTATAAAAACGAAAATGCATCCAATTTTAAATTTACGAAAAAAAAAAAAAAAAAAAAAAGCGAAAATAGTTTTTAAAAAATAAGTATCTAAGTTTTTCTTAAATGGGACATTGAGAAATTTTTAGGATGTTACATACATGAATGATATTAAATGGTATATTTCAACTATATTGTATCTTAATGTTACACGTAACTTACCATATGTAATTACAGTTAATATTTTACCCGATGAAAATATGAATGCATAATTCTAATGAACTTATTGCATTTTTATAGCTGATGGAGAGATGAAAATTTTCCAAAAGGCAATTTTGAAGAAGCTTAGAGAAAACAGAACTGGAAGTATTAAAAACTGTTAAGAAAGTTTGCAAAAGAAAAAAAACTGGAAAAATTTTATGTATGAAATGTTTGTTTCGAGCAAATAAATTTTTGAAACTAAGAACAGAATGTTATTTGTCTATTTTTAAAATTACCAATTTAAAAAATAAAGCATATTCGAAGACGGAAAATCGAGGAAACAGTATGCAATTAAAATGTCGATATAAATATTCCTATGATACTTTTTTCAACTAATCATTTTTTGATGTCCTTATAATCAATCATTTGAAAAACCAAGACGTGAAGTGACAAGGATTAAAAAAGAAAGTTTTCTCAGCGCAAGAAAACTAAATTAAATCATTTGATAATGAGCTCATATTAAAAAAAAAAAAAAGACCAATATTAAATTTAAAAAGAAAAAGAGTACTTGTATTATATGCTTATGTTACACATTTTCTTCATTATAGCGTTTAATATAAATTATTTAATGGGAAATAACACTGTAATTGTCACAAAATATTTTTTAATTAGACTTGTTTATATCTTAAAACATAAAAATAACTATATTATTCTTAATTTTCAGAAATTTGTTTAAAATAGTCTAATTTTTTCTTAACATTAACAATTATACAGCTAAAGACAAAGTCTCTATTATTTAGAGTACTACTTACTCTTGCGCACTACTACTTACGGGTTACTATTTGCTCTATTTATTTCTAAATTATTTTAAAATAAAAAGTAATTAACGCAGTTAAAATTATCTACTCATATATGCAATAGACACATTACGTTTAAGAGTGAAAAATAGTTTAAGATTGAGAAAGCATAGTCCATGCAAGTCTTGTGTATCTACGTATATAGCTCTGTATCTTGATGGAAAATGACATGCGCTTTGCCCACAATTGTGAAACAAAAGCTATGTTTTGAAAATTTTATGGGTTCTCCTTTACGGCAGTTAGTAATTAATGTTATTAATATTAAATATCCAGATTACTTTGCACTAAGTATACAAGAGAGACGTTAGTGAACAAAAAAAAATTAGAATAAGTTCAAGAACAAGAGAACACTACTTAACAATGTATTTTTTTCACACAAAATTATATGTATTTATGTTTACCCAAAATGTTTAGCAATTGTGCGCACCAACGTTTGTTAATTACGTTTATATACTATATCTGAATCGGACTTCAATAGATAAAAAATTAGTTTCCTAGACAAGACTAGGACAGTGCAGTGTAAAACTAATGAACTAACATGCAATATATAACAACCATTAAAAGATTAGTAGCACAGTCAAGAAACACACATATATATATTCTCATTACATTTTATTTAATAAAACTTCACTACATTATTTGAAAATCATCAGTACAAATATCATATACAAATTATAAATTCATTCTAATAGTATACGGGAATAAAAATTAAATAACAAATAAGTCAACTGTTTATTATAAATTTTACTTTGCAGAAATAAGCGTTTTTACCAAAACATGAAACAAATAATTTTTTTGCGCGTGCTTCTAAATTTAGCATCAGATACCAGAGTTCAAACTTCATAATATTTTCATGCCGAGGCGAGCATGTTGGTTTTTAAAAAGCGTGCACATACGTGTTTTTTAAATGTGTAAGCATCTATTATTAACCTATCGAATAAAATGGCATTAACGAAATTATACCCACAACAACACTTGCGTTTTAAACATGAATCAGAAGTAATAGGTATCATAAATAAAGAACACGAACCAGCCTTGCCTTGATAGAATTATTATAGATTGTTTGTTCATTGTTTATTTTTCATGAGTAAACAATGAATGAGTAAATGCAGAGCTTTATTTTGGAGAGGTAAAATTAAAACATAACTCACATCATAGATATCAATAAATAAAATGAAACGTTCAAAACATTGCATAGTAATATAATTTGGATAAGCCTTTTTTGCCTCTGACACTTCTAATCCATAAATATCGGTTTTTAGTAATTGTTTCTAATGTTAGTCGTTATTATTTTTATCTGGTCAACATTGTATCAAAACTCTGCAGTTGCTGATGGTATAAAATACAAAATGGCTACAAAAATTGGCATCAAAATTCAGAAGCAATCGAAAAGTTCAAAATGTGAAATATCTGAAAAAAGAAATAGATAAACTCTTCAGAACAAGCAAACGATTTTCCTCCAAGAAAAAAATTTTTTTTTTCGTTCTTTCCATTTTCGGAAACCCTTTCATTATAAAGCCTCAGAACATGATGTAGGAAGGTTGAACATCCGTTACTCTTCGCCTATTTCTCCTCACCCCCTATTCAACTTCAATCATTCCATCCCCCTCCCTAAAAATAAGAAATGGGATAGAACTGTATAACTTTTTTTCGGACAACTAGAATTTTCTTGTTTGATCACAGAATGCTTCAGTTATAGTTGCTTTGTCTAGCTATTTATTTATTTTTTATTTTTTGAGAGAGAAAGAAATATCAGGTTGGCTGTAAGAGGGACTTGGGTTGTTAATTCAAGTAAAATGTGTAATTCAGATTTTACTAAATCTTTTAAAATTATACGCTTGAGTCCAAATAATGAAATAGAGGGGAAAAAAGTACAGAGCATAAAACAATGAATAGTAGGGGAGAGTACTGTATTTTGAGGCCTTTTTAATCAAAATTTTTAGCTTCAATAATTACTATATTTACAATCTAAAATCAACCTTTTTATACACATACGTTTTCCTCTGTAATATGGTATATTTTCTTCAAAACAAACAAATTTGAAATAAAAATCTGTCAGCCACTTAAAGTAGAAACTGCAGATTATCCAACTTACAACAACTTGTTGTATCTTAGGACAGTCTAATTTGAACCAATTTCATGCCAAGAAAATACGTATTGCAGATCTATTTCACAAAAAATAGAAGTTCTAAATTGAATCCTAATAATCCTAAGCAGCCAATGTATAATCTAATATGAATGAAGCCCATTTTATCATTAAATTTCTTATTGAATTGTTTCCAGCAAGAGTGGCTGTTAAAAATACCACCTTTTCCAAAAATTATGTTTCCAATTATTTGATAATGCAAGTATTATTGAATTTAGAGAAACAGAAAGGAGAACAAAAACAAACTTCTTATAAATGATTTCTACAAACAATAAATTAACTAAGTTCTTTAAATTAAGGAATCTTATTTAGCTGTCAGGTACAATAACTAACTGCTTAAGAAAAAAAAAAGAAAAAAAAAAAGAAAAAAACTACGTGGTCTTAAACCATCAGAGTTACGTACCATAGAATAAGTTTACAGTGTCCTATTTCCTTATATGTAAATTAAAATAAATAATAAAATTATTCTAAAAAAAAAAAACAATGAATAGAATATTACTAATACTTATAGAATATTAAGTTTCCTGTATTTAAAAGATTAAACCAGATTAGTACATATTAGCATGTAACAAAAGTTATTAAATTTTGTCCTTATGTTAGGATGTGTTACAAACATTATACGCGGTTTTTTGTTTTGTTTTATAACCGGCGTTGAACAGCCGGCCCAATCCTGAAGTTACAAACATCAATATTCAACTCCATAGACTTGTAATTTCGTATCCAACCCAGAGGACAAGGAATCTCCTGGATCAAGGAACAAACTGGCCTTCGTGGAGAACTTATTGATGAAAGAACCCAGATTTGCTTTAAATGGAGAGGAAAACTACCAAAACCTTGCATGATTAGCACGCGGGCAAAAGGATTTCAACCTGTGATTTTGTCAAGTACTGAGGATATTTCACGTCAGCACTGTGGCCGGTGTGCGTTGGGGTTGATTTCGGATTAGCCAGTCATCGCTGAGATTCGAAACAGGATCACCTCATTGGGAGGCGAATGATCTGTCCTCTGAGAATCTAAAAGCATAGTTTTATAAATTCATCTTCAAAAAATTAAACAAACTTTTTAAAAAATTTATTTATAAGCGATAATAATCCTGACTTAATCACCAAGACTTAAATGCTTCGATTCCAGCTATTGGTTAAAATAAGGTAGGTAGATATTCAATATAGCAGAAATAAGAAATAAAAATAATTCTAATGTTGAGATTAAGTTCTTAGAAAATAATAATGTTTTAAAGTACAATTGTTTCAAGGAACAACACTCCCTTCCTCATTCGAAAAAAAAAAAACACTTATTACTATTTGAGTTTTAAAAATTTTTTAACATTTCTAAAATTAAAAATTTACATTTTTTTTATAATTTTCTAAAAAGGTTACAAAATAAAACCTATAACTTTTTTATTTAAGCGAACGAATTAAAGATTTTTACTCCATATTGAACTAAGATAGTAAAAACGAAAGTAAATGCCAATATGCATAGTCACATTTAAATTATTAAAAAAAAAAAAAAATTATAATAATAATATTTCTAAAAGCAAGAATAATAATGAATCTTCTTGATTTTTTAATAGTTTTTCAAGTAGGAACAATTTTCTAATAAAAAATATATTACTTTTCCTCTAAAGCATCATAAAAATATTGTTTAATATATTTAAGGGTGGTAAACAGTTTTTTTCACTTATTTTTAAATCGTAAATTACCATATGTTTATCTTATTAAGTTTTCATGAATATTCCGACAAACCAAACGAAAAATGGAGGTGGAAAAAGACCAAACAAAATAATAAAAAAAACTGTATTTTAGAGTGTAGTTTATAGCTCGAGTATAGTTTAAACTACAGTTAATTAACTATATATATTTTTTAAAATTTTATATTACACAATAAAATACTAAAGATACTATTTAACTTTACCCAATTCTATTTACCTTTTCAGAATCAATATTTTAAGTATTGTAATCTTTGTATCTATCTGATTATCACTGTTTAATCAAAGCCTACACTAAATTATTTGAACTTTAAACCTTTATACCTTCATTCTTTTCCATCCCAATGAAATAATTCTTATAGTCTTTTCTTATATAATAAGAGATGAGATGTTAATGGCCAAAAAAGTCTGATGCCAAAAAATGTCAAATTTCAAGTAATCGTTTTTATATTTTTATTTTTAAAAAACAAACTTATAAATCGTAAATAGTATTAAGACTTTTCATAAATAAAATTAAATAAATAACTGCAACTAATGCCTAATAAAGATGAAGGATTTAGTTACAATCTATAAGAATACCAGAATTGCACTGTATTATCATACATTTTTGGATATTCTTAAAATATACATATTGTTCACAAACATCTTGAAAATACTTTACGAATCAAAAACATCTAACATCTAGCTATAAAACTCAACTAAGATTCACTGCAAAATTTACAATAATTTATTAAAAAAAATAATTCACAATCAAAATGATCTGAAAATGAAAAATATCATTCAAAATTTGTAAACAATAATTAAAAAATGAAAAAAAAGTATTGATAAAAAAAAAAATTAAAAAATGAATTTTGAATAATACCCCATAGGGAAATAAAAAAAAAAAAGGAATTTCATTAACATCCTAACCTTGCTTACAACACATTAAAATATTTTACAGTTTTTTTCTCTAAAAACTGTAAAGTAATAAAACATAACTAAAAATTTTAAAATAATTCTAAACACTTTATTTTTCTGTAACCGATAAAAACATTACTTGTAATAATTCTTTTCTATAGTTAATTAATATAAATTTACTTTTAACTTTACTATAACACCCGACTCCACATTTAAAGTAAAACATTAATTCTTTAATAATTATTACTTACAGTATATTTTGAATTTATACTTATAATTCATCATCTACTGTTCAGGGACGAATGTTAATGTCTAAAGAAATTCATGCACCAAAATATGTCGCAATAGATTTGGTTTCAAAAAAGGGAATCACAAGATTTTAACTTTGGTTTATTAATACACTCGAGGACTTTTTTGAACTTAAAATAATATTCAACATACCACATTAAAATAGACTAGAAAGGAAAAATAATTTAGCTTTGGGAAGATTGATTAAGTTTTTTATAAATTGCTAACGTACTTATTATTCTTAAATTAAAAGAAAATTAAATTTTGAAGACTATAATTATATAGAATCTTCAATTAAATTAAAAGACTATATATATATATCAACTTTATTTATTTTATCGATCAAGTTGCATGCTCAAGTTGGTCAGATAAGTAATTTTAAAGTTCTCAAAAATAACAATGTTTAAGTATTAATCACTGCAGAAAATAAACTTTACGAACAAAATTTCCCAAAAGTGAGTCCCAAAAGTCCGTCAAAAAAGAAATGGGCTTATTCAAATATCAGTGTGTTGTGTGCCACCTATTTTCATTAAAAGTCTCAAACTGTAAATGTTGATAAATCGATCCTGTTAGATGAAACTGTGTTTCTGAATATAAAAGCTTTTATTTGAAACAAAAACACAGAATAATAGAAATCGTTTGCTGATAGAAATTGAAGACAATATTTCATCAGAATATAAAAGAGACATTAAATATGAAAAGGAAACGTGGAGTGCTATTATTAATAGAGAAAAGAATGTAACGTGAATATTATTATCTAAAATCTATTAAGATCACTTTAAAGACTTTTTTTAGATATCTTGTAAAATTATGTTGATTATCAGCTTTTTTATTAGCGTTTAATTTAATACTAAGGTAATAGGGTAACAGAAGTAAAAAAAAAAAAAAATGATCGAGCAGAAATCATGCGTTTATACATTAAATTCAGTACAATTAGTAATTAATTAAATTTTTATGGTTGTTATACCATATTTTATTCATAATTATGATTATTATTCATAATTATGTTGTGAAATTAACCAATGAAGCACAATCTTCTCTTTCAAGGTTAATGTTGTATGTTGCAAATAATCTCTTAATATATTTTTCAACAAAAGCGATTTGAAAAAACGAATTTAATAAAATTTAAAATGTATCAAAACCAAATCTGAGGAGAGAAAAAAAAAAAAAAAAAAAAAAAAAAAGATTTAACACCTTTTGCTCAAACTTAAATGGGGGGGGGGGGAGGAAGACTGCAAATAACTCAAAAATCTGATAAAATAAATGTAGAGTGGTGAAAATCTCTTTTGTTACTTAAAAGCAATTTAAGAGCAAAATGTAAAACTACACTTCATTGTTCCCGCCGTGTTGAATGAACAAAAGGGTGAAAAGATAGCATCCCAAGAAGCCAGGTAACAGCAATATTATCCTCTTACAATCACGAATTTTCCTTTCTATCTTCGCATCGATTAGCCAAAATCAATTTTTTATTTGAAAACAATTTAAACCAATTTCATCTGGAGACACGCGCTCTCGTCGATGTAAAAAAAGGGGGAAAAAATCCAAAAGATAATGCTACCGAAAACTGATGGGGAGCCTTCCGGCCAAACAGAACCTTTTAGGTCGTGAGAGAACGCCGTAGGGGTACTCGACTGAAGGAACAAAAGCAAAAAGGAGTGAAAATCGTCTGCCATTCTCCCCTTACCCCCCCCCACTTCCAAGTCGATCTTCTTGAGGAAGGAAGGGGAAGAGCACCTGGCATGGATGGGTTAAAGAAGATTCTTCTTGAAGCGAAGTAAAATGATGGCTCATTGGGTCGATACCCGGAAATCATTCCCCCCGATAGCTTACGATGAAACTTCAACACTACTTTTCCGATTTACATCGATAACATAAGCAGGGACTTTTAAGATGATAAATTATCGCATCGCCACAAATGACGACTGAAACATGGGTATTTACGCAAGAAGACAATAAAAAGTAATAAAATACACGCAGTAAAAAACATTTTTAAATCAAGTACGTAAAATAAAAAAAAGAACATCTTTATTAACTTTTAATTTTTTACGTATTGAGATGCAAACTCAATGAATCGAAGTATACTAACCTTGAATATGCTAAGCGTTTCTGCAGCCCCATTTTAGGACACTTAAGTATTCAAAGCACACAAAAGTAGTTTTCTATAAATAAACATATCTTTTCCTGTCGACGGATTTGGACTTTTGTCTCCGAAATGGGGGGAGGAGTGCGCAAAATTTAAAATATACTTCCAATATTTTAGGCAGAGGAACGACAGAAAGTTTGGGTCCCTTACTGTTAATTTTACTTTTTTCAAGCTGACAAAAAATAAAAATTATAACAAACAAACGAAAAAAAAAAAAAAATTCGAGTTTTTAAATTTTCAAAATGTGTATACCTTATAATTCCAAAAAACTTTCGACCATTGTTAAAATAAATAATAAAAAAATTTAAATAAAAAAATATTTGAAGTTTTGCATACTTTATCTCTTTTAAACATAATTTAATAATAGCAGGTTTCCCACTTCCATTCCTGACAAAAATCATATTTTCCCTACTTACAGCTTTAATGTTTATATTTGATTTGAAATGTTTTAAAGAAAATTTTCGTTAAAAAAAATCGAAAAAGCGAAAGATTTAATTCCGTCACCTTTAATTAAACTCATCTATTTTTATTTTAATATATTTATATTCAAATATTTAAAATTTCTGCCTTCATCTATCCATCCTTTATTTTTTTTATCGTGTTGGGACTAAAATTACGCCGTAACTCAAAACGCAATTTTACGTACATTACGTTTCCGTACATTGTAAAATCAATAAGCTAGAAAAACTAAATTAGTTTAAATTGAACTATATCTATTAGTAAGGATGGGTTAATTATTTAATAACACCAAACTTTACAGATAAAAACTCAAATTCTGACAATTTTGAGAGATGATATTAATTTTTGGCAGTGCATAATATTAAAATTCACTTACAAACTATTATTGTAATATGTTCTATCAAAAAAAGGGGTGCGTTACGGTTTAAAATATTCAAAAATAAAACCTTAAAAAGAATTAAGTTTTTTGAATACACTGTATAAAATTTTGAATCAAATTACTGGAAAAAGCATGGACATTCAGAGTGCCAGTATTTTTTTACCGTAAAATTCTTTTTTGTTGTAAAATTTTACCAGAGAAATAATCATATACAGTAATTTTTGCAGTAATATTTACTGTAAAATAACTGTAATTAAATAAATATTACTATTAAAATTAAGGTTTAAAATTTTACGGCAAAATGGCTTTTACAAATGCTGCACTCAGTATGACAGTACATTTTACAGTTTTTAGATCCGGAATTTCTTTATTAACGATGATTCTATAAACGAGCTTTCAGAATGAGTCTCGAATTTTAAATCTTTTATTAAACTCCACCAAATAGAAGGTTGAAGACAAAATTTGGAGTTGGTGATTCGAGTTCTATGATTAAAAATTTACTGGAATATAATTGACAGGATCTTTACTGCACAAGAATATTTTTTTTGCTTTTGTTAGAGTTACTTAATAAATTTCGTATATACTTAGTTACTCGGTTTACTATGAAGTGGATATTCTCGAAATAATCGCATAAAACCATAATTAAAAGATTATTAAAAAATAATTGATAATCGGAGTTTTTTAAAATGTTTGTCACAATGCTGTAGTCGGGATTTAAAAAAAAAAATAGCAGTTAACTATCCTAAATATACTTTTTCCAAAAGCAATATCTCCAGGCACTTTTTTACAAGAAAAAAATATCAATAAAAAAAAAAAAAAAAAAAAAAAGATAATACCTGGTAATTCATTATTCCCTTTCGGCTATAAGAAATAAATAACTTTATAACAAATAAGTTTTTCAGACAAGCATAATGTCCTTGTAATTCATCATTAAGCGAAATTCTCCAGACATACAAAAAAATTTTTTTTCTCCAACAGCGATAATGAAAGAAAGGAAATAAATGAAATCATATGCAGTTAAAAGATCATTAACCGATACTTCTAGAAACGCACACTATTTGAGGACAATTACAGCGTCTGAGTAAGTGGCCGATTTCACAGTTTAAAGAAAAGATGAACTCGGAACGATAAAGAAACAAGAATTCTCAAACATATTATTATTTTTATTATTTGGCTTCAGATCACAAAATGAATTATTAATTCAATGCTAGAATAATAATTTTTTTATGTAATTTTGTTTACTATAGAAAATCTCATTTGGTCGGGAGCAAACAGTACGCATGCGTTGTCGTTGTATGCGTTCCTATGGCAACCGCTGCTGTTTAATAATTTGTAAACAACATAGTTTTTTTAGGATTCTTTTTTTATAAAGTTCATTATGCATTGAGATTTGGTGAGTTTATTCTTTCAGAGAGTTCATACGAAAAACTTTTCGACATGTGAATATAAAGAATTTTATCCCTTAACCTTAAGCGATGTTTTCATTTGCTTTGTTTATTTACGGATCAGAAATGTAGTCTACATTTAATCATTGACCAATGAAATTGAGTCAACGGTTTCAGAACTATTTAACAACTATCAAAAACAAATATGCTATCATCAGAAACCTCATCCGGAAGGATAGTTTTTCACCATAAATTTGTTTCTAGAAGTTTGAAATACAAACAGAAAACCACTTTCTGCAGGTGAATTACTTTTTGCTAATAAAAAGCAAACTAATACAGATTAATAAGTTAAAAGTAGTCCTCCTAATTACCCGCGAATTATTAAAATTAAGGTAGTTTACACACGAGATACTTAAGTACCTTTAAAAATTTTTTTTACATATAATATGCAGAGCCTGTGCTAAGCATTCGCCACCTCGTAAAATGCGATAAAATCGTTAACTCAGCGAAAAATATTGTGTTTTGGCGAGTGAGTTTTCTATCGAACGTAATTTTAGTGGTATGTAAACTGTTGATATTTATCCAATGTATAAATGTCAGTTAGGAAAGAAAATAGTTTATTTCATAGTTAATTTTTTTAAAATTAAGCTTTCATCCTCACTTAAACCTTCATTCACTAATTTATACAAAATTTAATCAAATATATTTTTTGCGGTCAAACTTATTCTTTAACTTCTTATATTTGTTAATTACATTCAAGGATCTTATTAGAAAATAAATTTTTTACTTGGATGATTTTTTTGTTTGTTTGTTTGTAATTTTTGTAGTCTTTGATGTACTTTGGAAAGCTAAAAAATTAGTTTTTAATAATTAGCATAAAAATTGTTGAAATTAGAATGGGCTTGTTAATTCTAAATAGGCTAATTCAGTCCTCTGATCGCATCAATTATTATTATTATTTTTTTTAAATAAAAAGTTTCTTTCAACTGAAGTATTTAATATGAAACAAAAAGTAACAGATTTAAGCACCATGTTAAACAGTATTTCGTAATAATGTAACTTTTCTGCAAGCTTTCTGGGAATTTTTTTACCGCCACAAAAATAAAGGGAAAAAAAGGAAAGAAGCGTGCAGCCCTAGTTTTTCAATTCCAATTTGCCTCCCAAGGGAGTGGAGAACTCCATATCTTTAGCAAGTGGCAAAAGTGGTATGATTGTTAGCATTTCACTTGAAACAGAGATAACAGTTAAATTTTTTTTCCTATTTCAGAATTTTGAAATCAAATAAAATATTATATAATAAAAAAAAAATGGGTTTAAAAGCATTTCTGCACTTAAAGTTTGCCACACTTTATATTAATTTTTATTTTATAATATATTCATTTCTTTTTCTTCAGTAGTCAGAATATTTTTTACCCAGAGATGGTAAAGAATTTTACACAATTTAGATTAGAAAAAATATCACTGTAGGAAATACCGAGCAATGACCTAAAATCAATGTAGGTAACAGCGGACGATGGCACTTAAACTTTAAAAAAAAGCATCAATGTACTCGTAGGGAATATCAAACATGAGCAGTCCGAGGAATGAAGCATAACGGGAAAAAGTACGCTGACAACAGCACTTTACCGTAAAGAGCATCAGTGATGGAAATACGATGCAATTTCTACCTTTCAAAACCAGGAGAAAAAAGGCAAAAAAATTTGGAACTGTTCGTTTGTGATCTTGCAAAACGAGTAGCACAAGTGTTTGCATAAACATGATAGTTTTGTCTACCATAATATATTTATACTATTTACATTTCAGTTTGTTTTTATGAAGCTAAATAGATGTGGCAATGCATTGATAACTTAGAAAAAGCAATTAGAAGGTTTTGCATATGGGCAATTCAAATATAATTTTTTTGTAAATAGTTAGAAGTAACAAGCATATAAGGTTCACACGTGATACAATAAGCCTTTAAACAACTATTTTAGTAAAAAATTAATAAAACTTTTTGATTATATTGGAGGACAGAGTGTTAAAACAATATAATTATATATATAGGACTTCACCTTTTCAAACTCCAAAAGTTCAATTATCTTCTCTGACTTCTTCCAGAACTTCTTATGGCTCCAGATCTTTTATTTGCAGTTAACAATCTTTTACACAAATGTTAGAGTTTATGGGACTGGAGTCTTAAATTTCAAATATCCATTCAAAGTGAGGAAACACAAACAAACTGTAGTTTTAAAGAATCTTAAGCTACAGAGTAAAAGAAAAAAAAAATACTTAATCTTAAAATTAGAATATTTTTTTAATCTATAACAAGAATAAATTTTAAATTTAATTTGAGAATAATTATTCCAAAGACTAATTTATTTTTAATTACTCTAAATATAAAATTAAAAATAAATTTCACTAGTCACGTGTACGAACTTAGCTAACATTTCAATACACATTGAAAATTCCTTGCAGCTAAAATGTATAAAAATATTTTGTGAACATAACTACTATAATATTTGGTCAAAAATACTTCATTTTATAGTAGTTTCCCTCAGTACTTTACGTACATGAAAATTTAAGATACTTCTCTTTTTGTGTAACAATTATTTAAACAAATTGAATTGAATAAATAAATTTAATAGAATAAATACATAGGATTGATGTAAATGGCTTTGGTGTAAATAAAGTCTTAAATGAAAACTTACGTTTTCTTTAGTACTAATTGATTTCGACAAAAACTTTATCATATCTTTTATTACATATGATCGAATATTGTCTCTTAAAATATAATGAAAATGAAAAAAAAAAATTTTTTTTCCCTCACAAAGTTTACAGTTAAATTTTAATATTGCTGTACATACATCAAGTTTTGAGTTTTCAGAAAATGATAGTGGCACTGAAGGCTGACTTTGTAAAATAAAATAGATGCAGAAATAACTAAAAAAAAATTTGTTTATCTCATTAACAAACATTTAATAAAATTTTTTTCCCTTTAACTATCGTGACGCCCCATTTTGTAGTTAAAAATGCTATTTAAACTGTTATTATAACGTTAAATTATGACAACAGCAATGTTTATAAAAGAATAATTTTTAAGTTAAGTTAACAAGTGAATTGTAAACGTGTACAGAAAACGGAAATTATTTCATCGTAACGAATTAATTTCTATATTTTAAACTGTATATAAACAAAAATATCTAGACGAATTATTTAAAAGCAAATATATGGGCCATAAAAATCTAAACTACTTTAAAATTTAAAAAAATAAAAAATAAAATTAGATCATATTTCAAAGAAATCTTCAACTAAAGATGTTTAAAAATAGTTTTTGAATACATAACTCATAAAAGTATGCCCGGCCACAGTATGCGTTAAAGCATAAATTCATGACAAACCCAAGTTAAACCTAAAGCAAAAAGTTACGACTACTCTAAATTAACACACGTGTGCTTACAGCAAATTTTGTTGATGCAACATTTTTAAAAGATGAAGCACAAACACAAATAGACAAAATACATTAAAAAAAAAGAATAATAGATAGGCCTTTCTTTTCTTTTTCTCAAGGCAGCCTATCCTGCTTTGATTACAGAGTCTTCATAAGATGCAATCGGCATGCATCGAGGAAAGTTAGGAAGCTGCATAGTTCGCCCATTAAAGATGTAAAATAAAAAGTTATGACTACTCTGTGTACTTACAGTAACGAGCAAAATCTGTTGATGCAGCATTGTTAAAAGAAGAAGCACTTATATAAATAGACAACATGCATTTAAAAAAAGACAGGCCTCTTATTTGTTTTGTAAAAAAAAAAAAAAAAAAAAAAAAAAAAAAAAAAAAAATTATGACTACTCTAAATTGTGTGCTTACAGTAACGAGCAAATTCTGTTGATGCAGCATTGTTAAGAAGTGAAGCACTAACACAAATAGACAACATGCATTGAAAAAAAAAAAAATCTCATATTTATTTCTTTTTTTTCTTTTCAAGACAGATCTAATTCTTTATTGGTTCCTGAGTCTTCATACGATACAATCGGCATGCATCGTGGAAAGTTAGCAAGCTGTATAGTTTGCTCATTAAAGGTGTGAAACAAAAAGTTATGGCAAGTCTAAACTGACACACGTGTGCTTACAGCAACGAGCAAATTCTGTTGATGCAGCATTTTTAAGAGACAAAGTCCTACCATAAATAGATAAAATGCATTAAAAAAAGAAAGAAAAAATAGACAGGCTTTTTTTTTCCTCTTAAGTCAGCTCATATTCTTCATTGGTTTCTGAGTCTTCATAAGATGCAATCAGCATTCATCGAGGAAAGTTAGCAAGCTTTATAGTTCGCTACATTAAAGGTGTAAAACAAAAAAAATTATGACAACTCTAAACTTACACACGTGTACTTACAGCAACGAGAAAATTTTGTTAATGCAGCATTGTTCAGAGACAAAGCGCAAATACAAACAGACAACATGCATTTAAAAAAGAAAAAAATAGACAGGTCTTTTATTTCTTACTTTTTTCTCAAGACAGCTCTTATTTTTCTTCAGTTCCCGAGTCTTCATAAGATGCAATCGGCATGTCTCGAGGAAAGTTAGCAAGCTGTATAGTTCGCCCATTAAAGGTGTAGTTCTAAACTATACAACCTACTACCTCACATCGAAAACATACCATAACTTATTACCTCAGCAGAAAATAGAAGCAATGTTACAGCAGAGCTAAAAATAGAACAGATAAAACATTATTTATCAAGGAATAAAATTAAAGACGGCCAGTGGGAATTATACACGACTAGACAAATAATAGCAGATAATAATAATCTGATAATAACATTACATTAGTATCATTATCATTTTCAGAACTGACCACCGAAATTGCTCAAATTTTTCTTATGAATAGGAAAATGGCTTTCACTGTTTTGTTTAATTAATAATGCATACTTAAAGAAATGACAAATCGTGAGTTTTACAAGAGTTAAATAATTTAATCACCATAATTATAATCTCATGTTTAAGGTCATCAAATTTGACACTCTTCCGTTCTTAAGTTTTAACTATTACGATAATGGGTTAAATTATTTGTAGGGACTGCATTGAATACTTATTTATTAATTATAATACTTATTTATAAATAATAAATTTTAATGGGCATTTTGAGTTTATTTTTCTTTCAATTTTGCCCTGTTACTTATATGTTTATATTACATGTTATGCCATTTCTTCTAACTACATTTAGTCTAAGGGAGAAAGTGAGTATTGAAAAAAATATAATATTCAATTCAACTAATTTAAAACAATAAATTTCAATAAAGTGAAAAAAAAATTATCTTTAAACAGAAAAGTAGCATTTTTCTTTTTAATTTAAACAGAAAAATAATTTTTAAACAGTTTGCAAACAATTTTAGGACAAAATCATTTGTAACAGTAATATATTTCTAAAAATATTTTTTATTTTAAATGGTGTTTTTAAAAACATGATAGTCACTGATTATAAATACTTAGTTATTTAAAATCAGTGCGAGCTCTAAATAAAACTTCACACACACACACACACAAAAAAAGATTGTATTTTATTTTATATTATTTAATATGCAAAGACAGTTTTTTATGAGGATCATTAAGTCACAAATAAAGTAAGCATCAGCATAAATTGTAACACAAACACAATTTTTAATTTTCATAATCAATGAGTTGACAACAAAGACAAAAAATTCTTCAACAAATAAGTATAATTTTCGATTAGTTTTTAATAGCCTAAGTATTTCAAATTAAGAAGACAATTAATCACCAATGCGGAAATAATAATCCTTAAGGAATGTGGACAGAGCGAGATAAAAAAAAAAAATTAAAAAAAAAGAAATACGAAAGAAAATTACTCGTTCCAAAATGCAATTATAATTTTAGGCAACAGCCGAAAAATCGCCACGCCTCGATCGATAGCTTATTCCCAAAGTGTCAAAGGGTGTTTTCGAAATGATCACACAAAAACACCTTTTTGGATTATGATACTGTACGGTAAAAGAAAAATTAATTTATTTTCGAAACATTTTTCCTAATAATACATATATAAAATATCAACAAACAAGGCATAAGCACAGACTCTAAATTGGGTGACTAAAAAACTAATTGAGAAATAAAACACCATTTAAATGGTGTTCCCCCCCCCCCCCACAATGCTTTTAAATTTTTCTACCTAAAGCATATTTAACTTCAGAGTTAAATAAGCTTTAGTTTAATTAACAAAAAAATCTTAACACCATATAATTGAAAATTGCCTTGATTATAAATAAACTTATATGAAAGGAACGATAATTAAGCTTTCATTCCATTTTGATAAGAAGTATATTTATCTAATATGCATAAAAAAATAAGTCATAAGACTTAGTATTTTAACACCGTATTGAAATACGATTAAAGTGTTAAAGTACATGACCTGGATTGAAGACAAAAAAAAAAAAAAAACCAAAAAACTATTAGAAACTATTGATAATATATAAAAGTCTTGGAGTAATATAATGAACGTTATGTTGAATTGTTTAGGAGAACGGTTTGGGAGAAAAACAATACTTTTCCCTAATAGTTAATAAAATGCGCTTCTTTGTATCTTTTTGTTAACCAGGGCTGCAAAAAAATCTCAGAGCGTAATATTTCCTATGCAAACAAATCTTTTGGTTTAAAATTCTCCTAAAAATTTTTTTAAAATCGATTTTAAACGGTTTTTGAATAAACTAACAGGTGTGTTAAAATAAGAGAAATCAAAACACGCATCCGACATTGAAATAGTAATATTTCATAAAATTAAATTTAAAGTTTCACTAATAAAATTAAAGACTGCCATATAAAGTTATTTGTGTTATATTTAATAACAAAAAATATCTCTTTCAGACAATAAGGTGGTATAGATTAAGGAATTAAGAATTTTGTAGCATTTTATTTTATTAGGCCAATAAAATAATATATATATATTAGATGATTTGTGAATAAATTAGCATGTGTCTTAAAAAAACAGAAATCAAATTTAATTCATAAAATTAAATTATAATAATGATTCATAAAATTGATAAAACTAAAGGTTCATATATAAGTCATAATGGTAATAATTCATACAGTTAAAGACAGAATACTGACACATAAAGTTATTTGTACTGTATTTAATTTAACGAAACAAAAAAAAACAACATTTTTTTTGGACAGTAAGTTGGTATGATACAAGGAGCTAAACATTTTGTAATTTTTTATTATTAGATCAAAACATTTTTTCAGGGCTACTTGAATTTCTTCCGAACCTCGTTCGGAGATATTCTGCATCCCTGCTGTTATCGACTAGAAATTCTAAACTTGTAAAGAATCTATTTAGAAACAATATTAAAGAACAGTTTGAAGTATAAAATATGTGACTTAGCATTATATTAACTAAAAAACTCTTCATATGAAGACAATCTATTTCTCAAGTTTAGGAATATTTTATGGCCAGCATTAATTAGTACATTAATTTTTCATGCCAAGTCAAGGTGGTTTTCAATCAAAAACATACTTTGTGAATAAACATGTGTTTATAAATCTTAAAACTGGTTATTTCAATTTATTAATTTGACACTTAACATGCTTTCTCACCAAGTTCTTCATGTGCTGTCTTTTTCTAATTTAGTAACAGTATTACTAGCATTTTCTAATTTAATAAAAACATTAAATAACATTGTAACCAGAAAAAAACGTCAGTGAAAAGAAATATCATTGATACAAAATAATTGTGTTGATCTAAGTAAACATATAAATCTTCAATTACATTTAAAACATTCCGCACTGTCTGGGAACTAATAAAAATGCAATCATCTTTCATAAATTCGACTAATAAAAATTGAATTCTAAAGACCGTTAATAAAATCAGCCTATCAACACGCAGCGCGATAATCGCGTTATCGGTGAATAATTGAATTTTATTAGACACGAAACATTTAACTAGCAGAAATTCGTGAATGGCAGATATTTCCCCTTTAAAACACGCTAATTTAACTAATGCGAACGGACAGTTACCTTTCAACGTCCGATGAATGTTTAAACTTTTATTTCTGGTTAACCACGCGGAACCACTTATAATCCAATCATGCATCACGTTGGCTTTACCACTTCTAACTGGACCGGCCATAGCTTTTTTTTTTAAATATTTTTTTATTTTTTATATATTACTATTCTTCCTCCTTCTGCTTAATTGGTGAGGCATGAAAAAATGTATTTTTTAGGATAAAATCTCATCTTTGCTGCTATTGGTCATTTTTTTTCTGCCGCGTCTCCGATGGTTAGGATAAAAGCATAAACCATAGCCTTTCACTATTTTAAAATTGAAAAAGGGTAGTAATACCAAGATGAGTACCGGATTTTTTAACAAATTTATAAAACAGTTACTTAAGTTGAAAAAAAGGATGGGAATGCCATGAGGAGTACCAAATTTTTTAACAAATTTATAAAACATGTATATGAAAGCTAATACAATTTTGCATTCTTCGTTTATTTTTATAGTGCTCCCAAATATGCAACCAATTTATAATTTTTAATAACTAATTAGAATTATCAATGACCACACTGTAAAAAATTTCGAATCAAATTATGGTATTAAGTACCGGCACTTTGGGTGCATCATACATAAAATCGATGTTAACTATAAAATATTATACCGTAATTTTAAAAACCGTTTTTGTAATTTAAAAAGAATAAAAAATAAAAGAAACTTAAAATTTATTTAAAAAAGTTTTTCGAAGATATAATTGGAAAAAGGAGTAGCTTGTTATTTCTGGTAAAACAGAGACAAAAGAAACATAATAAGCAATTAGTTTCCATCAAAAATAAATACTTCCTCAAAATAAATTTAAATAAATATAATCGAGTAATGGTTAGCGTTTGATGCAAACTAAACGAAAAGTTCCCCAGTTTGGCAACAGCAATTATTGCAGCAGTAATCACACGGTAGATTTTAGGTTCCCAATGCTTGACTAAATTTGGGGGGAGGGGGGGGGGGAGAGAGAAAAGAAGTTATAAAAATACATTATAGAAAATAAAAGTCCTATATGAATTTAGAGCAATAAATGAACTACAATATTTGTTCCAATTTAAACACTTAGCTTTAAAGCTTATTACAATAACTTTCTTATGTCAGAAGCACCAAAATCTATACAATAAAATAAATTTTATGGGGAAAATATTTGCTTAATTTAATAATGTAAATAAGTAATGCTTAATTTAATAATGTATGTAATTAAGTCATGATTTTGCTGCAATATTTATATATAAACATATAATTTAAGTTTATTTTAGCTACCGTATAAAGTAACATTTAGGCATGATTACTTCGAGTATTTTAATGCAATATTATACAATTTGTATTTACCAAAGTTTGTTAATTTTTTAAAAATTAGATAAGTTATATTGATGTGACATCGATTAAATAATTACTTTTTCCCTACACGTAATATTAAAAATGCGCTAAAAACTCCCCCCTTTTAATTTGTAATATTAAAAATGTGTTAAAAACTCCCTCCTTTTAAATGTTAGATACATATTGAGTTAAAACGATTGGAACCATATTTTCCATATCCTCATCCGTTGGAAAAGAAGTCATTCAGAAAAAGTGCGTTTTTGAATCAAAATTTAAAACTCAAAAATAATCTGCACTAATTATTTAGAATCTTTGAAATTAAATCATCGTACCATTGATATTATCGTAAAGCTGTTATCTCCTAATTGACAGAAGCAACAAGTGTTTCTTTGAAGCTATTCTACAAAATCTGAACAATGTAAGTACTTATATTCAGTATATTAAAAATAAAAGTCAATTTTTAAGAAGAGCATACCAATATTAAATTTAGAAATTTGATTTCAACACTTTAGACTAAAGTGAAAATAAAATGTTAGAAATGAGAAGGCGTCTACTTTAAAATTTCGCATTTTACATGACGTAATTAGCGCTCAACCGTTTTAAAGTGCAGAGAGCAACTTATTGATTTCCTCGTCATTTCCTAAGACAGGTAATTACTTTCCTTTTGTTTTGAAGATGAAAGAAGGCGCAGAGATGTTTGTTCACCTGAGCACACGCATAAGACTTTTGAATTGACGAGACGTGCCGTTACAGCAGTTAACGGCCCCATCCACGCTCTTGTTCTTTTTTTTCTTATTTTTTCGAGGCGAAAGAATTGTGCATTTATTTATTACCATTATTTGTGTGTGCAAGTCGATGTTAAATATTAGTTTTTGAAACTGACTTCAAACAACCATTCTTTAAAGTGGGAGGTAGATTTAAAATACATGCAAGAAATCATGGAAAATTTATGTAATTCTCCAGGTATTAATTTTTTTACTGTTAGATATCACGAAGTAAAGATAAAAAGGTTTTTCATTATATTTTCTACTATTGATAAAAATAAAGATAAAAAAAAAATCAAAAGAAATCCTAAAATTATTAGTACACCCTGAATCTAAAAAGAAAATGAAAAAAAAAAAAAAAAAAAAAAAAAAAAAAATTCATATGAAAATATTGAAAGTTTTTTTAATACAAATATCAGAAATAAGATTCTTTTTAAGTAAAACGTAAAAATATTTAATGATTTAAAAGATATATAAATGAGAAACAAACATTTAATTAACTTTTATTATATTTTTTTGCGAAGATTAATTTAAGTATTGTACTAATAACAACTTCTTGACTTTTTTTTTTTTTTTTACAATTCAAATATATTTGCTAATTTATAAACTAAGTATACTGAATATTCAGTAAAATATACTGAAATAAAAACTTTATAAGTCACCCAAAAAAAAAATTAATATGCTAATAAAGAAAGTGCTTACACGCCCACCTCTGCTATACCTAGCGAGTTCTCAGACAAAATATTTTTTTTTTTAAAATCTCGTTACTTAATTCAAAAATCATATTAAATTAATTACGAAGATTGCATGTTTTTAAAATTTTATATGTTATTAAGTATTATGCTTTCTAATTTATTTCAAAAACTTTAAAAGTCATTAAAAATACAATTATGCTATTAAGAAAAGTGCTTACACACTTACATTTGCTATATCTGTCGAATTTTCAGAGAAACAATTTTTTTTCAAAAATTTCTTATTGATCCCGTCACTTAATTCAAGTCATAATAAATGACTTAATTTTTTTAAAAAAGTAAATTATTAACTATGTATTTCATGTGATTTTTTGCTTCATTTTTGAGAAATTGAAGGCAATTGCTTTGAGCTGAATCAATTACGATATTTTAATTTCGCAATTTAAGAGGGTGATGCCCTACCAATAACTATTGTTTTAAAAATAGTTTTATTTCTCCGAAACAAATAAATTAAAAAAAAAAAAAAAAAAACATCTGTTTGTTTGAAAAAGGAAATTAATATCTTTAAGCATTAATATTGTTCATTTTTTAAAGTAAAACAGCAGGAAATGTTTTAAAAAATAAAGCAAAAGGTAAAACTTAAAATCAAATTACTCAAAGAGGTTTAATCACTGGAATAGTTTTTTTCGTAATAATAATAACAATAAACTTTTAACCAAGACAAAAATTAAGTGAATATTTTTGATTAGAGCAAATTTTAATACGAACCAATTTTTATTCCGTAATTTTAGTACAGAGCGGGGGGGAAGGTTGATATTCTCCATATTTTAAGAATTATATTTCTCCAAAACAAAAAAGTAACATTATTTCTTTTCTTAAATTTAAATATCTTTATTATTATGCTGTTACAAAAGTTGGAAATAAATCTAAAAGATGAAATAGCAGGTATAAACTTTGAGCGCAGAATTACTCAGAAAGGAAAATAAAATATCAGAAGTTCAAGATAACAGGGGAAAAAATCGAAATGAGACTGGATTGAAATGGTTCTAAATTCAAGTCTCATAATCTAGTTTAAAGAAAGAAAAAAATTATATATATATATATACAGGGGTCTGTCCAGACATTTTTTGAAAGGTCCGTTTTTCATGAAATTGTGAAAAAATCACTCACATTCTTTCAAGCAGGGTCCGCTTTTATGAATTTGTGCAAATAGGGTGCGGTTATTGCAAAAAACTTTTTCGAGGAGTTTTTAAATTCTAAATAGATGCAAGATTATGCTCGGAACTGTAAAATTATAATTAAAAAATTAAATTTTCAAAAATAATCTGCCGAAATCTTCGGAAGAATAGTCTGCCGAAGACGAAACTAAATTAGTTTACATCCATATTTCTTGTTTTCTGCCCTGGGAAGGGTTTATTCGATTAACAAAACAATAATGAAGATAAACAAATTTGTGAAGGGTCCGATTAAAAGAAAAATCATTTTGTGAAGGGTCCGTTTTTAAGTTAAAATATTTTGTGAAGGGTCCGTTTTTAAGTTAAAATATTTTGTGAAGGGTCCGTTTTTATGAAAAGATATTTTGTGAAGGGTCCGTTAACGGACCCAAATTTCTTCTAAACAGATCCCTGATTGATATATATATATATATATATATATTTATAAAACTCATTAAGGTTCATTTGAGCAGGTAAAAAGAGAGGATATCCATAAAAGAGGAGTAAAAGGAAAAAAAATATTGTTGCTCTTTTTTATTAACTGAATTGAAATTAATAAGGAACATATTTAAAAAACAATGGAATTAGAAGTTAAATTTCCAAATCAATATTTTTATAAACGGTTAGATAAGTGGTTATAACAGTATCAAACTGACCAGTCGTGACAAAGTTAAAAAAAGCGTTATTTTCCTTTTGGAGGGCGGGGGGGGGGTTAATTTAGTTTAGCGAAAAAACAACCTAATTTAAAAAAAAACTTTTAGAGGAATGTAACATATTTCTTTCATAGAGAAGAGTTGCTTGGCGCAGCATGTCCACATCTGGATCTTGTGCCATTAAACTCTACATTCAATCCAATTCATAGAGAAGAGAAAAAATATTTTTTATGTACTTATAGGTTAATGGGCAGATATTATCATTACGATACGAATATTTCAGTCACGATTGGTCCGACCAGATGGATGCCAATGTGAGCTTTATGAAATATTCATAAATTAGGAAAAATATCATGTATTTCGTAGATCACAGGGAAAAAGAAGAAAAAAAAATATAGAAAAAAAATTAGAAAGCAAAAAGAATAGCCGTAAATTGCTTTTAATAGTTAACTTAAATTAAGTCTTTCTCGATTAGATTCATATCTATATAAATAAAGCAGAATGTTTTTATGTACATGTGTGAACCTCATACGATTTCGCAACTCTGAACCGAATATTAGTGTCTTCAGTTAGTCGAATAATTATTATCAAGACTTATAAATAATTTTAGTAATGGGTAAAATTTGATAAAAAAGTTTTTTTTTCTGCATTGAAATGCTAAATTAATGTAGAAAAGCATTCGTATATAAGAACCGTAAAAAAAGTGCCATGTTAATATTGTCGCCAATGATACTTAATTGAAAGAAAAAAAGTTTTGTGCGAAAAAACTAAATTAATAGAGAAAAGGTACTTTTTTGTCTTGAAGAACCATGAAAAATCGCCATATTGATATTAACGGAAGTGATGCTGAATTAAATTTGGTAACAGGTACTACTGGTATTATGTTGACTGGTTTTAACTGGCACTAAATACACTAATCTTAATACCATAATAATTACTTTAGGTACTCTGCAATTAGGTGTTTACGACACACCGAAAGGTCAAACTAGATTTTGACTATCAGGAGTTGACCTCGAGCAATAGCATTATGTCAAAGGATGCTGAATATAGTTAATCTCATTTAATCGGATGAACTTCTAAAAACATATTTTACTTAAGCTAGTGATGTAAAACTACCTTGAAGGGCAACAAATAATAATAGATTGATTTTGTTGTAGTATTGATCAATTCCAATTTGTTGGTTTTTTTTATTTTTATTCCGTACGAAGAACGGGCATTCAGCTATTTAATCAGTAGGGATAAAAAATCTTTATTGTATTGAGAGGAAAAAAAATATATGATAAGTTAAATTATATACATAAATTAAAAAATACCGAGTACAAAAGTTTTAATATTATATCAAAAATTATTAGCATTCAATTAAATCTATTTGTTATTTATTACTTCTATACACATAAATTAATTTGTAAGACACAATTGCATTAGCTGCGAAATATTATTAAGCATAATGCTATTACACTGTTTTAGCAACTGCTAAACTTTTAGAAATAATATCAAAATGCCCTAACTCAAAAATTTTTAAGTTGTTCATTTTAATATTCATATTCAAAATGATATTAAATGATAATTTTTTCCACACAAGCTTCATTTCTATTAAAAATTTTCTTCGTAATTTTAAAATAATATATTTTAGATAATATTTTAATTATTTGATGCTGATGATGTATTTAAAACCAAAAAAAAATGGAACATAATAAATGTATCATTTAATAAAGTGATAAATTCAATTCGTATAGATGACGTCAAATGAAAAATAATTAGGATAAGTGGTGCTAAGCGTTAAATAATTATTTTCTTCTGTGTGAATCACGTAATTATACATTAATAAATATCCATATTTTTTGAACTTTTATTCTAAAAGTATATTATTTCTTTACAAAAGGAATTTTTTCTTTGGTGTTAAAAAAATACTGGTTCAAAAAAAATAAAAATTAAATTACACAATTCAATATTCATTCTTATACTATTAACACAATAAGAAAAACTTAATTAAAAAAAAACATTACTGGTTTTGAAAAATAAGTCAACTTTTCTTTAAAACAAATAAAATCAATTTTGAAAAGTCAGTGCAAACGAAATAATGTAAACATTTAATTACATTTTATACATATGAAACTCGTTTCAAACCTATATTGAGACAATTTTAAAACTATCCTTAATCACTGCAAATCTCTACCATTCTTTTAGGTGCTTTCATGCTTCATTTGCTCTCTGGGAACAATAGATTTATGTTGAAAGAAACTCAACACTATGTTAAGTATCTCAATAAACGCTTTGAAAACTTTAAAAAAAAGAGGGGGGAAATAATTAAAAGATACGTCTTTATTTTTTTAAATATGAATGCTAATGCGAAGATAAATAAACACTTCATAGATTGCTAAGGTATGATTTGAGATATGATGGAATGAAATGCTTAATTGCCCAGCAGCCGGGTACGGCAATGATGCATCAAATTCAGGATAAAAAAACTAATGATACAAAGTACTCCAACGAAAATTATGCAGTGCAAAAAACTACAACAGCCTCAAAAATCAAAAAAAGAAGAAGAAAGAAACGAACAAAAGACGTTAAAAATGACTAGGAAAGGGAAGAAATAGAAGTCAAAATAGAAATTTTAAATAGTAAGGAAGTGCTGAAATTATTGGAACAACACAATTTAAATTTTTACAAAAAATAGAAATAAACTTAAGTCTTTTACTTCCGGTAATTGCAGTGAGAAAAAGTTAAAAATTAAATTATTGTTTAAAAACGCTTACTTAAAACTTTTATGTAACATTTTTAAAATTTGGAAACAATTATGAAAAAAAAAATTTATAAAATTTTTCATTCTTAGTGTAAACAAGTTTTTTTTTTTAACAATTTAACAGTTAAAATAAATATTTATAATTGTTCCAAAACTCAACGGAGCCAATTCAGCAAAATTATAGAATTATTTCATAGTTTTTAATTTTAAACCGTAATAGTAACTCGGTAAACTCAACGATAAAACTAATACGACTTGAATGAATAACAGATTAAATTATAGCCATTTTTTCTGAGAAAACTTTTACATTAGCCTGAAAGATTTATTAACTGAAACCAAATCTGTGGCTTAAATCGAAGCATGGTTTCAGTAAGTAGTCTATGCACATATAAAAATAAAAGCAACACATCTTTATTTACCTCTGTCAGAGAGATCTCTTCCAAGAACAAAATCACACAAAAAATATTTTTTCCCCCTAATAAATCAGATATATCATTTTAAAGCTAAATGTTTTATTTAGGAAGAATAAATACGATGTTAAAACGAGTACCACAGAAATGAGCTAGACGATAGATATGTTCTTCCAGGAAAAGTGTAAAATCCTACCCACGTCAACCCGTAAAATCAAACTTGTGGAGTTCAAGTGAACACAAGTTCGGATCTACGGGTAGAAGTGAGCGGTCTATGACAGCTTCCATCTTCTTTTATAATGTCCTCGGAAATAAGTATTTTAAATTAAAACGCAGGCAATCCCAGCCATGAAACTTCCATCTTGCAGATGAGGACTGCTAATCAAGTAGGTTCTTCAAAAAGTTGGTAGAAATATTTTGTAGGAGGGATTTTGCTGAAACAAATTTAGAACAGTTGAATCTGAACATTGCCTTATACGATGTTAACACACGTTTAGATCTACGCGTAGACTATTACAGATTTGCACTTTAATTGCTGCAGTAAGCAACTGCTAATGAAATTTAAATTAAAACAAACGCGACTCACTATACGATACTTCATTTTGCAAGTGGGCGCAAAGGTGGGTTGTAGAAAGTTTGGCGAAATATTTTTGTGATAGATTGCGCAGCAGGGTAATTTGGAATCAATTGTTCAACGTTAGTCAGTAAGCTAACATACTCCTAATAAGAGTTACTATCACACCCCTAAGAGTTTAAGGTGGTACCTTGAGGTAATTGCAATTCGGGGTTGTAATTTCCTCTTTAGTACGATCCAACATTCAGAAAAGAAACACCCATAACGACCACTATGAAATACATGGTATGTTAAATTCTAGTAATCCTAGATTGTTAAAGACTCATATAACGGCAAAACAAATCTCACCTCTTTAATAAACTTTTATTTTCAATTTATAATAATCTATACAATATAATATAAAAATCTTATTTATCAATTGCAGTTCGAATCAGTTCTGATATTAATATTTTTAAGAGAAAGAAAACGAAGATTATCTAGTAAAGACTTTGTCGATCTTGATTATAAATTGATATTACAGGGTATTATAGCCAAATATGCCTATCCAGTTATTTTGATTATAAATTGATTTGTATGAGTTTTCTAAAATAATAGGAAACGAAGTATATACAACTATAGAGGAAGTTTAAATTAAACTAATTCATAAAGGTTTTTCAAAATAATTTATCAAATTTGATAAAAAATGATAATGGAAAAAATAATGAAGAAAAAAACGAGTATAAACTGTGACAATAAAATAATATTTTCGATTTTTTTTTTTTTTTTTTTTTTTTAAATTTTTTTTTTATGAATAAAAGCCAATTATGAAAGAAAAAGTACAATTTCAGATAATAAAAATAGTGAAGGAATATACAGATCACTACATTAATTTAGAACAATAGAGGAAACAAAGATACTATACATTTCAATGTAATGTATATTATTCTTTTCATTTGTTTTAATACGAATCTAAAAAGAGATTCTAATAATTAATAATATTCTATGAATTTGAAGCGTTTTCTATGAAACAGAAAAGATAATAATCAAATAATAATAATGGTAATACAAAATCGCTGCCATTTAAAAAAAAAAAGAAACCAGCATTTATGTTCTTTAGCAATATTAAAGCTTAAAACTTGTTTTATTCATGAATGTCAACAGATTAAAATGTTTAGTTACAATGTTACAATAAGTAACATGAGCCGCGATGGCTCAGGGGATAGAGCGTTCGCCTTCCAATGAGGCGAACCGGGTTCGAATCCCAGTCGATACGAATTCCGCATCCGGCTTGCACTGACCACAGTGCTGACGTGAAATATCCTCAGTGGTAGACGGATCATGGGTTAGAGTCCCCTTGCTGTCAGGCTAACCGTGGGAGGTTCTCGTGGTCTTCCTCTCCATGTAACGCAAATGCGGGTTAGCTCCATCAAAAAGTCCTCCACGAAGGCAAATTTCTCCCAATACTCGATCCAGGAGTTCCCTTGTCTTCTGGATTGGGTTCAAAATTACAAGGCTACGGAGTTGAACATTAGTAGCCGTAAACCCATTAAGTTGGGTCGGCTGTTCAACGACGGTTATAAAATAAAATAAGTAACATGCAATGAACTTAAACGAATGAACAATCCTTTAAAAAAATATATCAATTTTCCGTTTGAAGCTTTTAAAGTAGAATGATAGCAATGAGTTTATCGAGCCTAAAAGATCACACGATTATGCACAATTATAGGTCGCATTATATTAAATATTATTTCCTAAAAAATTATTAAAAAAAACTTTTTGTAGTAAAAAATAAATTAAATAAATAAAAATAAATAAATTAGTAAAAAATAAATCTAAAGCAATTTCTTCTTTTCAATTGGACCCTTTAAATACAGGGCACATGTCCCTATATTAAGAGATAATTCATTTTTTCACACCTTTCGTATAATATTAATATGTTAAGATTTACCGTATTTTTGGCTCCACGGGAAAATCAAAAAGCTCGGTAATTTTTACTGAAGCGCTTTGGCAATAATTTTGGTAAAATTAACAATTATTATGATTTTGCAAAATGTGATAAAATTCAGTATATGTGATTAACAATTGGGAAATTTAACATAATACCTTAGAACATGTCATAAAAACCATTTATTTGGTTGCATTTAATTTTCAGTTTTGCATTTTTAGTAAATGTGCGAGAATAAGAACTATAAGTTTGAAAACCAGAATTTCTGGTCATTAAAATATGAACAGAAAAATTACTAAATAAATGGTTTAAAAACCGAAATTTTAGATTTTATTAACCAGAATTATGATTTTTTTTTCACAAGAAATGTAACTACAAAACAGTGCTGTGATTTTGACAGAATTTTTTTTTTTCTCTTTGCAGGGAATAAATCATTTTATTCGAGAGAAAAAAAAGGCTTCTCAAAAACTAAAAAGAATGTAAAAATTAAAATAAAATCCTTACTTAAGAGAAGTTTGTTGCAATTTATACATGATGCATAAAGGCCTGACGATTGACGTTTGAGGAAAAAAATAAGACTAGGTTTAAATATTTGAAATGTAATCATAAATTTTTTCAGGTAGATTTTGAGGCAAATAATTTTAAAATGTGGAGAGTTTACAATAGCTCGCCTTTAGTTTGTATTCCTCATTAACTATGTCGACAGGAAAGTTTTAAGAAAATTTTTTAAAAAAAATTAAGATAAATTTTAATAACATATAGTAATCATGAAGAATAATTTAGCTTTTTTTAACGCGAGACAATGCTGAGTAAACTAAAAAATATTGCTATTTTTTTTTTCTTCAATGCATACTTTTTTCAAGGTACTTTTAAAAACACAATTAGAGATACATTTAATTTTCATGGTATTTGTTGTAAAAATAGTAAAGTGATGCTATTTTTTTTAATAAAAAAGTAAAAAGTTTTCAATTTTTTAAAACAATAATTTTTAAGTAAATTGTAAGCAGTTTTTCCTTAAAAAAATATAAAAATATATTATTAATTATAGACTCCCAAAATCAAATAAGAAAAGTAATCTTTTTGTATTTTTACCTTCGCATAGTCAAGTGGAGTCCATAATTATTTTTTTTATTAAAGTATTATCCAATTATTTTCAAAAATAAATAAATAACTAAACAAATAAATTACAAACTGTCTAAAATGACTCCAGTAAAATAGCACACGAACAAATGGAATCGATGGAACGCGAACATATATGGACATATTGGCGGCAGACATTAACAACACTTTTTAGCTTTGTCTTATAAGAAAAATAAATGGATAATATACTCAAATATGCGACATAATGAGAAGCTGGGGACGAGCTTAAATTAACAAAGCAATTTTAAATCAATTATATTATAGTATTGTAATCTGGAGTTTTTTTCAAAATACTGTTTTATATCAAATAAGGGATGGTCAGGTATAACATATGCATTTTAAAGCATATTAAAAAACATTGAAATAAAAGTTTTCCATTTAATTCTAAACTGCTCATAAAGATTATACAAATCTTAGACATTGCATTGCAACTTTAACAGCGCGATTTTTTTAAATTTCAAAACTAATTTTTACAATCGAAATTTTTATTTTATTCCTAAAAATTGCGAAGACTTGGTGTTTCAAATAATTTCAGACATTACCTTAGTTTTCAGATTAATTTAATTACTAAATACGTTTTTATATCATTTCTATATAATGCTTTTAATTAAACAAAATTATAAAAATCAATACTAGTTTTTCATTACACGATGATAAAAGCAAGTAGCTTAAAAAATCATTCACGTTAAAATGATTTTTTCAACCGCTACATATAGCTGGGTTCGTTGATTTAAATCAGCTGATTTTTTTTTAAAAAAATTATTAGTTTAAGTCAACAAATTTTTCTTGCAGAAATAAAAAATTTAAACATTTGCAAAGCAATTTAACCTGAGGTTATTTAAAGTTTTTATAGCTTTTCATAGTTTTAAAATTTACCGTGGATTGCAGTGTTTCAATTAATAAGTCACAATTAGCAAAACCACACTTGTACTTGATTTTAAATAATTTAAAGAACTTTTAAAATTACGTTGTTAAATTTTTCAGAAACAAACCTTAGAACGAAGTGAAAATTTAATGCTTTTTTTATACTTATGTATTTGTAAAAAAAAAAAAAAAAAAAAAAAAAAAAAAAAACAGTTATTGAATAATTATTTTCTCGCAAGGAACTATATATTCTACCAATTCCTAATTTTGAGTAAAAATCCACAAAACCACATTTCATTTTTAATATTGCAAAGATATATCTTATTCTTACTGTATATGCAAAAGTAAATGGTATTTATCCTAATATGGAATAAAAAGGCTGTTGAAGGATAAATTCAAGGATTCAGGATAAATTCTTTTGATTTGATATAGATATTTTCTTAATTAATGGGTCAGTTAAGTAATCCAGCATAGAGATATTTGTTTACCAGCATGTTTGGCAAATATAAGACAACACAATTTGGTTTGTCATTTCAATTATTTATTAATTTTTTAAAGATCTGAAAATAATTTTGTGATTTTTTTTAATAATTCATTTTAGCCAGTTTTTTAGAAATTAATGATGAGATGCTTTTCTGTTTTCAATAAATTTAAATTGCGCATTTGCATGCATTATGCATTACATATATGACAATTTCTAGTGTTGTAATATAGTACAAAGTGACCTGCTATGATTTGTTATCAATAAATTTTTAATTACTATGCTTACAAATTCAACTAATTTTAAATTTAATTTCCTATAACATTAAAAAAAATCTGATCTAAATACAATACAATGGAATTTTTGAGAAAAATTTAGAACTTAGATATAGAAGCAGGACCTTAACCGAAGGGGAATCCAGATGGAACCAAAGTCATTTTTCAGTAAGAAGATTTTCAAATAAATAAATAAGCAAGAATAATTATAAATTATCGAATAAATTTAATAGTTATGCTAGAGAAGTGGTGGCTCAGGGAATAGAGCATTCGCTTTCCAATGAAGTGAACCGGGTTCGAATCCCAGTAACGGCTGGTCGAATTCCGCACCCGACTTGCACCGACCACAGTGCCGACGTAATATGTCCTCAGTGGTAGACGGATCATGGTTTTGAGCTCCTTTGCCGTCAGGCTAAACGATGAAGGTTTTCGTAGTTTTCTACTCTCTGTAACGCAAATGCGGGTGAGCTCCATCAAAAAGTCCTCCACGAAGGCAAATTTCTCCTAATATTTGAACGAGGAGTTCCCTTGTGTTCTAGATTGTGTTCAAAATTACAAGGGTTACGGAGTTGAACATTAGTAGTCATAAACCCAAAATTGGGTCGGCAATTCAAATACGGTTATAAAATAAACTAGTTATGCTTATTAATATAGTTATACTTAATCCCACAGTTATTTTTATCATGGTGCGTAGCCAAATCTTTTAACAAAAAATAAGCATCTTTTAAGTACATTTTAAGCACTCAAAATTATTTTTAAGCATTAATAATTATCAAAACATTAACAAAACGACATTAACAAAATGCAAAATAATTTTCCAAGACTTTACAATATCATGATAAAATAACTAGTATCTGACAAAGAACTGTTTTCTTGATTATATTAGCCACCATTAAAAGATCGAGAGATTTTTCGGTTCGATTTCAGAGAGTGGAAATAAAGCCTGAAATGGAGAATATCTTGCAAAATGCAGCAGAGATGCACACGAAAGCATAAGAATCTCGCCGAACCCAGCTCACTAGACGCACATGCAGACTCGCAAGTATTATATAAAACATATTAAATTTCATTGGGGGCTTTCATACGTTACGGACCAAAGGTATGCCGAAATGGATTGTGGTAAATTGTGAAAACGTTGAATAGAACAATTTGAAAACTATGCGTTTGCATAGTCGACATGGTAAACATGGTTTTGAAACTTGCGTTTGCAAAAATCGACATGGTAAAATAAAAGAAATCTCATTTTCTAAAAGGGAAAATTAAGCACTTTTTAAAAACACCCTATGAAAAGAGCTTTTGAAAATAAAAAATCTAGAAAAAAAAAAAAAACACCCTTAAGCACTTTTTAAAAACACTACGCACCATGCTTACTAATATTTATTAAACAAATATCAGTGATGTATTAAATATATCAATAAATTTAAACCAAAAGTTAGTTGAATAATGTATGATGTTTTTCAACTAACTGCCACTCCTATTTATGGTGCTTGCGACACCTGCTCTCATTGAATAGAAATTCTGGATAACTGGAAATGTATATTTAAATATAAGAACTTTGAGAAAAATTTGCCAGAATGTACAGGAGAAAAACACTCACGTGATTTACTAAGACAAGAATCGAATGTTTCAGGTTGAACCATATTTTGCATCAAACCTTTAAAAAAGTTTTTTTTTTGTTGTTGTTGTTTTTGTGAATATTTATTGCAAATAAAATTGTTGAAGAGATTCGTGATGGCAGAAAATCTTAAGTAACATTTCGCAAACACTAAATTTTTCGGTTTTAAGAAAACAAAAAAGGTCGATACATGTGATTCTCATGAAATATGACAATTTACTGTCTCTTGCTCCAATATGTAATACTATACTACTAAAAGAACTTTTTTTAAAAAAAATTTAATAAATAGCATTGCTGTTAGTATTTTAAAATGACCTTGAACTAGCATTCACTGTTTTGTATATTTAAAAAATTTAATTGAATTTCAAAATATCATTTTCCTGGTATGCCACAAACAATATTTCCAATAATAACTAGCTTCAAAACGTCCCATAAATTTTTCAATATCTAATTTTTTTTTTATCTCAACCGTTGTAAGCATTTCTAGAATATATGCAGAGGGTATTATTTACAAAAACTTCGTTGAAAATAATTTTTCTGTCAATAATTTGTTTGTCCTAAGAAAATCTGTCATTTTCCTGGCAACTCTTATTTAGTGATTTATAACAAAAATAGATAGCGCCAGCAATCAATATCTTATGTTAATATATTGATTTGAGTACCATCCTATCTGAACATGTCTTATTGCACGAATAAAGAACCAACTTTCTGGTTCAAAGCCTATTTCAAAAATTTTTTCAAGTTGAGTAGGTTTTTATGTTGTCATTTTCCGGTCTTTTTGAAATCATTAATAACATAAACTACATAGATTTACCTGAGTTAGTTCAAGAAATCCTGTTGTTTTCTGCGAAATGTAAACATCTTAGGCCGAAATGTTAAATTAAAGTAAAGTTAAATGCTATATAAAGGCAAATTGTCATTATTCTGGCTTATGAATGCCAGGACATTGAAACAGTTATCAGAAATTTTTCTAAACAGCAGGGTGTAAAGAGGGAAAGCAAATATTAAACTAATACCAAGTGTATGTAAGACTGTAATATGCTTGAATGTAATCAAAGTTTTTTTTTTTATATTTAATGATTGATTATTATACACAATTTTATTCTGTACATATCAGCAACAAAAACATTTTTGATTCTTTCTACAGTGGATAAAAGAATTAATTTAAGCAATTTATGGTTCATCTACCGCAAAGGCTTAAGTTGAGTTACTTACTATTAGCTTAAAATGACTGTTTTTTTTAACTTTCAGGCTAATATGTCATTTATCTGGCATTCAAAATTTGGTGAATTTTTATTTTATTTTTTTTTCTTGAGCAAATGTCAATAAACTACACTGCTGTCTGTAAGATATTAATAAATGTAACTAAATAAATATAAAAATAATTTTTTTAAGATTATTTTGAAGACTTTAAATTTGAAGAAATTTTTTGTTCCGAATTGTGATGTTTCCAAAGAATCACCCATATGTGGTCGGCGGAATGCTATTTGTTTTCAAAAGATTACTTATTGGTGTTATTATACATTTTAAATGTGATTTCTGCAAATTCATTATAATGCTACAAATCTTTTTCATCATCATTTCATTTTATTCATTTTTTCATTATTTTTTACAGATCAATTTATATAAAATGTAATTTTTTTTAAAACTTGGATAAAGTCTCAATTTTTTTTTTTTTTTTTTTTTTTTTTTGTGAAAAAAATCTCTTTTAATTTCATTTTTTTTATTCCAACAGGAAGTATATAAATAACCTTTTTTACTATTTCTCTTGTAAAATCAGTGTTTGAGAAATAAGGGGAAAATCATTCATTTTTAATGCATATAAAAATAGAGATTATTTTGAGATTAGAGGAAGATAAGATATAGAGATTAGAGATTATTTTGAGCGTCTCATATTCCCCCGATCAACACCTGAGTTTTTAATAAGAAAGCGCTTATTGTTTGAAACTAGAAATTGCTTTCAACTAGCAATTTGATATCTATTTAAAATTTTTGTTGCAATTAGGTTGTGCTCAGGTAGAGGAAATTATAAGAGACTTTAAGCAAAATAGAAATAAACAATTCTTAGATAGGCAGATATAGAAACAAACTTAAATTTGGAAACAATGCTTTGCATGTAGTGATACAAAAGTTATGAATTGAAAAATGCAGACATTTTGCTTGAAAAAAAAAAAAAAAAGAACATTTCAAATAAATATGGATTTTTTATGCGAAATGGAACAATATTATTCATATTATGCTTTAAAACAAGTTTTAGCTACATTTATAAATTTTTTATCAAAGTCTTTAAGTAAAAAAGATTTAAAATAATAACAATAAGAGCCTATAACTTAATAACAAAAAATCCCCCATTATAACTGATGGACTGTTTTTGGCATGTTAAATTAGCTTAAATTGCATAAAAAGTTAATTACTAAAATAAAGAGACATTAAAAGTTCTGTTTCAAAATTTCTAGAAAAATTTTTGATACGAAAACACTTTTCTTCTAAAACTAATTAAAGAAAATAATTTAGTTAAACAAAAGAAGCCAGAATCTCAAGTTCTTTTCAAAATCACTTTTACATACAGTTCCTTTATAATAAAGAAAAAATGAATGAAACAGTAATCGTTACAGATAACAAAGTTTTCAATAACAAAATATAAGTGAGTTTGAACTCAATAGCAAAATCTTTGGAAAAACTGAATTGAAAAATACATAAAAAACAAACTACATTTGAATTTTTTCAAAGTTGTTCTTAATTTTTACACGTTACAAGCACGTAATTCTCTCTTTTTTTACACTACAACTAAATTCATTCAGTGTTCTTGAAACAAGATAAAACTTGATTGAAACAATTAATTTTAAATACGTTTCGCTGAAAAAGAAATTTTAACCTACAAATCATGAATATTATCATAAAGACAATCATGAAAATTATTATATCTTTGAAAATAATTGTAAAATAATTAAACACATTAGCTTAATGTCTTAAAAATTTCCTATAGATATCAAATTTGTTTCGAAAACTACACAATTAATATTTTTATAACAGTTCTAAAATATAATGCTCCATGAGTTGATCGAAAAATAACATCAGAACAGAAATATATGAAAACTGATATGATGTTATTAATGAAATAAAATAAAACTTAACCATTATGAAATAAAACTTAAGAAATTAACAACGTTTTTTTATAGCAACTACAAACTATAGTTCTCGCACCTTTGAAAGAAAAGGGATATCGAAAAGGAAATGTGTAGAAAAATAAGATATTTGAACACCAATAGAAATTTTTGAGAGAGAAATATAATAACGTTCATATTTATAGCATTCTTAACACGATGCATATTAAATACCTCATTAAGGTTGGAACAAATTTGCATCATATTATGGTCCAACATTGAACCGAAATTTCCGAAAATGTACTTAGAATTTTTTGAAGCGATTTTTCCTGTCAGATATGATTTAAGCCTAAATTCGGAAGAAAAAAGCAAGCTTCAGACAAACTCTTTCTAATATATATTTCTGAAATCATCTTCGTCAGCGTGATATTGCTAGTACAGACCACCAAGTTGGATATAAACTATATAGTAAATGTTTATTTTTAGTGAATGCATTAGTGCATTCAATAAAAATAAACACTTACTTTCTCATTAATTAGCTCGAAAATGCTCTTATATTAATAAAAACAAGAATACTATTTCATTGAATATCAAAAGAATAATTTAAAAGACTGTCAGCGACTTTAAAATCTAGCGAAGCTAACTGAAGCAAGGAAAATAATGAAATGAGGAAAGCATATATATATATATATATATATATATATATATATATATATATATATATACAGAGAGAGAGAGAGAGAGAAATATCTTGGAAAAAATGTTTTGTATAGTTTCTGATCTACTCTAGAACCAAACGTGATTTTAAAAAAATCATGGTAAGATTTATTTTATATAAAAACAATACTTTTTTCTTGAAAAAAGGATTTTTTAAATGATGTCTTTTCGAAATCGTTAGTTGAATTTTGATTGTTGATTGGATTGGAATATGACATTTTGAATAGAAAAAATACAGTTAATGCTGTTCAAAGTTTTTAAAAGAAAACAATAAAAAATGACTTTACATAGTAATGTATCGAAGATATATAAACAAAGACTTATCATTATTATCATCTAGCATTAATTATAAAAATTTGCATTACTGTGATAAGCATGATTTTAAAAGAAGACTTATCACTAATTATAAATATATAATGCTGTAATTATAAATATATAATGCTATAATATATATATAATGCTGTTCAAAGTTTTTAAAAGAAAACAATAAAAAATGACTTTACATAGTAATGTATCGAAGATATATAAACAAAAACTTATCATTATTATCATCTAGCATTAATTATAAAAATTTGCATTACTGTGATAAGCATGATTTTAAAGGAAGACTTATCACGAATTATAAAATGCATCAATGATCAAACATTAGTTGGTTGCGCTTTTACAAGCAATACTGCTTGCTATAATTTTATTGATTCATAAAAATTAGGAAAATGGTTCGATACTATTTTATGCGAACTATGAGGCCAAATTATTCATTATTTAAATAAAATACCTTAGTAAAAAACATTATAAGCATAAAAATTGAAACTCTTAGGAAAAGTTAGGTTTGGCTGCTTACCAAAAAAGCCTAGTTGCAAGGGATTATGTAAGAAAGTTTCACATGGCAAATCGTCGTGTCGACCGTTACAGCACCATTTTTAACTTTCTTCTTGACTGTCGAAGTATGCTGCAACCCTCCCCATCACATTGCATTGCTATCTATGGCCCGTCCACTCCTCCACCCCTCCGCATAGCTATACCGTCTCATCTTTTATGTTTATTCTTGCTCATTTTTCTTCTTGCTTTTTACTGGATTCCGTTGGACTTTGAGAAAAGATCTGTCTGGAGCTTTCTGACCAATGAGCGACCTGCCTGCTATTTTTTATTTCTTACCGACTGACGCGAACTAACGTCACGCCTTCTTTTCGCCTTGCTCTGGCCACTTCGACGTGCATTCTTTTTTTTTTTTTTTTTTTTTTTTTCCTAAGCAAGCCAGATTTTCAAATATTTTCTTTTCCCCCCTTTTAGGCTTTTTATCACGAGGATGATTGACCTTGGTCAAGTAGGGGGACATGTTCGACAAGAGTGAAGGAGTGACCAGTCCTAGTTTGATAATGTACATGCATCAGTTCCTGAGCGATAAAGATGGGAAGATTGCTGACGGGGCTTCAACTAATCTTTATTCTAATTTTTTTTTTTTATCATTCTTATTCCAACTCGCATTTTTGGCGGGAGTTTTATTTCAGTGACTCCATTTTATATCCTTTTTCTTACGGAGATAAACCAGATTCCACCAAGAGGACGTTTCTGAATCTCACTAATTTCCTTTTCATAGAATGCTCTTTCGCACTTAGGCAAAAAGCAATAATAAGCATTCCAAAGTTTTGTAAAATGAATTATTGCAAAAAAAGGGGAATTCAAAAAGAAACATGAAAGAAAAACGTCCTCGCTTTTATTAATTACAAAACTACCAACGTACTTTTTTCAGAAATTTATTATATCCATTAATCCATATTCCAATCAAAACCCATAATTTGACCCAATTTCCAATTAGTAATGAGTTAGAAATTAGTAAATGAAGAACGAATTTAGTAGAAATATAGGATGGTTAAGCATAAATTTAATTTATAAAATCAGCGGTAAAACGTATAAAATACACAAGGAAGCATTCCAAATAGAAAAATAGTATCCATTAACGATAATATCGTGGATGGATAATTTATCGAGCATTAATGACGCAGTTTGTTTATTAATTATTTTTTCCAAGTCATCTCCTTTTGCAATAACTTAAAATACAACATTATATTTTTAAAAATATATATATATTATATAGAAGAAAGTGGGATAGTGTAGACAAGTGAAGCATCTTTTCTATTTATCACTTAAAATTTCTCTATAAATTTTGGCAGATTTTCAAAACTGTTACACATTTATATGCAACTACATAAAGCGCAAATAAAAAAAAAAAAAATTAATTTGTGCTTCGATTGTGATTTTAAGACTAATTTTATTCATCAATTTTAACTATAAAAGACAGAATGTTATGAGCGAATATGCTTACTACATATTTTTAAACACACTTTTGATATGCCTTTCTGGAATTAACGATAAAGAAGTCTAAAAGAACAAATGGCAAAACGGGCATAGTGCGGACACACATTAAAGGGGTTATGGCGGACATGTCAATTTTATTCCAAGAATTTATGTATATATCATTTTTTATAAACCTCCAGTATTATAATATGAGAGAGGCCTAATATACTAGTTCAATATTAATTAAAAGTACACACATTTATTATTTTTTAACTTTGCAAATAGAAATTAAAAAGAATTAAAAAATCCTTAGTAAATTTTTAAAAAAATAATAAATAATATTTTCATGATAATTAGAAAATTTAATTCTTATTCGTAGCCTTTAAAGCCTAAAAATGCAGTAAAAAATTAAGTGTTTAAAGCAAGCAAATTATTGCTAAAAGTACTAGGCTAGAATTTTAATAAAATAATTTTTTTTAAAGTAATAATCCATATTTCGTATTTTATACTATTATGAAATATGTAGAAAATTTTGGTAGAAGTGCAGATGATTGGAATGATAACGTTGAAAAGTAAATCAAAATAATTATTTTCTGATTTTTAGACTATTCTTCTTCGAACTGAAAAAAAATAATTTAAATTTAAGTCAAATACTGTTTACAGCTGAAATAATTTATGTAATAATTCTAAAAACCACCTTTCTTTAATAGAAATGTAGTTAGTTGAAATGGTTACATTGAAATTAGCACAAATTTGTATTGTTATTCTTCAACTACTATAGTTCGAATGCTTTTTAAGGTATGCAATTAAGGAAATTTTTCTAATAATTCAAAAATCTTTAAGCTTATGATTTATTAATATACAATTTTAACCTCTACAAACTTAAAGTCATTTTCTTTCTTTCTTTTTTTTACAGCAAACAAAATTGTTTAAGGTGTTGTATATTGCAAATGCAATTGAGTAAGGTACAAAGCAGAGATAATAAACTTCAGAGTTCATTTTGATATGAGTTAATCAAATATAATTACAAGTTCCAGCACAATATATCAAGCATTGCCTTTTACATTTACCAAATTGAAAAACAGAGGTACATTGTAAAAAATCAAAAGATTTAAAAAAAGAAAAAGTTCTACCCTGATGAAAGAAATTGCATAATAGGAGAAAAAATATTCAATTATGAACTAAGTAAAAACCTAACAGAAGTTACCGACGTTGCTAATTTACATTTTGATCAATTAAAAAAAAAAAAAAAAAGAAATCAACAAGAATGGGTCATAATAAAGAACAACGGAGTTGTAAAAAAATAAGAGAAGCGAACTTACGAAAAAATTGAATATTAATTAGATTGTTTTGAAGACAGACAAAAAAATTATTTTCACACTACTTATAAGTCTCATTATTATTTGTTTATAACATCATTGTGAAGGAAAAAAAATTAACAAAAAATTGAATGGTAAGGAAGAAAAGTTAAACACAGTGTTTTTATTCTCAAGGTACGGCTGAATACATACACAATTGCTAGGCTTAGTTGCTTCGAGTTTGTAAGACAGGCAAAAGAAAAAAAAAGAAAGAAAAAAAAGAAAAAAAAGAAAGAAAAAAAAGTCATAAGCTTTAATTATTTGTACATATAATGAGTACTAATTATTTCCCACTGTTAGAAATATATATATTTCATTATTTAGTAAGTGTTATAAAATAAATGAAATAATTACTCACATAAAAAAGGTTGCTTCATTTACATAGCTTGACATAGTCCTAAGTGTTTCCAGAAGGGAAAAAATAATGATTTCCTGAAAAAAAAAAGTAAAATATAAATTGGGAATACATCCCTATTTCGAATGCTTTGATCGCTTTTAATATCAACCGTATGCAATAAACAGTGCACAGTAACGGAACTTTGAACGTAACCGCATTTGCGTTACTACGTAAATCTCTCACGGTTAGCCTAACCGCAAGGGATTCTAACTCATGATCCATTTACCACAGTGGAAAAATTACGTCTGCATTGTCGTCGGCTTTAGCCGGGAGCAGAATTGGTATCGAATAACCATGGCTGGAATTCCTTGGATTCCTTGAGCCACCGCGGCTCAATAGAATTACATTGTACTTTGTCAAAACTTAAGTATTTTTAGATTGAAAACGAAATTATTCGATAACGCTAGTCAACTGAAATAATTGAAAGGTTTCAGACCTTGGGATAATTTAAAAATAAGCCATATTTTCCCCCCGAATGAGACATTTTTACATCAAACCTTCTCTCAGTATTGTAGTAAAAAAAAAAAAAAAAAAAAAAAAAAAAAAAAAAAAAATATTAAATTAAACCAATTTAAAAATAATTTAAACTTACTTTTTGAGTACTATACTAAATAGTCCTAATGTTAATACCCCATTTTAATTGGTAGTTGAATACAAAAGGCAAAGATCAGTCATTTTATTATTTAATTAGGGTATTTTTTAACCAGGGTGGCCACAAGTACATATATATATATATATATATATATATATATATATATATATTTGAAAAAATTTCCTTTACTCTTTCCTGTTATTATGAATTTTTTAGTCAATCTAGTCAATCCTTATTCTTAGACATAAAATCTATACAAAATACTTATCCGTGCTTTCTGATTAGAAAATAAACATTTTTTTAACACAATTTCTTATCAACATCGGATTTTTAGATTCCTCAAATATAATTTTTATTTTATTTTTCATGACCTTTAGATATTTTAGTTAGAGTTCCTGACATTTCCCTGATTTTTTCAGATTGATAATTTTTTTTTACTTTTTCCTGTTCTGATGTCACCCTTTGTACAGGAAAATAAAACTCAGTAAAATAATAATAGATTAAATGCAATACGCACGCAAATCAGGCTTTTAATTTTTCCAAAAAAAATAATAATAAAAAAATAGTATCTTTCTTTTACTTCAAAGTTACATAACTATAAATAATTTAAAACCCAATTTATATATTTTCAAACTACTATACGAAACATGAGGTAGTACGTTAAACCTACTACACTAGATAAAACTATTACCTCAAACATTTAGTAAACCAAGAACAAACTGACAAAAATTCAAACTTCATTTAGTTCAAATCAAGTTTCTTATTCACTTCAACAATTGCAACAATTAATGACTAAATATAGAAAAGCAAGATTTGGAAGACCCTGCTTCTCAAACAACAATAGTTGACTTAAGCGCATTTTATTTATTTATTTTACCTTAGTTTAACTCACGTCTCTATCATTTTTAATTTACCAAAATTTTAAATAAAATAAATGACTATTTTAAGTTTGACTATTTTGAAAATTCATCAAATAAATTTTTTGAACTGAAATAAATAAATAAAATTTTTAATGTTTAATGAAGTTTAAGACACAAATGTAAAAAATTTCATTATTAAATTATTAAATGCTTTTCTTATTAAATGTTTACAATTGAAAGTGACAAATGGAAATGCCCTACATAATTCTGATAACTGTAAGTTAGAAAAAAATATTTAAACAGAACGGGAAAGATGACAGTTAAGTTTGTTTTTGCACGACAAACATTTAAAATAATAATAATAATAATAAACAGATAATATTAGAGTATTTGTTGGTTAGATTTTAGATCAATAAAACATAGAATAAATATAAAAAAAATTATAATTATTTTTACTGAGGACAAAATTTTTGTGAATAAGAGAGAATGCTGCATTTCTTGGTCCGCATGTGCCTCGAACCAGTGTAAAATATTCGTGTCCGTAAATGAAGAAAGTCTGCTGTGTTATTGATACTTGTTACAATCGTTAATATTTGTCTGTATTGTGGTTCATTTTAGATACTCAGCCTAATTGAACAACTTTTTTTATATGTTTTTATTTTGATTATCCAGGTACTAAGTAATTTTTTTCAATTAGTTTGATTTGAAAATAAAATGCTGTGATATTTAAATTATAAAAAAAAAAAAAAAATACTAAGTTGGGTAAGCACCGAGTATCATAATGTCATTTTTTTTTACAAGACAAAATACCAATATTTCAAGAAAAAATTTTAATAATATTTTGGAAAGATTAAGAAAATCTGAAAAGTGTGTGCTTGGACTATTGTTAGAATTGTATCCCGGACCGTCGGTTCAAAGCACGTGCAACGAGAATTCAATTAGAACAAATGTTATTCTTCGTAGACTTCACTAAATATGAGGCAAAATTGACAAGAAGGAAAAATTAATTTCCCCGCACAAGATTAAAATTTTATTAATATCTAAGTAAATTTATAAATTTCTGAAATATATCAATACAATATTATTTAGTATCGAGCTATTTTTTGAAAAAAAAAAAAATAATAATAATACTTTATTTCAGATAATGCAGGCCACTTGAAAACTTTTTAAAAGTAAATTTGAGTTGAATATCCTATTTCAATCAATTTACTTTTAAAATCAAGTCCATAAGACAAGAACTCAAAATGATGTTAACCAAGGCGTAACATCAAATGGACCAAGGTACAAAACTGTGTAGAACCTTGGACCAATTTTTCTTAAATTAAATTAGGGAAGCATGCAAGTTTCTTCCACAGCGGAAAAATCATGGAAAAAGACCGAAAAGAAAAGAAATGTGTTTCTTATAACCCCAGTGGTAGAAATTGAAGAAACAGCATTCCATTAAAAAAAAATAAAAATTAAGTTATTAACAATTAAGAAAAATAAACTTTTTATAATTGCAATCTAGTTTAAAAAATATATTCATTTTATAAATTTTTTAAATAGTAGTAACAAAAAAGCAAATATTGGAAATAAAAATTAATTTATGAGAAGTTTCTTTCAATGTTTTACATAACAGAGTATAATAAGACTCAATCTCATACTTATATAAAGAACTTTTAAAGTATTATAGTCAAAATTTTATATTGTATTACACAATGAACCACATTTTTGTATTCACAATTACAAAAAGCATATTTATTTTTATAGTTATATGCTTAAGAGGCAGATAATATGCTTAAGGCATTTATCAATCGATATTTTTGATACAGATTTTGTTTTTACACTCTTTATCTTAAAATCATAAGTTAGTGATAATTTTTGAAATAAATTCAAGAATTTTTAATTGTGACGTTTCATTCATAAATCTCTGAATTTTCATTTTCAAATCAATAAATTATAACTTGCAGTTTTGTTTTCAAAAAATGATAAATTGTTAAAAAACTTTAAAGCTTTTTTAATATTTTTAGTTGAAAATGAAGAAGAAATTCTTAGTCTCAGAAAAATGTACACTCAATTATAGGGTATTCACTTCAAAAAAAAAATTTTTAAATTTCGAAAACTGTATTATGCCACAGCAAAGTAATAGTTTTTTTCTCTCCACATTTTAATAGCTTTACAGCATTTTTCATCTGATTCATTATATTATATTATGCTGTATTCTATTATATTACATTTATATTGTAAGAAACAATTAAGATTAAAAGAAAAGAGAAATTTGCAAAGAATAATCAAGTTTTATATCTGCACATAAGTTACATTTATAAGTGCATAGAACGCGTAATGTAAAATAATAACAAAGAAAATAAGAAAAGAACACAGAAAACTAAAAGTAAATAAAAAAAAAGGAATATTCAAAAGAATTTTTAATAAAAAAATGAAAATTATGAAAAAAAAAAATATATTTTTTTTTTATGTTCTCTGTGCTTTTGAATATATATGTGGGTGATTCTCACGAAATATGACAATTCACTGTCCCTTGCTCCAAGATCTAATACTATAATACTAAAATAAATATTAAAAAAAAAATTATAAATAGCATTGCTGTTAACATTTAAAAATAACTTTGCACTAGCATTGACTGTTTTGCATAGTTAAAAATTTTTATTGAACTTCAAAATGTCCTTTTCCTGGCATGTCCCAAACAATGTTTCCAATAATAACTAGCTTCAAAACTTCCTATAAATTTTTCAATATTTAATTTTTTTTTATCTCAACCAGTGTAAGCATTTCTAGAATATACGTAGAGGGTATTATTTACAAAAACATCGCTTAAATAAATTTTTCCTGTCAATAATTTGTTTGTCCCAAGAAAATATATAATTTTTCTGGCTACTTTTATTTAGTGGTTTATAACCAAAATAGATAGAGCCAGCAATCAATATCTTATGTTAATAGATTGATTAGATACCCTCCCATATGAGCATGTCTTGTTGCATGAATAAAGAACCAATTTTCTGGTTCAAAATCTATTTCAAAAATTTTTTCAAGGTGAGTAGGTTTTTGTGTTGTCATTTTCCTGACTTTTTGAAACCATTAATAACATAAACTACATAGATTTATCTGAGCTATTTTAAGAAATCCTGTTGTTTTCAACAGAATATAAACGTCTTAGGCCAAAATATTTAATTTAAGTAAAGTTATATGCTATAAAATGGCGAATTTGGCATTATCCTGGCTGTCATTTTCCTGGCTTATGAATGCCAGGACATTGAATTGTTACCAGAAATTTTTTTTAATTGCTAATACTGTAAAGAGGGAAAGCAAATATTAACCCAATACCAAGTTTATGCATGATTGTAATATGCTTGGATGTAATCAAAGTTATTTATTTATTTAATGATTGATTATTATCCACAATTTTATACATATCAGCAAAATGTTTTTTTTTTTTAATTCTTTTTACAGTGGGTAAAAAGAATTCATTTAAGCAATTTATGGTCCATCTAACATAAAGGCTTAAGTTGAGTTACTTACAATTAACTTAAAATGACTGTGTTTTAAACTTCGAAGCCAATATGTCATTTTCCTGGCATTCAAGATTTGGTGAATTTCTATTTATTATTTTTTTTTTCCCGAGCAAATATCAGTAAACTACACTGCTGTCTGTAAGATATTAATAAGTGTAACTAAAGAAGTATGCAAAAGAAATTTTTAGATTATTTTGACGACTTTAAATTTGAAGAAATTTTTTGGTCTGAATTGTCATATTTCGTGAGAATCACCCATATATATATTCAATAAACAATTAAGAATGAAAGAACGATAAAATTTCAAAGAAATTTAAGAATTTCAGATTTATTACGTGTTAATAACAGCGCATAAGCTACAAATACATAGGACCCATAATATAACCTAAAATCACAAATAAATAAATAAATAAAGATTAAGATAGAAAAGGAAATTATAAAATTAATAAAAAGAAAAGAAATTATCAAACAAATAAATTTTAATTGCACAGGTAATAAAAAATTGTTGTGAAAAATTAACCATGAGAGAAATCTTTTAAAAAAGTATTATTTATGTTTCATATGGCTTTATTAGGAATTCAATCCAGAAAATTTGACAGCTCACTGCATCACAAAGGAGCAGAAAATAACAAAGAAACAATTCAATAATTTAGGAAAAGTATTATTTATTTTCATATCTTTCGAATGACTCAATCTTTATACAATATGTTTAAAAAACTTAAAAATGTTAAAAATTAAATGGGAAAAACTTTTTACTTTTTAGTACTATAATAAGTTTTATTTATTTTAAATTAAAACTCTTCTTTAAAAGTCATCACTTATTTGCATCAATCATTTTTAGTTTGTGTCGTTTTCTTTCCCCCTCAATTTCTTTCAGTGATTTGGTTTAAATATGTTTCTTCTGGAAGAAATTCTAATGCTGTTTAAAATCAGAGATATCAAGAAGAGAGAACCACCAAAAAAAATCCGTTTAAAAAAAAAAAAAAAAAAAAAAAAAACTGTTACAAAGAATTTGGTTTCTTACAATCCAAGTGGAAGAAACACTTTTTCAAAAAGACTTTTTAAAATAGTTTAGAATAACAGTTTAAGAAATTAAATCAAATGTAGTTTCTTTCAATATTTTACATAAAGTAGTATAGCAAAACCTAATTTTATAATTATATAAATAACTAATAAAATATCATAATCAAATTTTTTTAAAACATTTGGTGGGATAAAGCAATTATTATTGGACGTTTCATAGTTTTTGACGAAGCATAGAACAAAACTATTCGCATTTCAATTTTAGCAAAAGTTATTTTATCATTAACTGCAGCATGTTAACTTTGACTTAATTTGACAATTCAACAAATCTCAGACACTTACTCATTTAAAAATAAGCAAAATTTATAGTGTATATTATAAAAATAATATACACAATAATTTTCGATTATTTTTAAATGAGTAAGTATTTTGAATGATTAAGTATAAGTTAAAATATTTAGTGGCAGTTATTTGTTAACTATCATTTTAAAAACAATACGTTTTAGGTAAGTTACTGATACAATTTTTTAAATTTAGATAAAAATTAAATTTAAAATTCATTGATCTTAAGTTTAAATAGGAAAAATTAAGCTCATATATTTTGTTAACACAAGTTTGGAATTGTTAGAATTAACGAATTTATTTTCAAAGCAAAATTTTAAAATTACTTTGGATTAAAATTATCAAAGGCGTATTATTTTACATGTAGTTAAAAATGTTTTGATGAAAAAAAAAATTTGTTTATCGTTTTTTAACATTTATCTGGAAATTTTATATAAAATGCAACTAGTTATACCTCTTTTAAAAATAGAATCTATTCTAAATATACCTGGTTTTAAAGTTTTGCAGAATTTAAAGTCTAGTTAAATTCATATTATTCATATGGATCTAAGAGTATATTATTTTTAAAATGAGCTTGAAAAGATAAAATAGAATAAATAGCATTAATATCATTCGCAAAATTAAAAAAAAAAAAAATTACAATAAATTTGTGCTGTCCTAAGCATTAATATAGACAATCTTTTACAATCATATTTTCTAAAACAGATTTTTGAAACTGATGTTGTAAGTAACTTATTCACCAAGCATAAAATTTTTTATAATTTAAACTAAAAAAAATGAAATATACTTAGTTTTCCAAAAAGAACTATTTCTGTAACTAAGGAATAACAACAACTTTGATTATATATATATTTTTTCCTTTACAACAAAGAAAATCATCCTTAACAAAGCTAATCATAACATTGATGAACAGGCTATAGATTTTGGTCAGTAGTTTACTTTTTTTTAACGAAGTTTATTAAGCTGATTTCAAATCAGAAAACCGTTTTGCTCTATAACGTCAGGTTTCGAAAATTAAAAATTAACTTTCATGGAAAACCGTTTAATTTGCATTGAACACCATTTAATTCTCATGAAATGCTGCATATATTTCATTTATAGAAATTGCTCGCACCGAGTAAAATAACTACACATACTCACATTTTCGTCAAAGAAGCCTAGGAGGAAAACTAAGGAAAAAAACCCAGATGAAAAAGTAAGGGAAAAAAAAACAAGCACAGAGAAAAAGCACTATTTTAAGTTACACAAATTTAATGCCCAATTTGATTCAGCCTGTTAAACACGAATTTAATGTAATTAGATATTTATTTGAATGTAATTAAATCTTTTTTTAAAAACCGATTTACATAGAAAGTTTGGGAAAACTTACTTTTAATGCACATTGCAAACCTTATTTAATTGCACATAATACAATCCTATAATATACTTAATAGTATTATTACTTATAATGTATAAATTAAAAATAATCTCTCAGGAGGTTCATTTGTGATGAGTTAAAAATATGAACAAAAATTATGACATGTTTATTTAAATATAATTTACTTAGAAAATTACGAGTAGGAAAAGCATTAACTGCACATTATTTTATAATAACAAAATTCGTGTAATGGTGAGAAGTTCCTTTCATAAACTTTAAATCAATCATTGTACTTCAGTTAAATTTTGAAAAAATAACTTATTAGAATAAATTCAATTACATTAAATTCAGGTTCAAATCGCTCAAAGCCCGAATGGAGTTGTAAGTTAAATATTTTTTATAGGGCCTTTTTTTCCTCTGAAAGAAAAACAAAAAAGTTTTTCTTTTCCTTTCTGGTGCTCGTTTTCCGTTTAACATTTGTTACTGGGTGGACGTTCAAGATGTAATGTCAACCTCGGAGTGGAACATAACACTAAACTATACTTTAGATAAAAAGTATTAATCTTACGTATATTTCACAGAAAGTAAGGTAGGAATAAAGGGAGCAGTTTTAATGTGTATCGATTTGATGTGTATTATAGTTTAAATCACTATATATTTCTATCTTATTTTCTTAGCTAATGCCATGTTCATGAGTACTCAATGAAACAGTAAATTACTAATTTGAAACGTATTTGAAGTAGTCAACGAAGTATATCTAAAAAACAGTGGGTTATAGAGACATATGGTTTGTATTAGTTTGAATCAGCATATTTCAATTGTCTTAAAAAATGCATTGGATACCAAGATATCAGCAACTTTTTAAAATTTGTTTATAAGTGAATTCATTTCTTATAAAAATATATTCCATAAATTGAATTTAAGAAACAAAACAAAATTAGCCTTTTTTAAAAAGTATAAAAATCTGTAAAAATATAGGTTTGAAAACTAGTTAAAGTTAAAGAAATTCCTAAAAGGTAATATTCAGAAAATGAAGTGAATAACTGAACTGCATAGAAGTATACAGATTTAAGTTAAATTTTGATTTTTGATATATTATATGACCACTTAACCAGATTATATTTTTATCCATTTATTATATCCTATTTATTAAAAAAGACAAGTGAAATAACATTATTTTGGACAAAATTTTCGAAATCAAGTTTATTATAAATTTAGAATCCCTGCATTCTTGGTTTTCCAAAAAAAAAACTGTCTTTGTTTGTACTCCATTTATTTACAAAGTTATAGCAGTTTTCATGCAGGGTGATAACAGTGGATGTTGGCACACGAAAAAGAGGCAGGCCGAATTTGAGATGGATAGATGGCCTAGAGAAAGACCTTTTGGTCTTAAAAACTAAAACTTGGAAAACACTGGCAAAAAAAGGTTATTATGGAAAAAAACTTCTTGAGAATGCCAAGACCCACCCTGGGCTGTCGAGCTATTGATGATGATAACAGTGGATAGACTAGTGATTTTAAGTCTTTAAATGCGTTTATCTCAAAATCAGATTTTTTCACATGTAGGCGATAATAATTTTTTTACTGTGGTTAGCGTAAATGTTTACTGTGTTTAGCGTAATATGCAAATAAATAAATAAATAAATAAATAAATAAAAAATATTTATTTACTTTTTACTTAAAAATCACCATTTAAAAAATAAAAATATAATAAGAAAGATTTCTGTGCTACTTTTATAAGATTTTTCACATAATAAAACAATAAACTAGTTTTTTTTAAAAATTTTTATATAAATATTTTTAAAAAAAGTTTTCGAAACATGTCGGATACCTTGGTATGTTACACGGAACATCAAAAATATATTAACATGAGAAATAAGGAGAAAAACAAAGTTAAGACTCTAAGATTAAGAGTTAACACTCTTAAAAGTTAACAATCAAAGATTTTTAAGATGCTATTGTTATTGTTGTATGCGTTCTATTTTAATATTCTACTGTTGCACGTTTTTTTTTTAATAGTAAAAATCTGTTTTATGATGCGAAGTTTATAAAAAAAAAAATTAGCTAAGTGTCAGACCAAGTTTGACAAATTTGCCACACACTGATCAATTCACACATTCAGATTTATAAAAGAAATCACATTGGGTAAAAGTGGGGATTTAATCAAAACAAGCCAAAGTTACATACATATTAAGAATAAATTTATCAAACAGAATTATCTGCAACTCAATAAGTGCATTAAAACTGTTTGACTATCGTAAAAGTTTTATTTTATTTAAAAACTATTAAAGTTTTATTTAAAAATTATTAAAGTTTAAAACTTAAAACAGGTAAAAAGAATAGATTGTTTAAAATTTGTTTGTTAAAAAACTTGTCTAAAGAACAATACGCTTGGTGATAAATATATTATAAATCTTTATAAATTAGATTTTAAAAAATTAACTAAAAATTTAAACACATGGTTTTTTAATGGCTTTAGGGGTAGCCTTATCTCAACACAAGGCCTACGAGCTGGACATTTTCATTTGCTACATAATTTTGAAACAACTTTATACTATTTGAAGTAAAGAGTTTTCTTTCTTAAAAGAAATCAATTTATTGAAAGGAAATAAAAATTTACAGCTAATTCAATTTCAAACAGAATAATGCTATATTTTTAGGAAATATACTGAATAAAAATTACACTGTTTCTTATTTTTATTTGTGTAATTTTCAATACAATACATCATAAATGTTAATGACCTCGTGGAGTAAAATTAAAAAGCTCCGTGAATCGTAAGAATTAAGTATGTTAAAAAGTTAAGAAATTAAAGTGGCAGTTAGAAAATAAAAAATAGTTTAAGCCCCTATCTTTGTCCAGCAAAAATTATGTTTACATTAAAAGTTGAGATACATTTTATCCCAAGATAGTTGAGATACATTTTATCCCAATACAACCTCATATTACTATTTATATAAGACAAGCTGAAAAGAAATTATAGAGTAATGTTTAAATAAATGAAAATTCACAACTGAAAAAGTTGGAACTATTTAGCCATTTCCTCAATAGTTAATCATCCATTAAATTTTAAAACTAAAATTGTTTTGTGTGATCCTTTTATCTTAACTGACTTTAATTTATTGCTATATCCAATAAATATTTTAGGACTTTCTTACCGCTGCAAAATGGATATAAACCCACAGAAGAGGTCTACTTTTGATTATTAAACAACTAGAAATTATTCAGGTTCTGGGATTTAAAAAAAAAAAAATCACATTTATAAGCAATAATCTACTACAGCAGTTTCCAAGTGGTGCGCAGAAACCTAGCGTTCTGTGGAAGAGTTACAATTAATTTATTCAGAATTTGTAATTTATTTATATCTAATCAATAATCTACTATCGATTTAATATTTCGATCAACTTTATGAAATTAATAAAGGTAAAATAACAATGAAAAAAGAAATTCGCAAATAAAGAAATATGTTTCTCTAACATTTATAACCGTTCATTCTAGTTTTCCTTTCAAAGAAAACCAAAATTCTGTGAATTTCTTTTCAGATTATACACCGAAAAATAAATTAATTACTAGACTAGACAGGGGTCTGTCTAGGTTTTTCTGAGAGGTACCTATTTTGTGAAAATTTAGACATAATTTGTGAAAAATTAAAAATTATATTAAAAAACCAACACAAAAACATGGTAAAAATATTGTTTTAACGTTTCTTAAGGGATACAAAAATTCATTTGAAGAAAAAGTATTTTGTGAAACTACCGTTTTTCCTAAAATTGAATTTGGGAAGGTACCGCTAAACGGTAGTAAATTCGGCCTGGACAGACCCTTGCTAGATAAAACGCCAAGGCTGCGAATTTAACTCTGAGACATAAAATTTTAATTGCGATAATTAATGATAAAACAATGAAAAAATTCAATCCTTTAATTAAATATTTTCAAAATAAAATAGTGTTTTATTGGTTTAAACGTTCGGAGTTCCGCCAAAAGAAGTTTAATCATTTAAGGTTTCATGCAGCTACAATACAAAGCTACATTAAATAAAACAGATAATCATTATATTTTGAATAAGCATAATTTAAATAATTTTAGGTACGAATTAACCACTAGAAGGTATAAATAACTACGAGAAAGCTCACGGGGCTACATTATGAAACCAGTAGCTTCGGGAAGTTGATCGCATAACAAATATTATTATGCATTATAAATTGAAATGTCTTTACTAGAGTTGGACTACCATAGACGTTATTTTGCGTCAAATAAAATAAAGTTAATTTAAGTTAGAGTATGGAGTACACAACATTCTACCCCAAAATGGCAACGGGTGGCCCTTTACCATCAACTAAAATTAAATTGGAAAAACTTATATATCATAAGAAATTTTATAATAGTCATTTAAATTGAATGAACTTAGAAAAAGTACTGAATTTACAATATAAAAATTCAAAGTGATACATATTAATACTCATAAGATTTCCAATCCATCGAATTTTCAGTAAAAAAAATTTTTTTTAAAACTAAAATCTAAAAGAAACAAATGTTGTTTAAACTAAAACATAAAAGGTTTATTTAAAAGTTGAAGAAGTAACTTACGCAATGTAAAAAAATACATAATTAATTTTTAAAAAAAAAGTGAAATTCTAGTTTAAATATTTTAAGCATAAGTGTGCAAAACCTCAAGAGTTTTAATAATTTAAAAATATAACACACATATTTTTCAAATATTCTCGATAATTTACTGCACTTTCTCTCTTCGTTCTTAAGATAAATTGATATTCTTATTCCCTACTACACCTATTAACTTGGAGAAAAATTATGGTCAAAAGTACCAGAAAATGGTAACATTTAGTGTTTCTGGCTCTATAGGGACCACAAAAAACTCGATAATTTTTATCGAAGTGATTAGGAAATGAATTTGGTAAAATTAATAATAAAATATAATTTTATAATGTGTGATAAAATTTGGTAAATGTGGTTGCAAAATTTTGAAAACTAGAATTTCTGGTAATCATTTTCCTATAAACGGAGAAATTAACAAGTGAATTTTCAAATACCGTATATTTTGGTCTTTATCACCAGAATTATGGTTCTTTTTACCAGAAATGCCATTACCATACAATACGGTAACTTTACCAGAATTTTTTTCTCCGTGCACTATATTATCAATTGATTTAAATTTGAATTCATTGCGACCCCAGTTAAATTTTACTGCAACATTCTTCTGATAAAAGTTATCCCTTCCTGTAACAGAGAAGTAATAAGTAGAACCAGGTTGCATAAAAAGTCGAAAAATAATTATCAATGTTATCAGAAAAAAAATTCAATCATAAAACTGAACTTTAATTATTGAATTCAATACATGGAACTATTGAATGAATATCAGGCTTTGATAGTTGTTTTTTTTCAAGTTATAACTATTTTGTAATTAAATTATTCTGTTAAACTACTTCAATCAAACTATTCTATTAATTAGCAAAAACTTTAATTATCCACTTAACAAAGAACGAAATCCCTTTTTTCCATGATATATATTTTGAGAAATGATATAGAAGATGTCCCCAATCACTTGTTTATGCAAATTATTTGCAAATATGCAAAACAAATATGCAAATTACTTAAATTTTTTATATTTTAATAGTTTAAATTAATACATTTTAAAACATCATGCAATAATTATGATTTGAAGAGCCAATTTTTATCTTTTGATATAAATCCTTTATAATATGAAAAAAAAAAAAATTACAAAAAACAATTAGTAGTTAGAAGTAGAACAATTCTTACTCCATTGTCATAAAACGTGTTAAAAACTTAAAAAGAAAAAAAACTTTTATTCCTAATAATTTCTTTTAAATATACAAAATTCAAAATAATGCTTAAAAGCTACATTACTATTAAAAACAGTAATTAGTTCAATTTATGAGTTTAAACATGTACCGTGCGTTGTTTATTTCTACTTCATTAAATTAGAAAACAAGCCTTTCGAAATTAAATAAGTGGGGAAACGCATATCCTATTAGGATATTAATAATAAAATAGTTTTAGTATTTAAATTTAAAAAATTAACAAGAGCATTTGTAAGTCCATATGGATCAAATGGGAAATATAAACGTTACAAAAAATCATAAGCAATTCTAAAACTTGCCTATGCAATATTTCAGCAAATGAAAAATTTATCAATGAGAGGTATTATAATTTAAGACTGTTGTTCTATTACGTTATGAGCAAATAGCATATTCATATTTTTTATCAGAAGTAATTTAAATTTTAAAAGCACAATTTACCAAAAATCATTGTAGGCTGTTCAGAATCCAAAACGCGTCCTGGCAATATTGCTTGTGTTCGAATGTGAAAATATTTCGAGAAAGTTAAAGCATAGGGTGATAAAACATATTTTTATAAATAAAAAATGGGTCTTTGTAAATTACAAAAACGTAATTTACAAAAAATTTTTGCACGACAATTCACACCCCAAAACACTGTAGGACATTAAAATATTTCTCGAAAGTTTCCGTCTCGACAGGGTCTTAAAGCATAGGTTGAAAAACCATCATTTTTTATAAGAAATGGGTCTTTATAAACTACAAACACATAATTTACAAAAACTTGCTGCATGACAATTATTATCCCGAAATGTATGTTTCTATATACTTCCAATCAATTAAACATTTTTTTCGATTGGGAAAGAACTAAGACAAAGTTTTGAGTGAGCTTTACAGCAAATATTTGACTTGTGCAAAATATAAAGATTCATAATTATCAAAAAATATGCATTATATAGGACAAAATTAATGGTCGATTAAATGTAGCAAATGGCAATTAAATATTTTTGAAATTGGGCATTTTTTTTCCGTCACAAATCCACCCCTTGAAAATTTTATTAATACTTACTTTATTACATTTCCTCCCCACAAACATTTCCTGTATTATACGTCCTTTATTCAAAGCAATGACATGCGAAAGAAAATACTCCCATGCATTCAACACTAGAGGGAAACAGGCCTAATAATGTAAAAAAAAAATTTTTTTTTTTTAAATAAACTATTTTTAAAGCATTTATCAGGATTATTCTTTCCAAGCATATACACACAGAACCTCTCAATTAAAATGTAGGACAGGGCTTAAAACTAAATATTTTTCAATGAGGAACAACCCATATAACTGGACAGTCATTCCTTATAAAAAAAAATTTTTTTAAAAAAAAGAAAAAAAAAGAAAGAGAAATCGCACTAAAAGTGCATTCCTGAGACCACTGGAGAATTTTTGAAAAAGAACAGAGTGCTTTTCAAGGATACTGTCTAGACAACATTCCCGCCTATAATAGCAACTTTTATAAATTGTTATTTTTCCCAACGAAAATAAAAGTACAATGTCAGAACATTTTTTTTCAAAGCATGCAACTTTGTCAGTATTGTTTACATAGGTGAATTTTTGTCTCACTTAAATCAATGGTAGTTCACTATACCAATCAGTTAGTGATACTGATTGGTATAGTGGTATCAGTTAGTGATACAATGATGGTGAAATGATATATTTATTGTGAACTGAAGTACAATAATAACGCTGTAAGTACAGGGGTCATTTTAGGTGAAATTCAAATCCGTACCGTTAAAACGAATTCTTCACAAAATATTACTCACAACAACTAACCTTTCAAGAAATATTTTACAGTAAAAACAAATTTTTCACAAAATATTTTATCTTAAAAACAGGTTCTTTATAATATATTTTATTTTGAAAAAGATCTTTTATTCACAAATTTTAAACTGCAACTCCCTTAAAAAAAATTTTTTTTGAACATTTTCACAAAAACGTTTTTATTTTTTATTTAATTATTTTTTTACTATATTTATAAAAACAGAATCATGGCAAAAACAGCCCATTTCTACAATAGTTTTCGATTCAGAAAATGAGTAAATTTCTCAAAAAAATCACAAAAACAGAATATTTTCCTAAAAGCTCGGGCAGACCCGTTTTTCACAAATCACAAAAACAGGACTCTATTTTTTTTAAATTAAAAGGCGATTTTTTACTAGAACAACTTTACACAAAAAGCTGGAAATACATACCTCACCTTAAATAATATTCAAAGTATAATACATATAACTTGCGGCTGCTATCTATGGCGACCACATTTTCAAGAAGAGAAAATTAATAAAGCATGTTTAAAACAAATCATAATTTGCATCAGGATATTTTAAAATTTTGTTAAGAAAAAAAAACACCGAAATTATAATTTTTTTTTACTAGAAAGGTACAAACTCAAAGCGTCAAAAGATTTTAATCTTTTGACATTTTGAATATTTCAAAGAAATTTGTTTTTTTAAACTAAAACATATTTTAAAAAAATGTAATGTCAAAAGATTTTAATCCTTTTGCGTTTTTAAATTTTTCAAAGAAATTAATTTTTTTAAACATGTTTCAAAAACACGTAGTTCAAGGTTTTATTAAAAAAAATTAAACGTGCAAGGTAGTTATTTTTAAGCATTAAAAACTAAAAAAATTACTTTTCCAAAGGAAAATCAAAAATCCGCTGGTATTCACTGAATAAAGGATCAAATGCAAGATTTATTATTATTATTTTCAACTTCGTTGCAATACAGATCAAGGTTTACAAAACCCCAGGTTTTAAGAAAAAACTCAGAACCACTGGGGAGTTTTTCATGAAAAAACCCCATTTCACCCAGAAAAAAGTATTTTTTTTAAAATTATATTTTCTATACATACTCCTCCGCCGTGGCTTCGCCACAGGTGGCCACTGGGTAACGAAAAGAGAGGTAGCAGTTCTGGCACTTTCTGGGGCCAATGGACAATAGTTCCAAGTGCCCACCATCAAAAAAATAAATAAATAAATAAATAACATAGGAATGTTTAGTCTAATCTTTTTTAATACTTATTCATTTAAAGCATTTTTTTAAAAAATTCAAAATTTTTTTTTTCTGCATTCATTGTCTAAAACTTTCATGTCAAGTTCATTTTGAAATATTGGATATAAATAATGTGTATTTTAACAAACCATGAAGGGTTTAAAATCCAAATAAATTATGTAACTGTATTAGTGCAATATGTAAGCATATTACAGTCAATTTTCTTTAATAGATAAGTAAGTAATGTATTATAATTTAGTAATATGTTTCTCTTAATCATGTACTTTACTTTTACTTTATGCATGTAAATTCATTTATTGTCAATAATTAAAAAAAAAAAAAAAAAAAAAAAAAATACAGATTTTTGAAATGTTTTACAGTTTTGCAAAAAATATTACTAAGTTAAATTTATCAAACAATAAATTCATAATTTCAAAGAGCAATTTTGTCTGATAATTACAAAGAAAATTAGTTGGAAATGATAAAATAAATAAATAAATAAAATATAAAAAAAAAACGCACTTGGTATAAAGATGAGTTTTTTCAAGTGGGCCGAATCTGGAAAAACCCAATGGGTTTTTCTGAGCTGGGCCCGCCTCGTGTAATCCTTATACACATACTTGGTAAATACGTATGTATAATTTTGCGCCTTTTCATTTTTAAGACAATTGTTAAGATATTACATTACAGAATGATTCACACAGTCATTAAAAAATTATTAACTATAAAAAGCAACAACCACAGATGAACAGGATCATAAATAAGACGATCATTTTGGTACTCCTACAGGAGTATCGATTTGGTTAATTAATAAGACATTAGCTGACATATAAACTTTATTTATGGCGATTCACAGAAGCCAAATAATTTTTTTCCAGGAATTCTCTACACCCCTGAATTTAACAAATTTAAATTTTGACAAAGAATACGCCCACAATGTTTGTTTAATAATAAAACTATAAATGATTAATCCGTTAATTTTACACATGTTTATAACATTAACGTGCAGTAACGATGAAATGATAAAAATATTATTACAGAATCAAAACATCATCTAGAAGAGTTTACAAGATCAAACGCAGAAAGCAAAACTTTGAGAGAAAAGAATTATATTTTGAATTTGACTTTATTTCGAAGTAAGCAGAATTGGGATTGCACAAGAATTTTTGAGAGAGTATTATTGACTCAATATATAATTATTTTTCTTCAGATTTAAATCAACCATGCAGTTTAATATATATATATATATATATAAAAGAGGCTTAGAAAAAGAAAATTTCTAACTCCGTAAAGTTTTGTAATTCTGTAAAGTGAGGCTTTTTCCCATTTTCTTTTAATTATTTCAACTTAGTTTAAAATTTTTTAAGATAAAAATAGAGAGAGCATTGTTTAAGAGATTGTTTTCTTTTTACAGTAATGATAAAACCAAAAATATAGAAGCAATAATTTTTAAACTCCTTTTCCTACAAAAATGATAGGAAGTTGAAAATACATTTTGACAAAGTCTTTATTAAATAAATAATCCCAAGAAACTAAAGCTGTGAGCGCGTTTCATTTCCCCTTTACATTCACTTCTAGCAAGTCTTGAAAATGGGTGCCTATTTTTTAAGCGCTTGAAACATGCCGACAGTTATTTCATATTTGTTTATTTTTGAAGCGAATGAAGTTTTCAATCAGGTAAGGTATGCAATATTTAATAGGAACGTTTTTAATATTTTGCAATGCGCTCTTGAATTATTGCTATGGTAAAATTGACACATATTTTTATCTATTAAACACAAAATCTAAAAATTGGATTAAAATGAGATACAATGCTTCTCCAAGAGTCATTCCAATCTTTTTGGGAAAGATCCTGATTTTGAAAAAACTACCCATAAATTTTTGAATCTAAAATTAGCTTAGAAATTTGTTACGCTAAACCAAGCCTTCGATATTGTGAAAATGGGGTCCTGTTTATTAGAGAAAATTTAAAAAAAAAAAAAAAAAAAAAAAAATTAACAATGCCGTTAAAAGAGTTGTAATTTTAAATAATGAATGAATGACATCATCATCTGTGCGGTTATTATTTTGTGAACGGTCTGTTTTAAAGATTTAAAAAAAAAAATTAATAATAATAATAATAATATTAAATGTTGTAGGAAATTTTTGCAATTGCCTTTACCATAATTACATTTTTCATGACATCAATTTGTGTTGGGGCATATTTTCCCAGACTCTTATGATAAATTTTCTAGAATTAATTTTTCACAATATTTTCTTCTACATACTAGCTGATGAAATATTAAACAGTGTAAAATCAACCACTTACATTTTATCTAAATATAAGTGGTAATAGAGCACGTGTTTAAACATTAGATCTTGTCTCATACCTTCACTAACAAATTAAAATTAAAATAGAAATTAAAGATTTACATTAAAAATGTAATTAGGTTTGAAATAATTATCATAAAATAAGAAAATTATTTGATAAATAAAAGTAAAGTAGCAGATTATATTACTTTCTATACATCAAAATGGTGTTTATTTTCTTATCTTTATGATGTGCATTCGCAAACTTATACAAAAAATCCTCTTTTTTACTAAAAATGCACAATTAAACTTTTCTTAGATATCCAGATTACTGAGATGCAAGGACGGGCTCAGGCCAAAACAATCGATCGTTATTTTAAAATATTTGTATTTATGTATATTTTTTTGAATTTTACTTTTTCCTCAAATGTAAAAAATCACTTAAATTTATTTCTTACTAAATTAAATAGTTGATAAAATGAAACTATTATTTTAGATTAATTAAAAAAGTTCAATTAAATGAATTATCATTATTATAAAAATGCAATTGTCAGAACATACTATAATGAGAGCATGTGCATAACTTATACTATAATAAATATATCTGATGTTTTTTTAATAACAAACTTGAATATTACATAGAGAAAATACTTTACAAAAAATAATAACTAAAAAAATGAATTTATTAGTTAATGATTTTTATGTTAATTAATACTTAGAGTGGTATAAACAACTTATTTAATGCTTGATGAATTTAATCGATTTATATCTAATATTTCATTTTACTATTCCAACATTTTTTTATTTTTCATTAGATTATTTATAATATATTGTTTTTAAAACTAGAGAAAGTATTTAAAGTAATCTATGGATAACATGATCCAGTTTCCCTTCACATCACCAAAAGTAAAAACTACGAGTCATACACATCATAAAACATGACGTGATTAGATAGATTTTAATATTTTAATTAAAAGAAACATCATATTCTTATGAATAAAAAAAATATTTTTTAATAAAACTGTAAATGTAAGATTTAAAATATAAAAAAAAATAATAATAATAATTGCCTGGATTTTTCTCAAACTCAGCGATAAGCCCTGTTTATATAATTCATTTTGTCTAAAATAAAAAATAAAAAAAGACTTATATTTTATACGTTTCTAAACTTATCATTACCATGTCTTGAAAGTGTTCAACCCTTTCTTTAAAAGAAGCTTTTTTAGAGCCAATTATAATACTTAAAATTTTACAGCTCACTCTGAAAAACCTTAAAAATAAAGAAAGAAAAATTCTCTTAGCAAAGTAAAAATTGTTGAACATGTACTTGAAACTTGGTAAAGATACATTATAATTCAATTTACTAAAATTTAAAAACAAATCTTAAAAAAAAAATATAGATATAAGTACCAAAAAGTGGGAGAAAGACACAACTGCTAAGAACAGCTATAACTGCGTCAATGTGAATATTGTTATTATAATATTGTATCTCAGAATATTGTTATTATAATAAAGCTATCTAGTAAACTGATGTATATATATTTATAGTATACCTTTGGAAATGACAGTTCCTTTGATACGGAGTTGACAGGTTTTTAACAGTTTTAATCATTGATAAAAACGTCACACATAAAACCCTGTGACAAAAACTGTGAAATACTTCAATGTTTGATATTATGCATTGGTACAAGCAGTATCATTGATATTTTAAATAGCACATTGCATATTGTGTTTAACGTCAACTATTGAACTATTTTTTTAAAAAATGTCTTGAGTGAGGATAAACCTTTTATAACAGTTGAGAATTCAAATTATTTAAAAAAAGAGTTTCGACAGGCAAATATTAAATACTTATTATGTCATAAAATTAAACATCCATTAAATATAGACCACTATTTGCTAACAAAAAATCTATCGGAAGCTCTGGAGTTATAAAAGTTGTAAGATGTAAAGTAATTTAAAAGTTGTACTGGATAGTAGGTTTTCTAATAAAAGGAAAAGTAATATTAAACATTCTATAAATTAACTAGACGATCATTATCTTATATAAACATTTAGGTACAATAAAACATAAAATTTTAAAACACAAAATTTAAATTAGTAGAAGAACAGATTCCTCCAAATCCTTTTAGATTTTAACATTAAAATTTATGCCTTTTTTAAATATTTTTCTTCTCCAAATCATTCTCTTTTAATTTTATGGATTCTTAAAATTTGAATTTTATGTAGTCTTAAGACTTTATGAAATATATACTAATAAATAATTAATAAAAAAAAATCTCACAGGATATAACAACAAAATGAAATATTACCATGCAATTAATTTAAAAAGTTAAATAATAATTGCGCACATTTTTATTTCATCTAGACTATTTAAAAATCGCTGAAAGAGGAGAGCTCTCAAATAAAACAATACAAAAAACTATAAATATAAAATAATAAAAATTCTGCTCAAAATTATAATTTTTGATTTATAATTTTTATTAAATTTGTAATATTGATATAATAGCATAGATCCATATCTATATATCTATACGTTAATTCAACATTTTAAATATACAGTTTAAAACTTCATATGCATTATGATTTCGTGATTATCATCACTGTGACTTTTGTCATATTAAAAACCAGTTGTTTTCAAAAACTCAACATAAATGGTTTATATGGTTAAACATATATGGTTTACTGAAAGTATAAACCACTATATGTAACAAAATATTTACTGTAATAAAATTAAATATGTAATAAATTATATATAAAATATTATATGTAATAAAATTACTGACAATGATTTATAATTAACTCATAATATCAAGTTAGAGTAATGTGATATTTTGAACAACAAATTCTCCTTTGATGTCATTATTGCTAATTATACATTTATGTATTCCTTTTTACAAACATTTGATCGTTATATGTCATCGTTTATATGTCAGCTTAATATTTTAAACATACTATAAAAAAACTAAACAGGCAATAATTTTCCAGGGTATTATCCTAGGGTTTGGCAATTTTAACCTATTTTTGACGTACGTCATATCAAAAACCAATATTGGTCATTAAAACTCAAACCTGCCAGAGGAGCAGGTTGTCAATAATAAAAAAAAAATAAAAAAAATTATATATATATATATATATATATACATATATATATATATATATATATTTTTTAAATTTTTTTTATTTGTATCTTAACTGCATAAAACATAGAACATGAAATATACATATGATATTGCTGCTATTTTTAATGTTTTTGAAGTTTTTCAGTTATTTAAAATATATTTCTCAAATTAACAAGTTTATAAATCGAGTTATATATACACAGTGATTGTAATTACATTTAAAACTTTTATTTATTTATTTAAACATTAAAAGTAATATTTTTATTTAAATAAGTGCAAAATATAGTGTTTGTATGGGAATATTTAAAAAAAAAAACATTCAAAATTTAGATGTTTAATAAATCATTTTTAGCTTGGGAACAAAAAATATGTATTTATATTTGTGAATAAAAGTTATAAGTATACACGAATCATATTTGAGTATGCAAAAGATGGATCGTTCTTTAAAACGTATTGGAACATTTAAATTTTCAAATTTTCAAGCAAAAACAATCAGAAAAAGTACATAAATACTTTAAAAAGCTGTTTTGAGCTCAATTGAACGCTGCTCCAATTAATAGTAATGTATTTTCATTTAATTAACATAAAGTAAAGAATAGTCATAATAAAATTATATATACTAATTTGTATTGATAAATGATGAACTAAACAAATTACCCTTATTTTATGGGAATTTAAAATTCTAAAAACAATAAACAATATTGCTATCAATGCTTTCAGAGAAGAAAAAGATTTTTATAAATATTAACTATGTGCACCAGGAAAAAAATTTGAAAACTATAAGTTAAAAAAAAAGTTTTAGAATGTATAATAAAAGAGGGGGGGGGGGGAAGGTATATCTTTCATAACACAATATGCACACTCTTTCATAACACACTCTTTCAATATGCATTAAAAAAATAATAAAATAATTTTTTTTTAAAAAAAGGTTGAAATATAATCATTCCTAATTTAAGTTATCTATCTAGTTTTTTTTTTTTTTTTTTTTTTTTTTTTTTTTTTACCCCATAAGCTATAGTATTGCTTTAAACGTCTATCTTTCATTCAAAAAAAAGAAGGAAAAAAAAGATATTCAAAACAATACGAATTATTAAAACAATTTGAAACAATTCAAAACAAGTTTTTTTCCTATAAACTATAATATCGTTTTAAGTATCTTTCATTTTCAGATACTTAAAAAGATACTTATAAAAATACTAAAGAAGATACTTAAAAAAATACTTATAGCTTGTGAGGAAAAAAACTTTATTGAATTATTAAGTATATAAATTAAAAGCAAAAAAGAAAAATTACATATAGATTTATAAAGATTTTTTTAATTTTTTTTATATAGATTTTTTTTTTTTTTTTTTAAATAACAGAAAACCCTTCAAGACAAAGAAGGGATAAAAATGGCAGTTGTATACATTTCTTTCTTCTTTTTCTCCTCCCTCCATTATGAAAGAGAATATATATTTTTTTTTTCCATCAGCAAAGAACTAAAGAGAAATCCCAAAAATAAAGCAGAAGCTCGAATCGCGAGGTGAATCTGGTTTTGCTTAGTCTCAGTGTGGTGGAGTCAGGGGAGAGGGGTAAAAAAAAAAAATCGTTGCTAGGTTAACCCTTTCTTTCAGAATATACCGGTGTTTCTACGGCTCCTGCGAAATAGGCCACTAGGGTTTTCGGAGCAGGTGTTTCTTAGCAGAACAATGATCACTTATAAAAAGATTTTTTTTCCAAAGGATTCGGGTTAAGGAGGCTCTGCACTTTGAATCCTTTTAACACCATCGCCTAAAATTTTGAAGATCTCGATTTTATAAATTTAGTTCTATCCAACAGAAGAAAAAAATCTTATATGCACACACAAGGTAAGTACAAAGATTGGCTGAAATAATTTCATTTACTAAGCAAAAAGGGGCTGATTTCACAAGTTTCAACTTTATAATAAAACGTGAAAAAGGAGGGGGGGGGATAAAATATAAGTATGTTTTAATTATTTATAAATCATTAACTTCAAACAATGACTTGTAACTGTTATTCGATTATAAAGACACTTTTTTCATGAATACTGAGTGATATATAGCAATTAATTGACATAGATTAATGTGATACAGTGCATCTGTAATTTAAAATATAATGATGCACAATTTTTCTATTAATAAGAAAGTGAACAGCATAAGGAATAAAAACATTCCCAGTGTGTTTTATTTGATATATATTATAAAAACAAAAATAATTGTTCTTACAGTAAATAAAAACAATTTAAGAACCACTGAATAAGATTTTTGAACAGATAAGATTATAAAATAATAAGATTAGGTAGAATAAGATTCTTAGAGCATTAGAATTATTACAAATAATTTGAATGCAATACATTACATAAAAACCTATCGAATTCGAGACGTTTAAGATCACAATCAATCTTTATCATAATGCAATTATTGTATCACAAATAGGGACAAATACTAAGAAGAAAAAAAAAATCTCTGATTTTATCGAATTTCACTGATTTTTGTAACACGTGGCATACATTTTATAACGAATTTTTCAATTATGTTTCACTCGTATAAAGAAAATGTATCACATTACACTTATTTGCACTTGAAAATAATATTTTACTTAACTATAACTGCACAAAACATAAAATGCATGTTAAAAAAAAATCTGCTCTTAAATATGTTTCATTACATTACCGAAAAAAAAAGGAAGTAAGAGTTTCAATTTATATTCTTATCCTTCACTAAATAAAAGTATATGGCTATGAATATACTGTATTTATAATATGCAAGTAAAATATTTATAGCACATTAATTAATTAGTATTGAGCCTAACACACATCTTTAAATGAAGAACGAAGATTAAGAAAGCTGATGCAACACTGTTCTAGTTAAGATTGCATTTCTAAATAATTTGAATAAGAAAAACTCCACATTCAATAAATATTAAGTATGTTTGCACTTAGTTTTTGAGTTAACTGAGAACACACAATATTTTATAAATATTATGCCTTAATTTTATTACAGACAAGTACCAACAAACAATAATCCCCTGGCGCTTGTTACAAATATAAGATCAAACTCAATTAGATTACATTATAAACTCAATTTAGCGGTACAAAAAACTATACTTCAATCAAGCAAATTTAGTTTAAATAAAATAAAGGAAAAACAAACAGTGCGTAAAGCTTTTATGTGTTTTAAAATCTGTACACACCTCAACAAAGTCATAATTTTGAAACTCAATACCTAATCCAACTAAAGGAAAGGTAATACTTAGCGTAGACTAAAAGCAACATGACTAATAACAATGTTTTTCAGAACAAAAAAATAAATAAATAAATAAAATTAATAAAGCACAAATGAAAATACATAAATATTTCATCCGGCTTTGTTCATGAATTGTGTTTAATTCCCGTTGTTTTTTGCTTTAGTCAATACCGAATCTCTAAAAAAAAAATAATAACCCAATAAAATAACAAAACCTGATAAAAAGTATTTCTATTTAAAATGTTCGCAGAACCCAACTTGACTGGTTTTTTTCAAAGGGATTGGTAAATTTATACAATTCACCCAACTATATGGAATGGAGAACACTACACGGTACGATAAAAATCTAAAGCAAACTGTAGAATACGAAACAAAATAATTCAATATAAAAATATTTAGGGATTATTTCAAAAAACTAATCAAGGAAGAAAAAAAACATTACACTCAAATCTTCAAATTTAAAGATATCAATTGTTTTCAAATTTGAGACTGACTAAATGGTACATTTAACTTATTTTTGACCCTTCTCAAATAAAAATGTTTCAGTTCATTAAAAATTTTAACTTCTTAATTTGAAAGGAAATAAAAATGAAAATTTAGCTATTAACATTAAATTGCTGTAAAGAAATTGCATTAATTTTTAAAAATTTTTATGTCTATTATGTTCATTTCATATTTTATATTGCACTATTTAATTAATTGAATTCCTAAACAGGTAATAAGCCTGGAAAATATTTATTTTCACAGGAAATTTTTCCAAAAATATCCCAATTTCAGAGCACTTTTTAAAATATCCAAAAATCAGTAAAACTCCTGATAAAATCAGGAGTAACTGTCAAAATCCAGAGAAGTTGGCAGCGTTCGACATTTTTCACAAATCGATAAATATTTAATTACAATACTAATTTTCTAATAATTGATCATTGACATATACATCATATAATTATCTTTATGAATTGGTAAGTCCTTCCAACCCACTTTTTTTTCAATTAAAATAATAATGCTTCATAAAGGATAAATTTTAAGATAGCAGGCGCAGGCAGTAATAAAAAATTTTCGACAAAAGCAAGAAACACAGTTGTATATCACGTTTTTTCATTATTTTATTTTATTTTTTAGTTATTCCATTTTTCTGAAAATGCAAAGAAAAGGTATCAATCATTATTTTCCTAGATAACCAAAGTAATTTTACCAAAGCAAAATCCATAACACCATATATGTTAAAAATATTTGAATATACAACAAAACCAAAAGTTATTTACTTATTAATTAAAAAAAAAAACATTTAATAAATGACATCACTATTATGATGGCTTTTTTTTAATTTACTGTTTTTAGCCCTTCGCAAATGCAAATCACCACTTTATAAAAAATTAATATCTTAGTTAAATACTTTTTCAACTTTAACAAAACAAAACTGATAGTAGATTTAATGGTGTTCAAATGATGATAAAATTTTATCATGTATATAATCATGAGAATTGAAATATTGTTTAACAATGTATCAACATTCTGATAAATGTATTTAGCTTTCATTAATAAATTTTTACCTCAACTGCTGCCTTTGAAAAAAGAAAATGAATGAAAACACTAACTTTTCTGTTGAAATCTCTCAAAATTGAGTATTTGATCTAAGAAAATTTTATAAAATTTATCTTCAAAAGCAATATTTTTAACAATAAATCAATTCATGGAAAAGATCTAACCTAACACAGTGGTATGACTGCACGTGTTAGTGTTTCCTGACAGTTTGAACCGACAATAACCAATTAAGAAGCGATATTTTTAATCTACTTGTAATAGTAATTACAAATCAAATTTTTTATTTAATGCAACATGAACAATTTATCAACAACCTAAATATATTTGCCTTCTCTTCTCTTTTTCATCAAAAATCAAGAACTATACAAATATCAAGTGTGTATATATAGTTGATTTTTGTTAACAAGGTGATAGAAGGTATATGCAATATTTATATATCACACTAAATTTTTTTGTTGAAGAGTCCCTTTTAGATTTCAAAATAAATAAATTTATAAATAATGTAAAAAAATTGTAAAATAAATTTGAAACCATCTTTATTCGCCTACAATTTTTTAAACTATTTATTAATTTTGCAATTTAAAAGGGGACTCCTCAATAAAAAGAATTTGGTATGATATATAATTATTACATCTAAAACCACCTTGTGGCCAAAAATTCACAAACATTAAATCCCTTCCACTGAGGTGTTTTGGTGCACACTCATTTTACAATTTAAATTATTGAGATTGATTAAATTACTGAGTTTCATCATCCCATAAAAATCATCAATCTACAAAAGACAGTTTTATATTTATACAAAAATACCCTCAGATATGATTTCAACTGCTAAATAGAAAAATAATAATAACAATAATTGCAGAGGAAGCAGAATTTACAGCAATGTGAGGTGTCATAGATAGCTGGCTCATACATGTAATTTAACAACCAATTGGAATACAATGCTTTACTGTATGGTGCCATATTACATACAAATAGATATTTCACTTATGAACTTAAACCACCAATTTGATCTGTTTGACAGTTTATTTCCCCAAGTGTTAATAATTATTAAGTGATATAGTTTAACCTCTCACACTCAATGTTAAGGGAAGAAAAACTACACATATTTGCTTTCTCTGCATTTTACTTATTTAATGTTTTAAACTGTAAGAAACTTAGTCATTTTTAGTGTTTACTTATTTTTAGATTAGAGAGACAAAGCCATGATTGACATTATAACATTAATATTGTTTTATGCATTAAGATTGTTCTTGACAAATTTAAAAAAAAGAAAAAATAATACAAAAGGAGCTGCAATCTTCTTGTCTACAGGTCTCAAATGTTTATCCTAATAGTTGCCAAAAAATATATGATGAATAATGTTATGCGTGTCACAAAAATAAATAAAGATTGTTAGTTTTGCTCAAAAATCAAAGATAATGCTAGTGTTGGTTTATTTTAAAGAAGAATAATTTGCACTAAACTAGACAGTGAAATAATTGTTAGATAACCAATAAATAATTTTTCTTTTTAAGGAGAACTTAGAGTACCCAAAATAGGAAGTAACACCTACAATGTATCTAAACACCTATGAAAACCAACTGCCTATATAATATTTTGATTTCTTTTAATTGCACGACAAAACAGCCGACTAGTGTTGTTTTCACATCTTTTTCAATCATGGATGTACAGAGTCAGGTACTGTAGTTAAATTTTAAACAGCAGAGAAAGAAATATATGTAGGCCTGTATAGAATATCATCCGTTTAAAGTGGGTGAAATATTAAGAGACTATGACTAAATTCAAATAACTTATTTAGTAAACATGACAATGTAATTTGTCCTGCTCTAGAATACATTGAATTAGATTTTATGTTCAGTATACTCACTTAGAAAAGACTGTGCCAGTCATAATGGATTATCATGTCATATTATATATTTTAATACTCAATCTAGAAAATATGACATGGGAAAAGTATAAATATTTTGATCAAGATAGAAAAGAAAATATTATGTTTGAAACTCATATTGCCAACTTGAGTAAACAAAACACAAGCTGTAATTATAGAGAAATGTACATCTTAATTCAATATTTACTATTTAAATAAATTTAGGAGAAGGATTAAAATTTAAATAACAGTATTTTTAACAAAATATAAGTGTTTATTCTGTTTTCATTAAAAAAGAGTCAAGTCAATATTAAAATCATCACATGAAGGTTAAAGTAACTTAGAAAAGCTTAGTAAGCACTAGGGGTAAAAATTTTGAATAAATATATAATAGTATTAACTTTGGTAGAAACACTGGTGCTTCGAAAACAATTTAATACTAATTTTAATAAGAATAAATAATTTTGAGAAAATGTATCTACTGATATTTTTTCTTTTTTTCTTTTGCTTTCCATTAATTGAGAAATTATTGTTAAATTTTAAACTTGAATTATTCTATTTCTTCTTATAATATTATATATATATATATATATGAAAGTGTGCCAAAAAGTGTGATAACAAAAACATAAAGTGTGACACAAGATTTTTGTTGAGTACAGTGCATACTTTAGCGAAGTATATTTATACTTCCTATTTAGTCATGACATAAGATCATGAGGTAGTTGTTCTATTTAATAATAACAAAAGATTATGCACTGTTATTTGTTCTAGTCATAAAGTGGGACACAAGTTTTTTGTGGAGTATGGTGATACTTATACTTCCTATCAAATCATGCCATATGACCATGTAGTACTTTTTATTTAATCATAAATAAATATTACTACTCATTTATCATTTCTTGTGAATCAAAACATTGAAATTATTTCGTCGGTTTTGCTATGCTATAAAAAAAAAAAAAGAATTTGTTTTTGCTTGACTAAACATAAAAATGGGAGATGATTTTGAAAAAGTAGTGATATACTATGATATAGGACTTCAATATTGAAGAAACACTGGGAATTTTTTTAGTCTGACTGAATATAATATGGGTTTTTATAGTTTAGGTTTCATTGAATAATGGTAAGGAATAAAAAACTTATGAAAATTCCATTTCTAATTTTAGTAAACAAAACATTTGAAATAGTACATCAACAGATTTTCATACAATTTTTTATTTCAATGACCAGGAATTAGGAGCTAAGCGTAGTTTTAAATCTAATTTCAGCAAGCAAAACAACCCAAGATTAAAAAAAAAAAAATACACTGGCCTTTATTTCTATCTTTTATAAAAGAATTAAGTGTATTTACTAGTGAGAGAATAAAAAATTATGTCTCAAGCTCATGACCTAATTTTAATTAACATAATAACCCAAGAAAAGAAAAATTCATACACCACATATTCCTTTAATTCATTGATAAAATAGAATCGGGTGCTAGATTCCAGAAACACCGGTATTGGACTTGGATTTGTTATCATTAAATCTAAATAGAGAATCAAGTGCTGTAGTTAATGCCAATTTTAATAATTATGGCACTTAATTTTCTTCTTAAAATTATTTCATTAATAAATATCGGAATATATATTGATATTATTTTTTTAAAAAAAATAACAAAAATAATGCAATCAAACAAAAGTGACACCTACCTTTTTAGGGGGGAAAGAATGCATCAACATCCAGTGGGTAGGTAAAATCCAATAACTATGATAATCACTCCTTGTTGGCAGCAATAAAAGAGGTGGCGGCACTGTTATTTGTTCCCTCTTTAAAATGCAACTCAGAGGCATGAAGAAATCTATTAAGAAGAGATGATGGTATAAGATAGGCTTAGCATCCAGGATAGAAAGACACAAGTAACACAATATGATGCACACATAACACAAATCCAAGGCTAATGAAAATTTTAGTATCAGGGAGTGGTTCAATGGTACATGTGGCACAAGTGATAACAGGCAGCTGAATAATAGGTGCACCAGTGTCGAAATCGACATTCCTGAGCTGACGAGTTCAAATCCTTCCTTAACCCTAAAAACTGAACCCGCTATGGCAAACACAAGCGCTTGCAAAGCCGTGGCGCTGCAGGCAAGCCGTGAGCAGCATGACCGTTGTAGGGGTGTAGCCAATTACTATCCGCATGCGCCTCTAGCTCATTTTTTTCTCTTCTTTAAACCGTTCGAATAAACCAATAAGAGAAGCGAGATAAAGCTCACACCATCTTTGATTGACAGGAGAGAGGCGGGGATTGAGGGATAGGCGGGCTCAGAGGAAGCAATGCAGATGTTAAGAAGCACATCACTATTTGGTCGTTGGTAAATAAGGATAGAGCAATCATTGGGTGGAGGGGTTGACTCCGCCTTTTTTGCTCTCCCAAATAGTTCTACAAGGGGATCCTAAAGGGGATTTAAAATAGGCCACTAGGCGGAAGGTCGGGCAGATTTTGGCAGAATCTTGTCGAATGAGACTTACAACAAGTGCAGTTGAAATTGGGGCCCACCCACCTACCATGTAAGAAAAGAAAAAGAAAAAATGAAAGTGTACTTATGTTCATGATGTTATTGGAACACAAACACAGAGTATCATAAGGAATGCTTTTTCACTTTGTCAAAAGAGAGAGAAAAAAAAAAAAAAAACACTGATAGTCCCAATATATTTTATAGATACTTTAAAAAATTAAAGATTCAAAAATAACAAAATAGTTATATATTTGGTCTTTGTTAATAACGATATATTTACACATATAACACATCATATATGCTAAAAATTAAAATAACATAACACTTATATCTTATTTATATCATCAGAATATTTAAATTTAATAAAAATGACATTAAAAAGAGTTGAGCCTCCAATTTATTTTTTATTTGTTTCGTTACATTCTTTTACTTAACATGTATGATAAAACTACATGCACAATGTTAATTTTTATATAAAGAAATAAAAAAAAATGTTTTTTATGTATTAATGAAATAGTGGAAATTATTTTAGATGGAATCAAATTATACCTAATAAAATCTTGACATTTCTTGAATGATTTTGTATGCAAAACAGTGAGAACAGCAGGTTCCTATGAAAATCTATTTTGGACTTATGAGTACCAAACACTCAGAGTAGTGCTGAATTAAGTAATAAGACCTCCTTCAGCAGGTTCATTTAAAAAGATTAAGGGTAACATAGCTCCCATAATTATAATTGAATTGAACTAGATCATTTATTTAATACTATCGAATTAAATAAATTTAAGTGAATTCAGAATAATTATGATCAATAATTATATGTCATATTCAATGCTACTTTAAAAGCAAAGAAAATGCTTGCTTAGGTTTATAAAACTTAATTTATCCAGGAAAGCAACTTTTAGCAGAAAAGGAGGATTTAAAGTTCATGAGAGTATCAATAACTTTAATTGCTGTTATTAATTAAAACTAAATGCTTTGATATGAAAATCAATACTCAAAATTTTAACATCAAAAAAGTGAATTAATTTCACATGTATCACCAGTTTAGGAGAGAATATTATACAAGTGTTAACATTTTTCACCCTTTAGTGGAGAATTTCCGCAGTCAGTTTTTCAGTATTTCAGGTTATCAGTAGGAGATAGATATGATTTTTTTTTTATTTTCTAGGTGCTGGGTAATTTTGAAAATAAAACTCTGCTATATATATATATATATATATATATATATATATATATATATATATATATATATATATATATATATATATATATATATATATATATATATATATATATATATATATATATATTTATATATATATATATATATCTTATATATATAGCTGAAGATATATATATATATCTTCAGCTTACATCTTATTTGGAGATACTGAGTATTAATTAATATACATAAATATATTAAAGTGGAAGTTAAAAAAACTATGAAAAAGAAATTTTAATAAAGAATTTTTTAAAAAACATAAAACTTTAAAAAATGTACTGTGATAAGAAAAAAAACACTGTTTATTTTTTTAAATCAACTTATTTTCAGTTTTTTTCATAGCCTAGGAAAAATTATAAAAAATAATTTTAATATTATAATATAATTGGATTTATTAAAAAAAATTTTTCAAATGCTAAAAAAATTATAGATAAAAATAAGTACATATTTTGTATTTTTTAAATAAAAAATAAAGATCTAATAATAAAATCGGACACGTAGATTTTATATTTATTTATTTGTATCAAAAACCAACTCAGTGCAAAATAAATATTTCGATTTCACCTAAAAGTAAAACATATACTTGTGAAAATTATTTCATGGATCTAGATTCTTATGTGGCCACTCATATCAGATTTAAAATTTCCCTGATTTTTCCAGGTTTTCCGAGTAAAAATCTTAAAATTTCCAGGTCCGTGTTTTTTTTTTTTTTTTTTTTTCTTATAAAGTGTAGGATGTGTATACAAGAAAAGTGTCTATATTATAAAATATTTCATTCAAAATGTCATTTTTTAAACATCTTGAAAAAAAATTATTTTGACAAGATTTTGTTTTTTTATTTTTTAATGTTTTGGTACAATATTAATTTTCAAAAAATTAAGATCATTGTACAGTTAAATGTTTTCGGATTTTAGAATAAAAATTATTGTCAATTGCTTTAACTTTTTTATTTAACTATTTTTCATTTAAATTTTTTTTATTTACTTGCAATTTAGTATCAAACTTATGATAGCAAAATTATATTTTAATTTTTGCTTGCGATTTCCGTAATATTTTATTATATAATTTAAAAACGGCTTGTGGTCGTAATAAAACAATAGACCAAATTTGATTATTTGATAAGAGATAAATCAGTAATAAATATGTTAAATTAGTTTATTGTATCCTATTGCACTGTGCAATATGTGATAAAATGCTTAAAAGAAGGATTTCATATCAGAGATTAAAATTAAAAAATTTGTGGAAAAATTCATAAATTCGCAATTGAGTGTTGTAAAAGTTTCTGTAAAATTTTTAAAAAAATATTCTGCACGAATTTCCTATGACAAAAAAAAAAAAAAAAACTAGTTACATGTATTTAAAAACTTATAAAAGCTATTGTAGATGCAAAAGGAAACTCTTCTAAATTTTAATTTAATCAAAAATTAGAATATTTACTGACAGATAGTTTTTTTTTTTTTTTTTTTTTTCTTTTGAAAATGTACGATGACTTTTGTGGCATAAAGTTTTTGTCACTTTTTGATGATTGATTTCTTAAAAATAAATTTTTCCTTTGTTTTTAAAATATTTTATACAGTTTTGTTATCATTAGAATACATTTTTTATAATTAAATATCCATTCTGAAATATTCAATTAAATTAATGGATAGTCATTTCATTGAATGTCATAAGTGTACCAACAATTTTGGGAGTCACTGTAATTACATTTAAATATAAAGCTGTTCTGTATACTGTATTTTTTCTTACCAGCGCTTTTTATAAAATTTATTGATCATATTTTCTTTAAACCAATATCTCAAGTCAAATTTTTAAATAATGTTGTTTAGCATTATTATTTTAAGAGATTCAGTATACAAAAATAAATGTCACAAATGTAAAATTGTCTAATTTTTTGTTCTATACTTTATAGAGAAAAAAAAAGAAGATAAAATTCGTTAAATTTTATACTTTTTTGATTTTTTTTCTTATTTGAAATTAAAACATTTAAAGAATTCCAATCTAAACACATAGTTTGTTAGTTTAACATTATTAATTGTTTTTGTTTTAACAACTAGAATCTTGAACAGCGCATAACTAAAGCACTAAGTTTCATTTTCCTTCTTCCAACTAAACACATATGAATTAAAAAAATTTATATTTTATGTTTATACATCATTTAATATGTTTCTTATATATTCCTTAGTCTTTGTCAGCTTTTTAGGGTAAAAAGAGGGATAGCTTTGGAAATATCATCTCTGGAATGCAAACAACATTTACGAACTTTCAATATAGTGATAACTATACAATTCGAATTTTGAATCAAATATTTACCCAACAAAACAGTAAAATCAAATATTAATATATAGTTAGTTCTAAAAAAAACTTTTTTTAAATTAAAATATGTTATAAAAGGTTAAAATGAAATAGAAAAAATTAGCATTAATGAAACAATTGTAACAATTTGTCGACAAACATTGCTGTCCAGCGATTGTAAAGAAATGTGTGATTGGTTAGTTTGCTGAGAAAAAATAATTTACAGATTTCTTTGAATGGGAACACAAAAGCTTTCAGAAAAAGAGTGCAATATAAAATCTATTATTATTAAATTATAACCAACTAATCTTTGGCGAATTTTATTAAGTTAAAAATACAAAAAGAACATTTTGACTCATTTTGTCAACAAAAAATAATAATAATAATAATAATTACCACCAAAGCATCGGAACAAACTTGAGCCATAAATGGATTCAGCCCACTGACAGAATTTTAAAACAGAAGCAAATATCATAACCCCTTCTTCCACGTCTAGCACTATCTTTGCCTTTCTTAAATTACACTTCCATAGTCTCCATAGAGATAGATCAAAGGTTTCTACATTTGTTTAGAAACCCTTGACAGAATTTTATGTGGCATTCTAGTTTAACAGGGTTATAATGGAGCAAATTTTGATGCAAGCAAAGTATAGCTAAATTGATGACATTTTAGTTTGGAGATACATTTCCGTCTAAAAAATGTGGGTATAATGGATGAAATAATTTAAATTAAGAAAATTAGTAAATAATTTAAATTAGTGAAAATAAAAAAATATCTAAGAAAAAATTTCCAGCTTTTCTTTAAAATTCCCTGATTTTTCCAGGTTTTTATCCAAATTTCTCTGATTTTTCCAGGTTTTTTCCAGTGTAAAAAAAAATTGCCTGATAATTCCAGGTTTTCAAGGTTTTCCAGGTGGGTGGCCACCCTGATTATACTATATGTATTTATTCAAACTAAACTTACTTACATACCATATAAAAAGTTTAAATCTTATAAATTGAGGCTTTTCGTTGAATACGTAAATCTTTTTCTGCTACCCTTTTCTTTAAAATAAGAATAATTAAAAAAATAATAAAAATATATATTTGAAATTGGAGTAAAAGATAAGGGATAAAAAAATATTCTGCGGGGTCAATCATTTTATATAATCAATTTATTACTTAAAATCAAGTATGGCAAGTTCAGCAGAAAACACATCGAAACCTTATCTAACTTGAAAATGATTGAACTTATTTTGGCCAAAATGTGAAAGTATTCCTAAAGGGATTTTCAAAAATTGTTCTCATGTAAAATTCTAAAAATAAATTCAAAATTTATAAACCTGAAACACCATTTTAACGAGATTCAATTACACCTTTTTATTAAATTTAACAAGGCAGGTGGTATAATTTGCTATTTCAGCGTGCTGTCAAAGTGACCCAAATATGATTAAAACTATTCTTACATAAAAATCGTCCTTGACATAAAACATGCATGAGTCTGAAAAACACAAAATGTTGTATTTTATCTTATTCTTTGGCTATAAATCTTATGACATAACCAACGACTTCAATCATCTTGCCCTCGACTTTAAAAGCTACAAAATGGAGTTTTTTAAAATTAGATTTAACTCAGTAAATCAGAAAAGTCATTTTCAAGCACTTTCAATTTTCAACAAAATTCAATTACATTACTTCCAGCAAGACAGACAGATGGTAAATTAAGTGTGCTAATATAAGTGTGCTGTCAAAGTAATCCAAATATGATAACAATTATATTCATATAAGAATCGTCCTTGACATAAGGCATACGTGAGATAGAAATACAATACACACCGAATCTTATACATTATTTTATGAATCTTATGACATATCCTATCACAAATATGTTTAAAACTAAGGCTCGAAATTAACGGCTAAGGCTCGAAATAACTGTTGATCCGAAACTACTAAATTTTGACTAGGACCACCATAAAGTAATTATTAGTGGCTTCACGGACTAGTAATTGACGTAAAGGGATGGTATTCTGTATTAGCTATTAGATATTTTTGGTTTGTGTTATTGTCACAAAATAACATATTTCATAAAAAATTGTAAACATAATACATTTACTGTACAGTAATTTTCATTTAAATTCACACTGTTACCTATTTTTTTTAAACAAAAATTCTAATAGAGGCAAGCAATCGGAACAGTGATGAAAATGTGTACCGACTAGACATATCTTTTAATCATTAATCTACCCTCGATTAAAATTATTAAAAAAAAAAAAAAAAAAAAAAGGTCCTTGACACAAAATAAGCATGAGTATGAAAAACACAAAATTTAACATATCTTATCCTATCCTAAGAATCTTATAGTATATCTCATTACTTAAATTATTTTTACAAGGATGTCAAAGCATTTTTAAATGATTTTTTGAAAATGAATGCAATATCATAATCTAAAACATTTATTTTAAATTATAAATCAGAAAAATGTGTTCAAGCAATGTGATTAAAATTCAATTAAATGTACTAAATTCTACAATAGAGACAGGTGTTGAAAATTTGCTTACTTCGAGCAGTCAAAATGAACCAAATATGATTAAAGCTATTATAATAATAAAAAAATCGTCCTTTACAGAAAGCATACGAAAGACTGAAAAACAATACACACCAAATCTTATATCCCATCTTACAAATCTTATGATATATCCTATTATTGTCAAACATGATAAAAACCTAGGCTTGAAATTAAAGGTGGTCTGTTGGTCTGAAATCACTAAAATTTGACTAGGACCACCACCATAAAGAAATTATCGGTAGTTTCCCGGACCATGAAAAAGGATAGTATTCCGTGTTAGATTTTCTGTTTCGTATTTTGGTTTGTGTTATAGTCGCAAAATAGCATATTTCATAATAATTATGAATATAATACATTTAATGTATAGAGTATTTACTGTACTGCATATTTTTATATAAATTTATACTATTAACTTTTATTAACAAAAATTCTAATCGAGGCATGTAATTGGGGCAGTTAAAATGAGTGCGGACTAGTACAGTAATAAATATCTTTTAGTCACTAGTCCATCCCTGATTAAAACTCTTCTTTTATAAAAATTGCCCTTGATATAAAATAAGCGTGAGTTTGAAAAACATAAAATCTTAGATATATTATCCTTTCCTGAGAATCTTATAGTATTTTCCATTTCCAAATCATTTTCACACAATTGTAAAAGCATTTCTAAATTTATTTTAAAAATGGATGCAATATTTAAAGCCCAAAAAATAAAGTGAAATTTGTAAACCAGGAACTATATTTTTAAGCACTTTAACGAAATTCAATTACCATATGACTATACTAAATTCTACAACAGAGACAGGTGTTAAAATTTTAATTTTGTGTTGTCAAAGTGACCCAAATATGATTAAAACTATTCTTATATAAAGATCGTCCTTGACATAAAACATATGTGAGGACTGAAAAATACAAAATCCTAGATCTAAAGAAAAACCATTTCCAATAACACGATATCCCAGCGGAAATATTTAGAGTAGACAAGAGGAAAGAAAAAAAAAATTAGCTTTCTTCCGAGAATTTTCACTTACATAGCTTTACACCCCTTTTTACCCTTGAAAATCTACCCCTTTTTGCTCAGGTAAACAGAAAGGGTTGAGAGAAGGTAGTGGGAATGACCTACTTTTACCCCCAAAACACAACTCCTTTCCCCAATACAGGGGGGGGGGTGAAATATTTTGAACAATATGCATTTTTTTCCCCGTTACTTCCCCTTTTCCCGAATATGTATCAGTAGTGTAAGGGAAAAAAAATCCAGTGGGTGTAGGGGGTTCTAAATAAGGGGAGGGTGGAATTCGAGAAAAGGTCCCAACGTTCCCATAATGGAGATTCGGGATTTACCATTCCCGGAAAAACACCATCTGCACTGGAAGGGAGATAAATTTAAAAAAAAAAATTTTTTTTTCTCTAACCAGGTCAAATCGCAAATGTATTAACTCCCTTAGTTGCTATTATTTTAATCTTGCAGGTTTCTACAATAGAGTTGTGTTGGCAGTGAAACTATTCTAACTGACCCAGTTAACCAATAATAGCACCGATATTGCATCGGGGGTTAGGTACCAGGTGGTCACTTTACAACTTCAAGAGCAAACGAAATTTTGAAGGTTAAATAGAGGACGATAGATATAAATAAATTGTATTACAGTATTGATCTTTTTAATAATTATTAAATATTAAGAGAAGTTTTGCTTTGTTATTCATTTGTAATTTCAAATAATATTAAGATTTTACAATCGCTATTTATTAACAAAATATTATGCTTAATAGTTTTTCTTAAGCTCTTTCACAATTCAAGAATTGAGATAAACTTTTTATTAAATCATAAAATTTTAATTTTAGCAAATAATTATAAAATTTTGTTCACAAAATTTTTAAAATCCGTTCTGCTCACAAAATTTTTTCGTAAACAATAGCATAAAAATTCTAGCATATTGCAGGATTTATAACTATTTTCCCACAGCAGAAAATAAACAATTGATTAAGATTTAAAATTAATATTAAAAAAATATTTTCATAATATTTTTTTAATTACATCATAAATGAGAGCACTGTAATTTATTGGGTTCAGTTAGTGAATTAATTTAGCATACGTGGAAACAGAGAAATTAGTTTTATATCTAAATTTGATACATATGAAATGAGTTTTGACACAACAAAATCAAATTGAATTCACCTCTTATCATCATAAATAAATGCTTCATTTCTCTTACAGCCGATGAAAAATGAACAATTAATCACAATTTTTTAATCGAGATAAAAATTTAAATAAAATAAAAATTGTAATAAGATAATTTTTTTCGCTGGAAAAAACAATAATAGTGGCAAAAATATGAAAAATTTAATTTAAAAAAATTAAAACAATAATAACTCATTTTTCTAAATAAATACATGTACAAAAGAAACCATAACGTAATTACTATAAAAACTAATGAAACAGTTATGTGTTTAAAAAAATTTTTTTTAGTCATTTAAATTATACTATCGTTGGTCGTTTAATTGAAATTAACATTATAATTTAATTTTAATACATTCTGTTGTCTGTATCAAACAGAATGGAAATTTAATTAAATTAATAAATGAAAAATTTGTAAAGGGGCTATCCACAAATGAAATCACGCTTGGGAAGGAGTGGAAGTTAGTGATATAGTAACAGTTGGTGACGACAAGGGGGAGGGAAGAGGTAAACAAGAAATGTGACGTCATACCTTTGGTTAAAATAAAAACATTTGAAATCAGCAAATGAAATATTTCTACATTATTTATTTTAACATTTCTTTTTAAGCTCACGTTTATTTTAAAAGGATAAAGAGGCTGTTTTTCTCTGATAATTTTGTTTTGTATTCATATTAATTTTATTTTGTATATCTCAAAACATTGATGGTAATTATGGTTTAAATTACTGATGGAAAGTTTCTTAAACAGTAGAAAGAATCATGGGGAAAAAAAAGGAAGGGGGAAAAAAAAAAACCGCTCCGAAAGAAATGTGGAAAACTTTCAAACTTTTTTCCAAAACAAGAAACAAAAGTTTCTTACAAACAAGAAACTTTTTTTAAGATCAATTTAAAATTTAATTTGTTTAAATTTAAGCTGCTGTTATACTTATGGCTAAGAAATTGCATTGATCATTCTTAGGTTCTTACATTTCATCAACTTCACTCCATTTTGTCTAGTTTTTTCCGTACAAAATCCCAATCCTGGTTTAAATTAAGTCCTAACTAAAAATAATCATTATAATTGTTAACCTCACAAATGTTATTAAAATACCTGGTTAAAATTTAAAAAAAAAATTTTTTTTTGGCAAAAAAAAAAAAGTATCTGTTCTTATAAAGTATTGGGGATTAAGGCTCGTAAAAACTTAGGATTTTTTTTAATGATAAAAAATTATATTTATTATTATATTATTTTATAAAATTATATTAATTACATGAAATTTCATTTATTATTACATAAACTAATAAAATTATATTAATTATATGAAATATTATTTATATTATCAAATATCATAATATATCATCAAATCAAATATCGTAATGCACAAATGCTTAATTTTTGATATGATATAAAATTTTCATTTTTTGAATATGTTGACAGATGTCAATTATATAAACAATAATTAACAACAATTGACTTTATTTATGAAAAGTTATCAGTTTCTATGAAATAAAATTATTTATGCAACCTGAAAAAGTTTATTAAATTTTCGAGAGAAAAGTCCGCAAAAATTTTTTTAAATTTGGATTATATGATATTATGAAATATAAAGAACTGCTTTGATATATTTTTAATCATATCTATGAAGCTAAGTAATAGCCAATCTTTTATGATTGCTTTAAATTAGAATAAGGTTTTAGAATTCTTTTCTTTTTTCATTTTAAACATCATTTCTTTTTTTCATATTAAAGAAAAAAAAGTATAAAGAAGCTTAAGGAAAGTAAACATTGATGAGTTTTTAAAAGAGCATGTTTTTACATTTTACTGATAGTTATGCACAAAATATTCAGTTGTGAACCAAAAAAAAATTTTTTTTTCTTCTTTCGTTAATAAAAGATTTCATTTACAAGGATAAATTAAAAGAATTAATGCTAAAAAGATGAATTAAAATTTTATAAAAGATTCCCGCTGAACTATGTCATGTTAAATTAAATCCAGTCTAGGTAAATATAGGGTCTGCCTCCCATTTTCTAGTCACCATAAATCATGCCGTACTTATTTTAATCCTTTTTTTATTTGCTAAGCCTAATTTAAATCCATTTAAATTCGTTGCAATTAATATTTTCATATTTTTTTCAAAGCTTTTTTTACTAGAAAAATGTAATTATGCTCAAGAAAATTTAGAATTTTAGGACCAAGATGTTTTATGCATTGGCAATTTAAAGATATATTGGAAATTTCCAAAATGTTATGGTTCCATAAGTTATAGAGATCTAGAAAACAAATTCTGCAATATCATTAAGGATTTAAAATATATTTCTGTTAAAAAATATTTCTTTAAAAAGATTTAAAATATTTCCTCAAAACCCGAAAAAGCTTGTTATTTTTTTCATTAAAAACTCAGGTAGTCTGGGTTTTTTAAAAATAAACACTGTTTTTTTTAAATAATGATGAAGTCTGATACTTAATGTCAAAGAGGGAAAGGAGTAAAAAAAAAAAATGCTGGGGGAAAAAGTGCAACATTACTTATAAACAGTCCTAAAGTCAAAATAAATATTTATTTCTCAGAAGTTAATTTATTTGCATAAATTATTAATAATAATTATTCTACAATAATAAAATGAAGAGTGTGTATGTCTGAGTGTGCTTATTTTGTAACTCAAGAACTAGCGTCCTGAAATTTGAAGTGGGTGAAAGGAATGATAATTTTAGCCCCCGATCCTAAAAATCGTTAAAATATTTCAATTAGTTCGTTCTTGAGAGACGTGTGACTTATTGGATAAGAAACCGCTATTAATGTAAATTCAACAGCACACGATTCTGTTTTATTAAATGTTTTAAATATAACATCAGTGAGATGCTACTGGCGGATTGCTCTCATTAATAAAAAAAAATGAGTTAATTCCACATATATACGTTCTGTAAGATTTAATTATTTTTATACGCTAAATTCTAGCTGATTTAAATTATAGCTAGTGGACTTTTTTTAAATCCCAAATGAAAATAGAAAAATCACGATTATTTTTTTTCCTCTCTGATGTGTAAGAAAGACATCTTTGAAAAAAATTCTGCAGAAAAAAAAAAAAGCATTTTTCGAAAAGTTATGCAGAAAGGAAAACTAAAATTTTTCTCTTTCCAAATGAAAAATCTTTCTGCAAAAATTCTGTAACGTTCTGCGACAATGTCGCCGCAATTCTGCCACGGGGGTAATAGGTAATAATTGAAGTTTAAAAAAAAGCCTAATTACTATGTAGTAAAAAGCAAAATTAACGGAGAAAAAGTACTTGCTCGCTTAGGAAGCTTTTAAAAAGTCGCCATACTATTATTGACGCCAATGATGTTTAACTAATTTTGGTGATAAGCAGTACTGTTACAATGTTAATTGGTGCAGTTTTAATAAATAGCAAATATACTAATTTTGGTACAAATGAAAAGTATTATGTATATTTTGTACCGATTAAAAAAAAAAGAACAGTTCTATTATAGATTATGTGAAAAGAGATTTATTAAAAACAGATAAGTACCGGAGATAACTGCTGATTGTCGTAAATTTTGCCTATCATGTGTTGTTTTCGAGTAACTGCAAACTTTTTTTAAAATCAAAACAATAACGTATAGTAAAAATATTATTTACTTTACTTATATTTTTGTAAGTGATACAATAGTTTTTAAAATTTTAAGTTATGGAGAATCTAAAACAGATGTTAACATAATCAAGTTATAGAGATACTTGGCATGAAAAATTTGCTTGGTTGGAAAAATGAAAACTATTTAATTCAACACAAGTACATTAAATATTAACGTCAAATGTGTATATAATCTACGAATTTAAAATATTTTAAATTAAAAAATAAGAATATAAATTTTTTAACAATAAGTTTATGATAATTATATAAATTGACAGCGAAATTAGTTTTTTAAAAATGCATGAATTTTTCAAGCTGAACTACAAAAAGATACTTATTTTTACATTTACTCAAAAATAAATAACATTTCATAATCATATAACTATCATTGTATTTGTTAAAAAAATATTGATAGTAAATTATTTATTGTTAAAAATTAATGATTTAAAATTATTACAGTCTCCAGGGGGCATTTTTTATATTAAATGAATTCAGAATTATTTTTCATAATAATTATTTTACATTATAACAATTTAAAAATATTCTAAAAAATAAAGAAGGAAAAAAAAAAGTTTTTTTTAGGCTCGTTATAGTAAATGTCAACCACATCAAATCTAGCCCAATCAACACAAATTAATATTTTTTAGGATATAGCGATTATGTAAGCTTTAAATAAAAGGTAAAGGTCAATCGAAACTATTTAGTTAGAAATACTATATACTTAAAACTAAATCAGGAAAATCAATTAGTCCTTTCCTCATAAAAAAAATAATATATAAATTTTTAACTTCGTTAAACTTTTATTATTGTTATAGTATTGTTTTTTAAATATTGTAAAAAAAAAAAAAAATAAATAAAAAAAGAAAAAAAAAAAAAAAAAAAAAAGAAAAAAAAAAAAAAAAAAAAAAAAAAAAAAACGATGTAAACTTTATTTTATAAAAGGAAAAATTATGATTAACTTTCTTTATAGCTTGTTTGCCAGTGTACCTACTTCGACAGAAGAGCCCTAAAGTTGTGAACCACATACATTTTAAAATTACATATCTTTCTTGAATTTATAAACAAAATAAAAATATTTTTAAAACACTGCGTAATTATACCAAAAATCAGTTGTATATAAAATAAAGTATTTCTTTAACAGAAATTTTATATTTTAATCATACCATTCTAGACATATACAGGGGTTTATGAGGAAATACACATATTTTTTACACCGAGTCTAGACAGCTTCCTCGTGAATTATGCATCCCTTTGTTCGATTTCCAAAAAGAAATTATTTCAGTGGAAATTCATTTTTTTCCCTTTCAAGACACACTATGTTAAAATAATAAAATCAAAGAACATAAAAAATATCACAAGACGTTACTTCACTGAGCCTATATGAAGGCGTACAGTAGATATACGAATATAAGTTGTTTATTACAGTCGCTATTTTTAATGGTTAAAAAATGTTTTGATTTTTATCAATCAGAAAAACCAAAATAAAACATTACAGAAATGGACAGAAAATCACTTTAAACTAATGTCATTAGTACAGTATTAAACTAACAAACGATACGTCATTAGTAAATATTATTTGTACAATATGTTTTCTGCATTTTAAAAATTTCATTATCAGTAGTACTCTTTCTCTTTTTAAACTCTTTCTTTTTGTTTTAAAAAGACGTTTTGCGAAGTATCTTTTAAATTTGTGAGCTCAGACTCCTCGATAGGTGGGGGAATAACAGAAAGAAAAAGAAAGAATTGACATATTCTTAAATTTTAAAATTTAGCCTACGATATTTTTAATTAACCTGCTCTTGTTTGGTTTGTGTTTTAGTTATTTAGATCATATAGGTTCATCAGATGTATTCAAACATATGTTTGTATACACCTGATCGATCTATTAGTTTTCATATCTGAAGCTTTGAACTAACCTGCCTTAGTTTCTCTGTAGAGTTGCTAGAGGGGTGGGGGAATGCCATAGTCATTTAGGAGGGGTAGTTAGTTGAATATTTTAGATACTTCCTTGTAGTTTCATAACTGCAAAATTGAGTTAGGATTTTTTATTTGTTTATTTGCATTTTAGCAAACTTTTGAGTAGGGAAATTTTTAAAATCTTATTTGGTGTGGAATATTTTTCCAGTTATATTGATTATATTTTCAGTCCTTTATAAATAAATAAAATGGCAAATATAAGAAGCAAGTTTATATCCAATTATTTAGTTGAACAGGGGAGGGAGAATTGTTTATGTGGTGGGTTATTTTTAAAAATCCTTTTGAGTAAGAGTTACTTTTCGAAAGTTGTTTTAAGAGGAGGACAGAGCCTTATACTTAGTAGAAATTTCTCTAGGGTCGGTTTAGTTTTTAGCTTGGCAGTTTTAGTGTATGCTTTCGCTTATTAGTTTTAGTGTAGGTTTTAGCTTAGTAGTTTTAGTGTAGGTTTTAGCTTGAATTCATAGTTTCACATTTACATAAAATAACAAACAAAACCAAAAAGCAACAAAAAGAATGAAGAAAAAAAGAAACACGTTTACAGCAAGTACTTTGATTGAACTGGAATCAGTATTGTAAAATTATATTTTTAAGGGAGGGGGAGTTTATAGAATTTTTTGTGTGGACATTTTTATCATATTTAAAATTCAGGTTGGAGTCCTCAAAGAAACTCAAACTTTTACGCACTAGACTCTTATTTCTTGAGACTGCAGTGTTCACAAGAAGTCTTTCAAAGAAGATAAGAATACCTTTTGCGTATATAACATATATATTAATTATTAGGACTCTTAATTTTTTAGAGACTTTTTTTCCAATCCTTTTTTTTTTTTTTTTTTTTTTCCTTTCGAAATTTTTCTTTTTTTACGTCTTTTGTTTCTTCTACAACGAAGTCTTACAAAATATTATTTTCAATGACAGAATTGAGGTTTTTACACTATGTTCAGAATTAAATTGTTCTTGTATATTCTTTGCATTATTTTTATTTATTTATTTATTATTTATTTATTACTTACTGAAATGTTGGGGATATTCGGTTGGAATATTCTTATCTCTTTGAAGATGTGAGCAACCCTGGTTCTAAGGTGAAACATATTTATTTGCGCACACCTTCTCCATCATTTAAAATTTGTGTAAGAAACGTTTAATAAATTTACCGTTTGTGCATGAGTTTTTTTAATAACGTTTATACATTTTTACACACGCCTGACTTAATATTAAATTCTATCGAAGAAATTATGAACAACCCTTATTTTCCTTACAGAAAATAAAAAAGATAGATTGTAACATTTCTTTAGGAAGTGACAAGTGTTAAAATTTAATACACAATAGAATAATTTATCACAATTTCTTATCACATAAATTTTTCAATTCAATACAGGTCTAAAATAACTGCCAGACGAAAACCTCCCTTTCGCACTTAGAAAGCAAACTTTGAGTGCATAGTTCAATACTGATTGGATGATACCGCTATTGTTAGACGAGAAAAAAAAACAATTTATGATGTGGCCAATTAAAGGGAAAAAAATAATAATTCCCCACAGCACCGAGATTATGCATAAAAATTGGCCGAGATTATTTAATCTTGTGATGACGCTTTATCATCGTTTTAAAGATAAGAAGTTATATCAGGTGAAGCCATTACGCAAAATGATGGGATGACAGCAGTTTGTGGTTCACAGACGATGTGATATCTATTATCTCAGGAGATGTTAATATTAGAATTTAACCTCCCGTCAAAATACAAGGCTCTGAACAAAACAAAGAGAAAAAAAAATTTTTTCACAATAACATTTTCATTAAACAATGTTATACAATGATTTAAAGGGGGCCAGGGTACAAATAATACAAGTTAGGCATTTGTTTCATTACTTAAAAAGAAAAAAATTATCACTTAAAATCTCTTAAAAATGATTTAACAAATTATTTTTGTGTCTGAGTTAGAAGGCAAATTAAAAACCTTTGTTTTGATATCCCCTTTTTTCACATTTAACTTCAAATGATACTAAAGCTTTGAATGTTTTCTATAACTGACTTTTGTCAAATATTTTTAAAATTTATTTTTAATTATATCTTAAGATATATTTAAACCAATATATCTTAGAAGCTAAAAATGATAAATCAAAGAAATTCGAAATCTGCATGTCTTAGTTATTTTATTTTTATTTGTTTCCCGTAAGTTAAAATTTTTTACACCTAATTTATTTAAAAAAAAAGCATAATAAAAAGACAAAATATGCAATTTCGAAAGTTTTTTTTAAAATTCTGTCAGAAAAGTATGCTGAAGACAAATTAAAACTTAAGACAAATTAAGCAAATTATTTGAATGAAAATAAATTAAAAATTTTTATCGTTATAACGTAATCAGGGGTATGTTTAGAAGAAATTTGGGTCCGTTAACGGACCCTTCACAAAATATCTTTTCATAAAAACGGACCCTTCACAAAATATTTTAACTTAAAAACGGACCCTTCACAAAATATTTTAACTTAAAAATGGACCCTTCACAAAATAATTTATCCTTTAATCGTACCCTTCACAAATTTGTTTATCTTCATTATTGTTTTTTTAATCGAATAAACCCTTCCCAGGGGGTGGCGAGAAAGAAAGACAAATGCAAACGGACTAAGTTTTGTCTTCGGCAGAAGCTTCTTCCTTTATTCGTCCGAAGTGAATATTCTGCGTTCAGCAGTATAGGCTAAATACCTAATATTTGTATGTTGCATCGCTAATTTAGTAGCTGCAATTGCTGTTTATTTTTTAAAATTTAATTTTTTTAATTATAATTTTACAGTGTTGAGTATGATCTTGTATGTCTTTTACAATTTAAAAACTACTTAAAAAAGTTTTTTTTTTTGCAATAACGGACCCTAATTTCACAAAAGACGACCCTGGTTCAAAGAATGTAACTTAACGTTTATTTTATATTCACAAATTACGAGTAATTTTTTCACAATTTAACAAAAACGGACCTTTCACAAAATGTCTCGACATACCCCTGGTAATATATTGAGTTACATACAAAATTAAAAACATTAGCTTTTAGAACATTTAATTTTTTTAAAAAAAATGTCTCTCCGAAGGTTTATGAATAAATTTTGTATTTTTATTAAATTATACTTCAGTACAAAAAAATATATACATGCAATTTGAAAAAGGTTAAAAAAATGTGTTCTGGATTCCCTTAAATTAATAATTTCAATTAAAGTATGCTTAATTAAAATTAGTTACATTTACTATTAGCCCATATTTTTCAGAGAAATTTTTAATGAAAATTTGCATTTTCAATAATTGATTATTCATTTTTTTAATATAATAAATTATCAATATTGCAAACTCACTACAGTGAAACCTGTCAAGTTGACCACCCTTGTAAGTTGGGCACCTGCATAAGTTGACCTCAATCATCAAGAACGGAATTTTTCCTATATACAGTGAAACCTGTCAACCGTCCCCTCAATAAGTTGACCACTTGTCTAAGTTGACCACTAAGACAATGCACCACAAGTGGTCAACTTACAGAAGTTTTACTGTATCAGCTAACTCCTATTTATTTTAAATAATATTCATAAAAGAAATACAGTAACAAGAGTTAGAAAAAATAATATCATTAGGCTTAACGGAATATGATGAAATAAAAGTTATTAAGGCTTGTATATTGTGTGATCAATTCTAACAAAGGAAAAAAAAAAATTAGTTCTAGAGTGTATTATATATAGTGTAAAAATATTCATGAAAATTTACAGTAAAAAGTACAAAACCTGAGAATGTCAGAAGTTACGTTAAATACAGTATTTATCGTAAAAATGTATGATAGAAAAATGTAGAAAAAGAATGAATCAAGAATCACTTAGCTATTGCCTAGGATTTTATTTAAAGCTGCTTTATACTAGAATAAATAACAAAAATGTATTTTTATTCTCTTTTTTTAATTCATTAGCAAATCTATGTATTAAACCTATTTGTCAATTTTATTCCTTTTAATCATACCATAGATGTCTTATACTTTCAATTCGAAACAAAAATGTATTGCCTTAAAAATTGCTTGCTCTTCTAAACAATAATTTTTATTGCTTTAATGGATAAGAAATGTTTGTTTCATAACAATTAATTGCAACCAACACTATAAATTTGTTTACTGCTAAATAATGACATTAATCTGAATCTGATATATAAATTTGAAGTATTCTAAGAGAAAGGACACGGAGTCCAAGGAACTATTATTATACTCGCGGTTCTTGGTGGTCAGATAAAAGTACCCTTACCCTGAAATCAAATGATTTTATATAATTGACTTCAGAAGTTAATTTAGTTTACAACTGTTAGAAGAGCTGTGGTGGCTCAAGGGATAGAGCGCTCACCTTCCAATGAAATTACCCGGGTTCGGATCCGAGCGATGGCTGGTCGATACGAATTCCGCACAAGACTCGCACCGACCACAGTGCTGATAAAAAAAATATATCCTCAGTGGTAGATGAATCATGGGCTAAAGTGCCCTTGCCATCAGGCTAACTGTGGGAAGTTTTAATGGTTTTCCTCTGCATGTAACGCAAATGCGGGTTACTTCCACAAAAAGTCCTCCATGAAGGCAATACTTGATTCAGAAGCTCTCTTGCCATCTGGATTAGGTTCAAAATTACAAGGCTACGAACTTGAATATTGGTAATTGGGATGTAAAGAATATTGGGCCATTATTCGGTATTCGCCCCTTTGGCCGAATATTTGGCCAAATACTCGCCAAAATACTATTTGGAAAATTATTTTTGGACTAAGAAAAAAAAAAAAAAAATTTGGGGGGGGGGGTGGTAATTTTAATAGATTTATTAATGGATAATATAAAACCATATTTTTTACTATACATTATTAATAATAGTTTTTACGCATATTTGATAAGTTCTAAAACTTGTTAATTTATGTTCTGAAAGACACTTGAAGAATTGAAACTAATACTTAATACTGAACCATGAGTTTTGTTTTATGCTGTTTTTTTCTTTTTTAATTATATTCAGGCAAGCAAATTTCATCGTTTTTCAACACTTTATGATTTAAAAATTGAGAACTTTTTTTTTTCCTTATATTTTCTGTTTTAACTAAAGCAAAGCATGTTAACAGTGCGTTTCTAAAAGACTTATTATTTTATTGTCACTTTTTTTTTGTACGGTAAGGTAACTTGTAATACAGAGAACTGTGGTTTTCAACATTAAAATTGTATTTCAGAATTAAGAAAAAAAGAATTTTTTTCTTATACTCTTTTCTTTTTTTATTAACTTTTCTTTTCATCAGCGTTTTTATTAAGACAGCATTTTATAAGAGCGTTTCCAACGAAAGTTATTTTTTTATAGTCACTTTTTTCTAAAAAGACGGCAATGTGAAAAAATTAAATTAAGATTTTTAGTGCTAACCTTTCGTTTAAAAATTAAGAACATTTTTTTTTGTTTTGGTTTCTATCTAGCTTCTTTTTCAAAAAACTTATGATTTTATAGACGTCCATATTATGACGAGGAAATTAAGATGGTTTCTATTAGACCTTAACTTAATTTTTTTTAAATACAGTAATTGGAAAATAGAAATGTTAATTTTTAAAAAATTTTCTTTTAAAACTTAAGATCAATTTTCTTTTTTACAGTTTTGCTTTTGTAGGTGATCTTTGCTTTTTAGAGGCGTTTTTAAGATAGCGCTGCATTTTTAAAAGCGTTTCAGATAGATACATTATCTCTTTTAATGTTTCAGCTTTAATTTTTTTCCGGAAAACATTATTTTTAGCATTACAATTTAGTTTCAAGAATTGAGAGGATATTAATTTTAGTCTAATTCTTTATTTAATTCTAGTCTAGTTTTTAACTCTACTTTTTTCTTTTTTTAATACCTTTATCAGTTTTTTTTATCTTAAATATTTTTAATTATCTTGATATTTAATTATCTTTGTTATTTTAAACATTTCTATTGAAGTTTTTCTCCCATTATCCCATAACAATAATACAGTTAAGTTTTGATTATTTTTCAATGACGATTTAACTTATTTTGATGCAAAAAATATTTAAAAAAAATTTGTCTCCAAAAATATGGTATTTGGCCGAATATTCGGTATCAGGCCAATTCACTACACGTTACATCCCTAATTGGTAATCTTAAACTCAAAATTGGGTCGGCTGTTCAACGACAGTTAAAAAATAAAATTGTTACATAAATAAAATAGGAAGCACTTTTCATATTTTAAAAATTGGTTAGAATCGTTCCAACAGATCATGATAGGTAGACTCTGATAATAAAACATTAGACTTCTTCAAATTAGGCCGAAAATGTTGCTATGCAGTGTGAGAAATTTTTTATAGCAGTGAAAAATATGAAATTAAACATAAATACCGAAGATAATCAGAAGTGAAAAATAAACAGTGAATACTGAAAATTTAGACAAAAATATATCTACATTTGATTCCGTTAAATAATTTACTTTTACTCTTAATAGTTATCGCCCTCATTCCCCAAAACACTTTTTAATAAATAAAATTTTTTATTAACTTTACTTCCCATAATATATTAAAATGACTTCAAATTAATTTTTTGGACCGCCATAAATTTTTTTTCTTCAAAAGCACAGTCAACAAGCTGTTAATATTAATCATTTGGGGACGGCTGTTACAACAATTATTTAAACAAACGAAATGTCTCTGTTCTTATTTTCTTGTTATAAATTCTATTCATATTTTTTTTTTAAAAAAACTGATTCTAATGCAACTGAGTTGTGTGTACTAGCTATGTTGAAGACGGAACAATTGTGGTTTCACAACATAGTTTATATTTGCCTCTAGTACATCAAATATTTTATAACAAAAAAAAAAGAAGAAGAAAAAAAAGACTTAGGATGATACAACTGTTGTATTAGCTATCCCTAAAAAAAAAAAAAAAAAAAAAAAAAAAGCAACTCAGTAAGCAGTATTGACTCGTAGATGATTGAAATGCAAAATAGTCAATATTTGAGTGTGTTATAGATATATTATAGGGATATATGGGAAAATGGGTAGCCCATTCTATCAATAATTAAAAGATATATTATAGGGATATATGGGAAAATGGGTAGCCCATTCTATCAATAATTAAAGTTTAAATATTAAAAATTATATTTAAGTTTAATTAAAACTGTAAAAATTAAAATTAATTTAAAACTATACTTACCTCCCTCTGGTAATATCATAAGAAATTAGTGCAGCATACGTCTAAAACCAAACTGTCTCCCTTTATTCTCAAGTGTTACAGCATTTAGAAGTTAACAACTACGAACAGAATATCCATGCGACTTGACTGACGAAGATATTTTACACACACTAAGCAACTGTACTGGATTTAATTTCTTGTTTAGCACAATGACGACTTCAAAACACTCCAAAATCAATGGTACTTTTCTTATTGGCATTCGATACATCTATAACCGTATGCATAATCCATATACTGTGCATAATCATTTTATATTTCATGCATTCATATTATTCAACTTAATTTTGTTGAGAACTGTTTACATCATATACAACGGTTGCAAATCGTATAAAAGAGACATGTGCTAATTGTTTGCTATTTATGCAACGTCTAAATGATAATAATAATTTCAAGGAAATTTTAAAACGTATAAATAAGCATAACATTTTCAACTTGAACTTCTTCACTATGCTGATGAATTTTCACGAGCCTCAATTTTTTGTTTTAACGCCGTGCTTAAAACTTCCAACTACATTTATAGTATCTAAAGCATTTTTATAAGCAAATATATATACATATATATGTATACGCATTTGTGGATTGAAGAGAATGAAAGATTACCACCGCGAAAATGAACTAATACTTAAATTTACTATTTACTGATAAAACAACGATGAACTAAATGTAAGATTATGCAATATTGTTAGTAACGGTGATGATTTCCTTGAAAATGCTTTTCCCAGAAGGATATGTTAGATAAATATTCCAATCCTTTAGGATTCACTATAAGTATCGATTTTTTGCTAGCATTAATTTATTTCTGATATTTGCTTTTGTGTTAATACAGCATATGTTCCGAGCATTTTTAATATTCGACTTCGTAGTATAATATAAAGTATATACATAAAGTATTTACTCTTAACATTGGAATCGTATTATGAAAATTTTTCAACAAGACATTCCATTTAAGTTCAGACCGTCAAATGAAAATAGTATTGTCATAAAAAGAATGGTAAAATTCGATGAAATGGAGGACAATCAGTCTACGTTTAAAAAAATCGTTTAAGTTCTCAATAAAGTAGTAAAAGTCATTTCTTCATAACAAGCATTGCCGATTGCTAAAAATATTTGTAAGAAACAAAGTTAGCTGTTTCTGAATAGTAATTGATTTCGAAAAAAGTAGAACGTATAAATGATTTGTAAGATGCTAAGTTTCTTTTATCATATTCAAAGATTTAAAGCCAGATTCAAAGTCTTCATGAAATTTGTTCTCGTTTTTTCCCCAATTAGAACTTAATTTCTCCAACTAGAACTCAAAGTTATGTTAACCATTGAGTGAAAGTAATATGTTTTGGTAAACTTCAAATTTGATGATTATTGCTGACTATTCAGAATCTTTAATTATTGTATTTGTTCCAATATCCTTTACGTCCTTCCATTTGTTCCAACATGATGTACATAACATCTTCTCATATATGACCATATCCTGAAAAATTTAGAATTGAAGTTTAATTTATTGTTGAAACTTTTATCTTTAAAATAAAATATAAAAAAAACATTTACACTGAGAAAAATTTATGGTTGTAACTTCCAGAATTCGGTAAAGTTTTCCGTGTTTCTGGCTCAATGGAAACACCAAAAAGCACGGCAATTTTTACCGAAGCGCTTTGGCAGTGATTTTTTGTTGTTGTTGACGTATGCCTGTTTAGGCAGATGGGGTACGATTGTTCTTATTTTTCAGTGGCGCCATCTATGGCCAAGAATTCGACTTCTACCACACCATACGTCACACCCGTTAATAGGGCGAATCCATTCATACATCCATTCATCCATCCACAGTGATTTTTTTTAAAATTAACAATAAAATATCAATTCATCTTACGTGTTTAAATTAGGTAATTTTATCATAATACCTTGGAGCATGGCATAAAAATAATTTTTTCAGTAAAATTTACTCTTCAGTTTTGTATATTTATTAAACTTGTGGTATAAAGAACTATAATTTTGAAAACAAGAATTTCTGGTAAACCGTTGCCATATGAATGAAAGCCGTTACTAAATAAATAGTTCAATATATATTTTGGTTATATTACCAGAATTATGTATATTTTACCAGAAATATCTTTACCAGCACGGTAATTTTACCAGAATTTTTTTCCGTGTTTTCAGGTAACACTATGTATAAATTTCACACTGTTAGAATCATAGTACAGTTCAAATTTGCGGCAACTTTAGTAAGGTGCTAAATTGGTGCTTCTTAGCGCATGATTTATATTTCATTACACTATAATATGGTTTAACGAAAACGGAATAATACGGTTAAATTTAACACTTTTTTAAGTGTGCAACAAATTTGCTTAAAGACATGGTAGGCAGAATTTTTTTTTTTTTTCCAAAATAAATTAATTAATTCATTTATTAATAAAAATAAAATAAATAAAAAATACGAGTTTTTATTTAAACCGGTTATTTTACATATGTTAATCAAAGGTCAGATAAAATATATTAGTAATTATAACATTATTTAAAAACAATATAATACCTAAAGTATTTATTATTTCTAATTAAAATGGCTAAAATAATTATATAAATAATACGACTAATCATTGAAAAAAAAATAATCAAATTTTTTTATTCATATTTTATTAATAATGCTTCATAAATTTTAAAAGCATTTCTTATTCAAATTAGCACAAAACTAAATTGATATGTTAATAAATATCAAAAAATCTCGCATGCAACTAATGGAAATTTATAATTTAAAAGTTTTATATCACTTTAATCCACAATTAGTCTTTTTATATTTTAGTATACTTTGAAAGTCAAATATAACTTAACATACAATACCCTGCAATTATTTCTCAGGACAAAGTCTTCAATATCAATGAAATTCTATTTTTAAAAAAATCTTATCTCTTAAGAATACTTTCATAAATTATCCTAAATATAAAAAAAAACCTTGTATCAATGTTTTTCCTATAAAAAATAAATTGATTTAAATCAATTACTTTTAAAAAAAATTATGCGATTCAAATAGTAATTTTATTCATAATTTAAATCAAGTCAACACTCCAAAATATTTATCGGTATCTTGAACCATATTTTTTTAAAAATGTTCGCTTCAGAAAATTAAATACACGCACTAATATGTTATAAAAAAAAAAAAGGAGAAGAAAAAACAGTGAAAAATAAAATAATTAAATTAAGAATAGTCTTATATGTCAAAACTGCAAAAAGAAATCACGCGAATAAACATGATAAAAAAATTTTTTTTAAAAACATAGAAGCAAAGACAAAAAAGTTGTAAAAAGAATAATAAATAGGTCAAACCGGAAGAATATTTACTCATATTAGTAATTATATTTAAAGACTCATGATATCGTACGATGAGAATACATAAGGTATCAAATAATAACAGGCATTCTTTTGCTCGGTGTTTACCAACGCTAAATCAGGAAGTGATGACTCAAAGATCACTTACCAATGACTCATTAATGTACTTTCAAAGAAGGTAAAATAAAAATGAAGAGTTTAACCTTTTGAATCCTGAACCTCTTTGCATATTGGGGCCAAGAATATCATTTGACGAACGTAACTTAATAAGATTTAAAAATTAAACTCAAAGAATGCAACCAAAAAATAAATAAATAAATTCCCTTTTAAAATATTTAAATGCAATCAAACACAACTAAAAAAGCAATACCCAAAATTTAAATATGTGTTTATTAATTTTGATTTTTAAAAAAATTAATGAATTTTAAGGAAATTAAACTTTATATATATTTTTTTACATTAGTAAAATAAGGTTATATTAAGGTTGCACTGAATATTAAAAGGAAGGAAAAAACTTTTTGATGAAAATGAACTTTCATTAACAACTAGGGAAAAATTAAGTGGTAAATTAATTTTAATGAGTATAAACAGATCTATACTTCTATAACTACCAAATTTGAGAAATGTTGCCAAAAATGAAAGCAAATAAATAATTACACACATTAGAGGCCGTAAAATAATATTTAAAAAAGGAACGAAAAGAAACACAATCAAAGTCTAACAGATTACTACCGACCAAGGTTGAACTCAAAACCTGTTTGATTACTCTAGGAAACAGAGAAAAATTGAACGGCAATTAGAAAAACCTCCTCCATGTTTCATTAGACACTCAAATTGGATTTACATCCCACCACCCTCACTAGTGATAGGGAAGCATTATACCTTTGAAGGGTAAGGGATAACAGTAAAAGACACAGAAATAGAGGCCGCAGAATAATTTTAGGTTAGCGATGAATGAGATTTGAGAATCGCTTACTTTCGAAGGCAAGGAGGGAAGCGTGTATGAGCAATGACTTCGGTAAGACAAAATTTTGTTTATCGAAAAAAATATGATTTAAATTGGAAAAAAAAAATATTTTGAAACAAAAGAAAATTACTTAAGTACATATGTGATTTTCCCATTTTCATTGATAATGGCGGGGGGTAAAAATTACACTTAAATAATATTTAAGCAGAAACCATTTAAAGACATCGCGCACTATGCTTCAAAAAAAAAAAAAAAAAAAAAAAAAAATTACTTTCTATTAAAACCTCCAGCTCACTCCCACATTCCCAATATTGTAAATATTTAACATATTTTTCCTAAAGAAAAATCAATTTATATTTTATCACCAATTCATAATTATTATAACACAAACACAAAAGTTGCATTTTAATGAATTGTTTTAGTTATTTCGAGGAATAATTAATGGCCAATGCCAACTCAATTTCCAAAAGACATTTTTCCAATATAATCAAATATAGAAAAATTTCGTATGCATTTACAACAACAGAAATTTGCAAAATTAAACATAAAATTATAGTTAATGTAGAGAATCAACTTACAAACTAATAAATAAAACCAAAAAAAATTTACAAAAGTTTATGCTTTTATAAGTGTTTATTTCATAAGAGAATCTAAACGTTCAAGCTGAAATATTATGCCACTTTACGTCAAAGAATCTCAGCTTTAAATTATTATTATTATTTTTATTTATTTATTCCTTTTTTTAATTTTTTCTTTTTTTGGTTTGCGCAAAAAAAATTTTTAATTGCCTCTTTTCATAAAAAAAAAAAAAAAAAAAAAAAAAAAAAAAAAAAAAATGTTTCTCAATCAAAAATTATTTTGGAAAAAAAGAAGTATAAATATTTTTTCCTATATATTTTCATCTAAATATACCAGTTTTTTTTCTTCACAAGTACTCTTAAATAAAAAACAAATTGAAAGTCGGTTTAAATAAACTTACTTCAAACTTTCTATAATTTTTTAGTACAACATCTTATAAATATGCTTCTCGATCGCAGGTATTCAAATAAAGACGAAGTTGACATTGACATTCTAAAGAAACTTGCACCTTAAGTAATACTAAAATGAAAAAGAATACATCACTAAATTTGAAATAAATGTATTGGAAATCAATTCACTACAAGTTAAATAAGGACATTATTCATTCAAAAAAAGGTTTAAAATGAATAGATAGGTATTATAAAAATCAAATTTTAATACGCTGTCATTGCAGAAGACATTTTTAAAACGAATTTCAAAATTTGATTTCTATCAAAACATATCAAAATATCGAATATCAAAACATACAAAATCGTTTTTTAATAACTTTTTGCAAAGAATCATACAGGAGCAGAAGAAAAAATTGATGAGAATTATAAAGAAATAAATAAATAAAATAAAAAGCAAAGAAAGAATATAAGATTCTTCTATCTTTTTTTATGGAAGATTCACGGATAAAAACAACTTACTGTACACTATGGCAAAGACATTACTGGTGAAAACAAATACATAAAAACGTAATTCTGGTTAATAAAACTAAAATATAGGGTATTTAAATTCATTTGGTAATTTTTCAGTACATTTGGTAACGGTTAACAGGGAATTCTGGTTTTCAAAATTATAGTTCTCATTACTAGATATTTAATAAAAAAATATAAAACTAAGAAGTAAATTTAACCGAATAAAAAGTTTTAATGCCATGCTGTAGCGTATCATGGCAAATTTCCAAATTTTATCACATATTATGAACAGGGGTCTGTCCAGACATTTTGTGAAAGGTCCGGTTTTCGTGAAATGGTGAAAAAATTACTCACATTCTTTCCAGGATCCGCTTTTATGAATTTGTGAAAATAGGGTCCGGTTATTGCAAAAAACTGTTCCAAGGAGTTTTTAAATTGTAAATAGATACAAGATTATGCTCGGCACTGTAAAATTCTAATTAAAAAAAAACTTAATTTTCAAAAATAAACAGCAATTGCTGCTTCTAAATTAGAGATGCAGCATTCAAATATTTGGTATTTAGCTTATACTGCTGAACGCGAAATATTCATTTCGGACGAATAATGGAAAAATCGTCTGCCGAAGACAAAACTTAATTCGTTTACTTCTATCTTTCTTGTTTTCTGCCCCCGAAAGGGTTTATTCGATTAACAAAACAATAATGAAGATAAACAAATTTGTGAAGGGTCCGATTAAAAGAAAAATCATTTTGTGAAGGGTCCGTTTTTAAATTAAAATATTTTGTGAAGGGTCCGTTTTTATGAAAAGATATTTTGTGAAGGGTCCGTTAACGGACCCAAATATCTTTCAGACCCCTGATAAAATCATATTTTATTGTTAGTTTTACCAAAGCGCTTCGGTAAAAAAGACCTAGATTTTTGGTGTTACCATAAAACCAGAGAAACGATCCATTTTACCATATTATGGAAGTTTCGACCATGTTCTTTTTCAGTGTGAGGGAAAATTTTTTCCTTTCGAATTTTGAGATAAAAAATAAATCACCATGAGAGCTGCGAATTCAAATTATTATCTTTGGATATGTAAAGATTTTGTTAACTGTCCAAAAACTTATATAATCTGAATTTTAAAAAGGTAGTCTGTTGACATTTTGACTAAATATAATTTATTTTCAAAATCATTCCCTTTAATTAACTAGAACTTATTAAAAATTTTATTTTTCTACTTGGTTTCAAGACTCATTATAAGAAGGGAAGGAAAATTCAGGCTGATTGAGTAAATCCTAGTAATTTTTAATTAGCCTTATATATGATCTAAATGGGCAAAGCCAGAAAAATATCAAGCTGAGTACAAAATACTGGATACTGTATCAATGCATAATGACGTCGAAATGCAGAGGTGGATTTTTCAATTAGTCTACGAAATATATATAAACAAAATGTCTAGACCGTCTCCTCTCAAATTATTTTGTATTTATTTGAGACAGAATCTTATTTCTATTTCGTTTTGCTAATTTGCCATTTCGTTTTGCAATATGTTATAACTTTAAATGTTCCAATGAAATAACTTTAAACTAAGAAGGCAAAAATAGCATTTTCATTTATTTGATAATGATATTTAGAAATTGCAGGGAGTGCAACATGGTACAGTAGATTATTCAACATTAAAAATCATAAAAGAAACATGCATTAGAAGATTGAAAAGATTGAAGACAATTGAAACTTTGCAAGCGGAAATGTAACAATTTTTTCAGGTTTTGGGTGAAATCTTTAATAAATATAATGGGTCGGTTCTATATACAGTTGAACTTCTATTTTCTCTACAAGTTATGAAAATACGAGTAAAAAATGCATTTTTTATTACTTCGTGACTTCTGAAATTTATTTCTTTTGCGTTTAGAGAAAAAAGTACCATTATTTATTACAAAAATATTTAAAAAAGAAAAAAAAAATTTAAATTTTTGCTTAGGAAATTTTTCTTTTTCTTCCAGAATTAATCAAAAAATTTTCACACATTAGTCGATCTTTTTTTTCCCTTTTAAAAAAGAAAACTAAACAATATTTAGTTTATTAAATATATAGTTAACATAATTCTATGTAAGAACGTCTTGTTAAGACGTGAATTGTAATGAAATGAAAGGTTACTTGGATTGGAAAAATAATCAATGGTTTTTGAAAGAAAAAAAAAAACTTTAACTTAGAAAAACAGAAAATGTGACACAATCAAAAATAACAAGTGAGAAGGCATTTTAATTGTTAGCAATATATAACGATAATCTTAAATCATATGATGATTTTATATCACATGATGGTTTTATCTCTCTTGATATTTTCAAATTATTATTTTAAGAATGTTAAAATTTACATCTGGCAACGTCTGATCTCTCACTCCCTTATTTTACTCATTATTTATTTATTCATTTATTTTTTATTCATTTGTTTTTCTACAACAATGTAGTTGAACAAAAAATTCAAGCAAAGAAGTCACTTAAAACTTCTTTAAATTTTAAACAAATTGGGATTTCGAAACCAATTCATGCTAAGCTTATAAATGAAAAAATAGCTCTTTTAACACGTTGAATTTCAACTCTGTTATTCAGCGGACCATAGATCGTTTCTCGCGAAATGATTTCCCTATTCAACAGCTGATAACTCTCGAAGAAATTAGTTTTTCTTTCCATCGTACTCTGTAAAGTTTTCTACATACATTTTTAATTTGAAATATTTTTAGCTCATAGGTTTTGCGCCAAAAAATAAGATGCAATGTAAAACAAAAAAGAAAAAAATTCTCAAAAATAAATAAATAAAATAAAATAAAATGATAATAAATAAATAAATAATAAAAAAAATTAACACTGTTAAAGTTGTAATAACTTTCAAACAAATAGGAATTTCAAGTCAAGTTAAGTTAAGGAAGTCAAGTTAATAAACAAATGGTCCTTTTTAATACGTCATTTTTTTTTTAACCACGAGTTAAATCTCGAATGAATTACTGAAGGTAAATTTTTTTAGTCTATCGTTACTCCATGCATATTTTTCGAAACACCACCGTAATTTCGAATATCTAAGATTTATAGTTTTTGCATAGCAAAACAAAATGTAATGGAAAATTGAACACTCAAAACTTTAATGACTAATACATAGAGAGAAAATTCCAGATCATTCAGTAAAAATTTCTATTACTTGCATTATAACACATTCGTACAAATATTTCTGCCCGTTCCTAAAATCTAACCTAGTTCATCTGTAATAAAATTATTAAATTCATGTGGGCAGTAGACTGATTCACAGTAAGTAAAAATAATAATAAATAAATAAACAAAAGCGAACACCTTGAATAACGTTTCAAATAATGATCGGATGTTCACGTACTGGAGAGCTAATCGAGACATTACTTTTTTCGAGGGCATTACTAAAAATTTGCCAATTAATGTGTGCGAAATTGATAACTGAACTTTCTAGATCTGACAATGGTTTAATCAGGAGAACGATCAAAAGTATTGCGGTTCCTCGAAAAGAATGTTTACCAAACAAACCAAATATTATTTACCAAAATTTTATAGAGGCCGAATATTATCGGCCGAATGTTCGTTTACCAAAATTTGTAGAGGCCGTAAGACACCGATTCCCACAGTATCTGTATCAAAATTGACCAGTGTGGTGCAGTTCTAATAATTATCAAATATATCAATATAATGCATTTATTAATACATTTATTAAAGGCAGCAAACTAAAGTCGAAATTTCAAAAACATATAGAATTCTTATAAAACTTTATTAAGGACTTTAGAGCATGATTATTTCTCTATCCGACTTTTAATATACTGTTTAAAATATTTATAAGTAATGGCGGGAAAAAGTTCTTTGAGTTCCAGTCATTAAAATATTAATACACTATATTTGATACCATTAGAAAAAAAATATTTTCTGAAACTGCGGAAAATCCGTAGAATTCATTATTAAAGCTGCACTAATTACTATAATACCAGCAGTAAGCATTGTCAAAATTTTATGATAGCGTCATTGGCGCCAATAATATTTAGTATGGGATCAGTAGGGTTCCCCTAAACCAGCGTTTCCCAAAGTGTGGTACGCGTACCCCAAGGGGTACGGGAACAATTTAGCGGGGGTACGCGTTCTTATGTGAAATATCTTACAACAAACGAAAATTTCAAAAAATTTTATTTAAAAACAAAGCTAGCCATGAAAATTTACGATAACGTATTTTTGTATTGGCTATTTTTTGCTGAGTGAACAGTTAATAATTAGTGGTGTCGAGACTAGTGGCCAGTTGTGATTATTAAATTTTGTGAAATTTTTTTATCACATCAAAAACAATATCTTTCTCACTGATGCAAATAAACTTATTAACAAAACTTTGTACCAAAAAAAGAAAAATAAACATATTTTTTAAAAAAATACATAAATTTTTTATTTTTTTTATTTTTTATTAGCGGTACACAGCGTTACGAAAAATTTAGAAAGGGTACACAAAAGTCATAAGTTTGGGAAACACTGCCCTACACTATACCATTCAACTCTTCCGCATTTTCCGGAAGATTTTATTTTCAAAACTAATTTGGTAGACATTTTTATGCATTCAAACTCGATTCTTGTTTAAATAAATTTGATTTAATATGATTTTGACTACCGTTGATTAATATAATTTACACATAAATATTGAAGCTCTATTACTCATCGTTATGCGATTTGATGAGTGGGCTAAATATAAATGAAAAGTCTGCTAACAATGTCAATTCAAATTTATTATCACTAAGTAAAAACTTTTTTGAAGAGAGTAAAAGTTGGCAGGATAACCTAAACCCATAAAAACCTTTTCTCCATAATATTACTTTTTAGTTCATAGCTTATTATTTTCTATTCCAATATGTAGCTAATACCTAAATTAATTAAGCATTATTGGAGTCAATAATAATTTGGAAATTTTTTACGTTTTCCCTAAACGAATTAATAACATTTCTTTATTAATTTTGCTTTTCCGTACATAACTTATATTTTTAATTTAATTTCAGTTGATTTTAATGATTTTTAGTCTTATATAAACACGTTTTAAAAGCATACCTATAAACAAAATAAAGATGTAGTGTTAGTTAAATTAAGGGATACTAATATGGTGATGTAGTCCACGTATGCTACAAAATACAAATTGACCATTTAGCATTTAGTTTATCAAACATAACGGGAAAAAATTAAATATTACAGAACGTACAATAAACTCCTCTTTTGATTAAATGGAGCTATAATCTAGCAAACACACTGATGCTATCAGTTAAATATTTGGAGAAAAAAATCGTCTAGAATTTGATTTAAAACAATGGCTAACATTCAACTAATGAGAACATTATTTTTCAAACGGCTCTACCACACGAACAAATTGAAAACTTTGACGAATTTTAGGATCTGGAAATTTGTTCCTTGTAGGCGTTATCCAAATTTCAAGACAATAACGATGAGATACATTAGGAGGTTCTAAAGTTATAAGTGAGAAACACACACGCACAAACTTTTCATTTTATTACAATAGATCAACAATTTTTAACGTATCATTTTTTAATTTATGTTTTAATTTAGCAAAAGTCAAACGCAAAACTGGAAAAATAAATAAATAAATAAAAGTTTGCGGCTTCACAAAGAAAAAAAAATAAATAAATAAAAAAAGAAAAAAATATATTGAAAATATTCCTTTACTAAACATAATAAAATCAACTGCTTTTATTATTTTCTCTTTAAATCAAAATGGAAACTGAACTCATATATTTTTAAAAATTCCGATAGAAATGTATTGTAATATATAAATGTCCTTAAAAAAAAAGAGATGCATCTAAGAGATTTGCACGTAATATAACAAGACTATATTGATCACTTTCAAAAGGTTCAAATCGTGGAAAACCATTCGAAAGAGAAAAATTGGATTTCAGAAAAGTCCTTGCTGGTCATTGTAAATACTTCTGCCACAGGATGGCCAGCCAAATTTCCCTGATTTTCTCAGTTAAAACGCTTATAAATTCCAGGTCAGAGTGTTTTTTTCCCCCATAAAGTGTAGGATGGGTACAAGAAAAGTGTTATTTGTATTTTATTTAAAATATTTTTTTCATAAATCATCTTGAAAAAATAATTAAACTAATTAAATAATTAGATTTTAGGCAAGATTTGTTTGTTTTTTAAATTTTTGAATTTTTCATGTTTTGGTATAACATTAATTTTTAAAAAATTAAGATAGATGAGGAGAAAATAATACGTTTAATTTGTAGTATAAATTGCTTTTATTGAATTTTCTTTAAACCAATATCTAAATCAGTCAAATGTTTAAATAATGTTGTTTGTTCTGAATTAGCATTATTATTTTAAGAGATATTCAGCATTCAAAAATGAAAGTGGCAAATGCAAAATTGTCAAATTTCTTGTAGCATATTCAATAGAAAAAAAATGGATAAATTCTTTAAATTTTATTTCTTTTTTCACACTTGAAAATAAAATATTTAAAGATTTCCAATCTAACCTCACGCTGTCTTAGTTTAGATTAGTTCAGGGTGGCCACTCAAATCAGGTTTCAAATTTCCCTGATTTTTCCAGTAAAAATCTTAAAATGTCCAGGTCAGCGCGATTTTTTTTCCTCGTAAAGTATAGGTGGGTACAAGAAAAGTGCCTATGTTATAAAGTATTTTATTAAAAATGTTATTTTTCTAAGATATCAGCTTGAATAGATGTGGAGAAAATATGTTTAGCTTATAGAATAATGCTTTCAATGAATAAAAAATGTTTTAAAGTGTTAAGTAGTTTATGCACAAAATGTACCAAATAGCAAATACAGAGTGACCAAAAAAAAGTTTTTTATTCTTTTTTTTTCTTTTTTTTATTTGCTTCTTATTTGAAACTAGAATATTTAAAAACTTCCAATCTAACTACATTATTTCTTAGTCTAGATAAGTTAATAGTGTTTTACAAATAGGCAATTCTATGATGTCGGACGTAAAAAAATTAACATAAATTTCCTAAAAAAATTTTCTTATAAACATAAAACATATATATATATATATATATATATATATATATATATATATATAATCATCACATTATTATATGTGATGATTATATATATATATATATATAATCATATATATATATATATATAATCCATCATAATCTATCAAAAAACAATTTGTTTTATAAAAACTAATTATAATAAGTTCAAATTAAATGGATTAAATTATTGGTGTCGGATGTTAATCACACGAAAGCAAAAAATGATTACTCATTTACAAATTGTCTAAACTCTGTGAATTTGGAATTTGTTTGTAATTGAAATGTAAACTTGACTGAATTCTGAAGCTGACATTTGAATAAAAAATTGTATGCAGTTCTCAACTTGCAAAATATGATAATTGATTTGAAATTCGGTATGTGTTCTAAGGGGGCTGGTTGTTAAACAAATTTTTTTAGGTTACTGAGGGGATATATATTATTGTAAATTAATCTAAAAGAATATTTAAATTGTTTCCATTCATATTTCACTTCATTTTATAAAGAAAAAGTAAAATAAGAGATGGAATTAAAAACAAAGAAAAAAAAGCAGAAAAGAAAAGCAGTGGTGTCTGACGCAAAAATAATTAATTAAAAATTTACAATAAAAATATTTATTATTATTAAAATTTTGTTTAAAAAAATAATAATGTTAAATTCTAGTGGCACAGAACAATTAATTATATAAATATATAATTAATATATTTATTTATAAATATATAATTATAATTTTTGGTGTCGCACATAAAATACCAAAAAATTATAGTTAGAATTTTTTTTCTCTTTTTTTTCTGTAAATCAAAATACGAAATGTTTCTAAACATTTGTGCAAGATAACCTGTTTCGTTACAGTTTTCTTAAATTATTATTTTTTCCCTTTTCTATTATTAGTGTGAATTTTTTTTTAAAACTAGAGATTCTCTTACCATGATTAAAAAATTCAAATGATGTAGCCCTTCATTTAACAGCCTATAACTTATTGAAAACTGATATTTATAAGTCATCATTTCTAAATCTTCAATTTTTTACTTTAGAAATAATACCTTGTTTACTTAATATTAAGTTTAAAATTTCGGTCATCTGGTTGCCAAACTTGAAACCTGTACTTGTACAGTACAAAACAAAACGAAAAACGAATTTCATTTTCTTCTTAATAAACACATATAAATATTTTTGTATATATATATATTCTAAGTTGTACATCATTTAACATGTTTCCCAAAGATTCCTTGTCTTTGCCAGCTTTTAGAGTAAAAAGAGAAATAGTTTCGAAAATATCATCGCTGGAATGAAAGCAATATTTACGAATTTTCAACATTGTAATTAATATAAAATTCGAATTTTAAATCATAAATCAAATATTTAGCAACAGTACGTAAAATTAAATGTTAACATCTAATTAATGATCTGTAAAAGAACCTTTTCGTAAAATTCAATTTTTTATTAAAGGTTAAAATAAGATCCAGAAAATTAGCATCAATGCAATAATCGTAATGATTTCGCTGTTAGCGATTGAAGAAAATGAGTTATTGGTTAAATAATTCATTGCTAACAAAAAATAATACAAAAGCTTTCAGAAAAAAATTACAAGATAAAATCTAATATTAAATTATAATTAATTATTCTTTGGAGAATTTTATGAAGTTAAAAATATTAAAACATTTAAAAGCTCCCGAAGAAACTTGAACGATAAAGGAATTCAGACCACGCACTAGAAAAAGACGGAGGAAAAAAAAAAAAAAAAACTTTTATAAACAAAAGCAAATATCCTAACCATTTCTTCCACCTCCACCACAATCTTTGCCTTTCCTAAACTGAATAGTCCAATAATCTCCAAAGAGGTCAAAGATTTCTCCATTCACTTAGCAACCACGGGAGAGTTTCATATGGCATTCTAGTTTAGCATGGTGATAATGAAGAGAATTTTAATAAAAGCAAAGTATTGCCAAGTTGATAATATTTCAATTGTTTGACGATAAATTTCTATCTAAATAAAGTGGGTGTAACGGATGGTAAAGTAATTTAACTTTTGAAAAGAAAAAAAAAAAAATCCCAGCTTTTTTTTTTTAATTTTTTTTTTTTTAAATTCACTGATTTTTGATGTTTTTATCCAAATTTCCTGGATTTTTCAGTACGAAAAAAATTCCCTGATAATTCCAGGCTTTTAAGGTTTTCCATGTGGGTAGGCACCCTGTTAGTTAATTGTTTTTACCAACTGGGCAATTCCATGGTGTCGGACGTAAAAACTAAACATAAATTTCTTAGAAAAACTCTCATAAAACATAAGTTTATAATTATAAAATTTTTATATCAAATATTTAGTACAACATAACCTATCAAAAACAATTTGCACAAAAGCAAAAAATGATTACTCATTTACAAATTATCTAAACTATGTGAATTTGTTTGAAATTTAAATGTATACTTGGCAGAATTTAAAAGCTGCCATTTGAATAAAGAATTTTATGCAGTTCCTAACATGTAAATATGATATATAATAATTAATTTGAAATTTTTTACTTCGGTCTCGGATGTATATTTTTCAAGTTGGATATAAATTTTAGTTAGTGATAATCATTATAATGACTGAAAATTACTTTAATTTTAATCTTTATGTTATAAACAGTATTTTTCGATTAAATATCTTCTTTAAATTTCACTTGTCCTCTATTTCCAGCTGGAATGGATGGATCAATGTGTTTTATAACATTTTCCATCTTGTAAAAGAAAATTTGAAAAATCACTAATTTTAATTTAAAGTGCATATATTAACAATGTAAATAGAACTCATATTTAAGTAATATTTCCTTGAATCTAACAGTTATAAAAATCCTGGAGAACGAGGTATCCTGGGAACCTGGAAAAACGAATTTCTTTTATTTGAAACATAATATCGTTTAAGATTAACTGATATGCTTTGGTGCGTTAAGTCTTTTAAATTTTACTTGAAATCAATCAACTAAATTAGAAAATAATCGGCAATACCTTGAGTATCATATAGGCTTATAAGAGCCCAAAATAAAAAAATAACAATATATATATATATATATATGGGTTTTTTTTTTTTTTTTTTTTTTTTTTTTTTAAAAACTTGAAAAATATCTTTGAAAAATGAGTTTAAAAAGATCGATGTAATTATTAACAAATATAATTGTATCTGTATGTATGATTTACTAGACTAAGCCTTCTTAATTATCTCAAAGAGTGATAATTATTCAAGTTCATTAAAAAAAAAAATTTTAACAAAAAAAAACAAAAATCATTTGCTCTAATCCGATCGTAGAGTCAGTTTTAAATGCTTTGACATATATTTCTTTTTTCTTCTCATAAAAAAAATTTTTTTTTCCTTCAAATTTTCCTTTTTTACGCATTTTTTATTCAATAAATGATCAAAAAAATTCAAATCTCAATTTGAAAAATATTTAAATATAAAAAGAGAATAAATTTTCAAATAATAATTTCATTTAAACGAAGAAAAAAAAAAAACTCTTTTACCTACATTTATCAATCTTAAGGAAAGTCTTCCAGTTACTATTATTAGGAAGAATGTAAGGGAACATAAAATAATAAAGAGAAAAATACCGATCTTGAAGAACAGCATAAAAATCATTAATGTGAATAAATGTCTCTTCCACTCACTCAGAATGATAAAAATTATCCCTTTATCATAGTTACTCATAATTACAATAGATGGCAGCACCTACACATTCAAAATTTGAAATCGTCCTCCTCTTTGTAGAATTCTAAGTTAAAATAAATGATGAAAGGGGAAAAAAAAAGTACAAAGTTATATATATAGGTTACAAGCAAACTTAAAAATCCGACTTTTAATAGAATGATTAGGCGTTGTATATAATGCCTAAAACTAGCCGGCAATCTATGAAGCGATTCATATTTCCCAGATATTCCAAGCATTCTTAAGAATGCCAAACGAAAAACTGGGAAAATATTACGTACATCCACGATTCGATGTAATTAAATGCAATTCAAACTGTCATTCAAGCCTAACATGCTGCAACAAATTTTTTAATTTTAATTTATTATTAATTAAAATTATTATTTTCAATTAAATTAAATTAATTAATAATTTGAATTAAATTTATTAATTTATGAAAATTTTGCTCCCCGTAGTAAGAAAGGCATAAGTTTTGTTTCGTACTACTAAAAAAAAAAATTTTTTTTCTACTAATTTTGAATAATTTTTTTAATGGCACTCTTATTATTTTCTTCAGAGTAACGTTTGTATCTTTGAGTACTGCACGGCATTTATATAATAGCCTTATTAGGACAATTTTTCATACTTTGCCTAAATAGCATTTGTAATTCTATAGAATGCCTAGAGAAAGTATGTAATAAATCTCGTTTTGCAAGCTTCACCGAAAAACGCCTGGTATTATATACAATGCCTAGGGATTCTATAGATAGAATAAAGAAATTTTATTGACTTTTTTTCCTTTTCATTTGAAATTCGACTGGTGTAATTAAATTGAATTTGACATGCTTGTTTTACATTGTTAATTATAAATTAATGCTAAATATTTATATTTGGAAATGACTAATATGATACAGAAAAAAAGCTAATTTTACATTTATTAAAAATTATTATCTTCATATATATATATATATATATATATATATTTGTTACCAAAATTTATCTTTTTATCATGTGAAAATCCAATTTGAGCAAATCTGTGGCTAAAAATTTTGTACTATTTAATAAAGAATTTTTTTTTTCAATAAATTATAATAATTTCTTTAAAAAACATCAAGATTAAAATTTTATAATTACAATTTGACTTTTTATTAATTATAAACTTTGAATTATCTAGTATAATATAATTATCTAGTATAATATAATTATCTTGTGAATATCCAGTTTCGGGGTAATCCAAGGTAACTGACAAATCAAATGCGGTTCAGTACAACAGTTAAAACGAGCCATAAAATACATCCCACTGTCCTCGATTTATGCTTTTATTTTCATATTTTGTAATCTGGCAAACTTGTCACGATAATACTTAAAATCATTTTTGAAAATGCCGATAAATAAAACGACATTTGAGTTCGCTACTCGCTTTATAAGCTACATTTTGCATTTTATTCTGTACTTTTCTTCAATTTTTATTTATTTTTATTTTACTTGATATGTTTTATTTTGTATTATTCGCTTAATATGTTTTATTTTCGTTTAAATTTTTTGCTGCTCATCACACGATTGTAGTGATATATTTAACTTTGGCTATGTTAATACAATATTAAAAAGCACTATTTTTTTGTCGATATAATGGAGTGAGCTGACGACGAGATTACATATTTTCCTTATTTTGTTTCCCGGCATTTCTTTTTTTTTTTTTTTTTTTTTTTTTTTGAAAAAAGATAACATTTTTAAAAAAATATTTATTAATATTTTTTTTTCTTTATGTATAAACATTACAACTAACTATTATAATATACGCCTGTCATTCACCCCAATAATCATCTCGAAGAATCCAGGAAAATTACAAACTAGCTAAACACTGCACTGTCAGTTGTAACATTTAGTTGTAGTATTAAGTATGTATTTTAAAAGAGGCATCAGATAAATCCAAAACAATCATAATTAATATTGATAAAATGTTAGTAAATTTTAAAGGACAGAAATAAAAAATAACCATTTCAGAGTTTTATTAAAAAGTCCTGAACTACGCTAATAGCCCCTTAATCTCATCAAGTGAAGATTATAAATTTTTTTAAGTATATAGATATTTCTATTCCTTTTTATAGGAAAAGACAAAAACAATTTCAATTAACACGTTGGCATACATTTTTAATTTTAAAATCAAATGATCCTCAACTGAAAGATCAAAGATCTCAAGGGATTTTCACAATTTAAAAAAAAAAAAAATTCGCAAAACTCTTCGCAATTGAAAAAAAAAAAAAAAAAAATTATGACTCAAAACAGACAATTTTATTTTTTATTCAGTGTTGATGACATCGATGTTTATGAGGAAAATGTTGCTAACATTACCTCAGAATAACTTAAATAAATTATTCCGCCAAAACCATCACAAGATGTCTGTAAATAATAAAAGATTCAAAATTTAATTAAAAATTTAAAGTTCTTTAACCCTGTTAAGATTCTATTTATGGGACTAAGATCCATCTTCAGGTCACTTCGTTCAAGCGGCATTTGTATGTTTCAAAGCGGTTTTCACTTGTTTTCTTTTACCTAAACACAATATTCTCTTGATCAGATGCCAGAGCATTTCAGTGTTATTCAAGTACTTAAAATTTTTTTTAGAGTGAAATAAAAAAATAAAGAACATTTGAAATGAAATGAAATAAATTTGTGCTTAAATAAAAGAGGAAGTTCTTTTGGAATGAAAAAAAAAAAAAGAAAGAAAGAAAGAAAGAACCCGTAGAGTAAAATAAAAAAAGAAAGAAAGAAAGAACCCGTAGAGTAAAATAAAAAATAAAGCCAAAGGCTTAACATTTATATTGCTTTTTTAAATGCTTGCCTTTACAACTAATGCATTCAAATGTAATAAATAATAATTTGATGTAGAAATGCAGTCTGAAGTAATAATGTTATTAATTACTTCAGACTACATTTTTTACATTAAATAAAATAAAAAAGAAAGATTTAAAATGAAATAAAATAAATTTGGAGTGAAATAAAAGTGGAAGTCCTTTTGGAATAAAATAAAATTTTAAAAAAGTCGAATTCTCAAAATTTGTATTATTATTTTAAATATTTATAGCTACAACTAATGAATAATTTTTGTGAAATTCTGACTAATGCAATGCAAATTTTAGAAGTTTCTGATAAAAATAAAATAAATATGTAAAAATAGCCTCTGATAAATCTCAAGCGTCCGACAGAAATGTCTACAAGTATTTAATGACTTTAAATTATATTTCTACATAAAATAAACAAAAAAAAAAAAAAATTTTAATAAATGGGTAAAGTATCATATAACGAGATAAATTAACAAATCAAATAATTAATTAATTCTATTCAAACTACTGTTATCAAAACATTTGCCTCAAAACATTTGCCATATTTTTGCTGCTTAAAAATTTAACCAAAGAAAATTTTTGAATACACTAACCCTTCAACGCATATGGGATATCGGTGTCCCTTTTATAGACTTCTTTAACTGACGCTCTAATTAAAACATAAGTATATTATTTTTTAATTATAAAAACAGTTTAATAGATACTAAAAAAATCTGTTAGACAATCGGGGTTATATTTGTACTAAAATATATAATCCAAAAAAATTTAAAAAAAAAAAAAAAAAAATTTTTTTTTACTTTCAGAAATTTATTAAAAGTTTTGTAAATTAAAGGAATTTCAATGATGTTAAACTTTTTTTCTTAGATCTAAATAACTGCAAATAAGTGCAAATTTAAAAAAATGATTGTTTGAAAGTGAGACATATATGAAATCTTTAACACAGAAAAAAGACACCGGTGATTCATGCTGTATTTCATAATCCATAAATTATTAAAATGCTAAATATAATGTTTTTCAATTATTTTGACTTTAATACAAAATAAAAGAAAGAACAATATGTTTAATAAAAGTTCAGCGTCAAAGGGATAACAAATAAGTACGTCTAATTACTTCAAATTATATTTAACCATAAAATAAAATTTAAAAAAATAAATAATTTAAATCGGTGAAATTGGTGAAGTATCAAATAATGAGACAAATTAACAAAACAAACATACTGATTGATTCTATTCAAATTACTTATTTCATTTTTTTTTTATTTATTTTATTTATTTATTTTTTTATGTATTAATATTTTTTGCCCAATACATTTGTCATATATTTGCTGTTTAAAAATTTTAAAAAGAAAATTTCTTAAATACATTGATAATAAAGCAAATGGTTTCTATGGCTTTCGCAGATACAATAATAGTTTACAGTAAAATTATTTTATAAATTAGTACTCACAGTTCAGACACGATCAAAAAATGCATCCTATTTACACCTGACATATCAAAGGCGACAATAAGCTTAAGCACTTAAAAAAAAAAAAAAAAATTCATTTCGTAAAACGACCGTGACAATTGTAGAAATTTTGTGAAAGCAGCACGACTACAATAATAATAAATGAATAAATGTAATAACAGAAAAAAAACACTCATTTAGTTATCTCTGGTGTAAGTTATCCTAAGGGTTATTTCCTTTTGGGTCCCAGACATCAGTAGAGCGTTATCAACCAAACTTATCACAATAAATAATGCGAGCAATGAAACGTCAGGAGGGAGAGAGGGGGTGTAAAAGCACGACTTATCATGCACCGGCAGACACAAGGCAGTATTAAATAAGAAGGGGAAGGAAGAAATGAATAAAATAAAAAAAAGATTCTAAATAGTGAAGAAAAAATGGGAAAATGTTGTCTAGCCATGAGGCGAATTAAAAAGTCTCAGGCCTGCAGACACAACATGGTGGGGGTAAAAGAATACAAACATTTATTTAGACTAATTATTGTTACAGATGTCTATTTACGCTTCCAGACGACCAAAGGATTGGTCGCTAAGTCAGACAGAGAAAAAAAAATAAGAAAGACAAAGCAAGAGGTAAAATGTAAAAAAAAAAAAAAAAAATTTATCTCGTGAAATTAGAAAAAGTGCCATTGAACTTTAGTGTCGCGGTCGATTTGAGATTTGAAGAACCTAGATTTCATATTTGTTTATATTGAATTCTCACAATTTAAATGCCTGGGTTTTACATTAAATGAGAAGAAATTTTACAATTTATAACTTCTGGTATATTTTATATTTTATTTTATAACCGTCTTTAAACAGCCGACCCAATTTTGAGTTTACGACTGCCAATGTTTAGTTCCGTAGCATTGTAATTTTTAACCCAATCCAGGAAACAAGGGAACTCCTGGAACTTGGAGAAATTTGCCTTCGTGGAGGACTCTTTGATGGAACTAACTCGCATTTGCGTTAAATAGAGAGGAAAACCACTAAACCTCCCACGGTAAGCCTGACAGCAAGGGGACTCCCCATAATCCGTCTACCTCTGAGGATATTTTAAGTCAGCACTGTTTTCGCTGCGAGCCGGAAGCAGAGTTCATAACAACCAGCCACTGCTGGGATTCGAACCTCTCTCACCTCATTGGGAATTCGAACGTTCTGTCCCATGAGTCACTACGACTCTACTTCTGGAATAGTCTCAACATGTTAACTAACAAATCATCTTTATCATCTCCATCATCTTTATTATTAATAGAAAGTGTTATCGAATGTGAAATCATACCAAGATATTTTTTTAAAAACTAAAATGGTAACTAATATAAGAAATATTCAAGCAATTCAGACGCAAATACAGTTTTCTCTTTAGTGCACTCAAGAATTACATAAAACGAAACGCGTACAAGAAGATTAAAAAAAAAAAAAATTAGAGAATATCATATAAATAGATTTAACAATTAGAACAGGTGTTAATTTAGGTGAAGTTTTACTCCGTTAACAGAACATTTTGTCTTAAAAACAAACTATTCATTATATTTTTTATATTAAAAATAACGGTCGGTAACGCCTTTAATTTCTAATTGTAAAATTGCAAGTTCCAAAATGATATCCACCCCGAAAATAAACAGAAACCTGGCTGAAAGAAAGGATTTTATGGCAATTTTAAATTCAAAAAATGTGTAGATTTTAAACAAAATCTCAAAAACAATACATTTTACTTAAAGTCATAACAGACAACTAGATTTTGTGATTTTTCTCAAAATTACTAGATTTTGTGATTTTTCTCAAAATTACAAAATATGATCCCTGTTTTTACAAAATTATGAGTAGATTTTTGTCGATTTCACGAAAGTTAAGAATAACTATTGAATACTGAGTTGCAGTCACTCGACAGAGACTCGTACTACTTGAGCAAACGTAAGTTCTTGTAACATATTTAACTCTTATTATATTAACTCCATTCGCTACAAAATTTTTATGAAATTTAAATGTTATGCATGGTATTGTTTAAGCACACAAAAAAATTTATTATTACGTAGAGTAATATTTGTAAATGGTTCAATAAAAGTAAAATAGTATAATAGTAATAAATAAATAAAATCAGTATAAACCATTTTTTTTAATTTTTTTTTTTTACCATTAAGTTTGCAAAGCCAGTAAGTATCACTTTTCAACACTAATTTTTCGACGATTAAGAATTATTTTTATTGGACACAAAATTTTTCTTTTAATTTTCAAATAGTTTTATTTTATTTTATAGTTTATAGCCTGATCTGAACAGCCGGCCCAATTCTGAGTTTTCGACTATCAATGTTCAATTCCGTAGCCTTGTAATTTTGAAGCCAACCCAAAAGACAAAGGAACTCCTGGACCAAGCAAACAAACTAACCTTCGAAAAAGACTTTTTGATGGACCTAACCTACATTTGCGTTACATGTAGAGAAAATTGCGAAAACCTCCCACGGTTATCCTAACGGCAAAGGGGTTCCAACCCCTGATCCATCTACCACGGAGGATATTTTACGTCGGCACTGTGGTCAGTGCGACCCTGGAGCAGAATTCGCACCATTCGGTCACCGTTGGATTTGAAGATGAGTCACATCATTGGGGGGAGGCGAACATTTAAGAAAAACGCGAAATTGTAATTGAAATATGTAAATAAAACATACATGTTAAAATCGTGAAACGTCTCTAAGCGTCATAAAAGGAGCTCAGCGCGTTTGGTCTATCTGCGGGAAAAGAATGCTTGCCCAAACCCTTTGCAGGTGTTAATACTCTTTGGCAGATTATTAAAGAGAATTTTACTCAAAAAATTAATATTGATTTATGACTTAGTCCTAGAACAATTTAAAACCATGGCGTGAAATTATAAAGCAATTCATATCAATCTAATCTAAAATCATACATCAAATCCAAAATTAAGACTTCTGAAACCTCATAAAACGAGGAATCATTTTTTTTTTTTTTTAAATCATCTATTACAGATCGGATGTTAGCACAATCCAAATCCGAGACATAAAAATAAAATCCTATAAATCACCATTCTTTAATGAATCAAAAAGCTCGAGTATTCAGTGGCGTTCAAATGCTGCACTGTCATTACTCGAAAGCTAATAATTAATTGCGAAAAACTTTTGCTGTCAAAAAAAAAAAAAAAAAAAGAAGAATCTTTTTCTGAAACGGCCTTCCATAAAGTGCATCCACTTCACGAGTTGAGCTCGTGCCCTCGGCCTTGACCTGCAACGGCAATCTTGTCTCCGTCATAAAATTTAATACACACGAAAACTGAGATATAGTTTTAAAGAGTGGACGCACCTGAGATGCAGAATTTCAGGATAAGAGAAACTACTTGTATTTCAAAAAAAGAACCAGTTTGGGGTTCCCCCCCCCCTAAGAGTTGATAAATTATTTATCAGTTCCGCAGGTTGTTGATATCAAGGAATTATATGAGTATGCTACTTTTTTTAGAATCCTCCCAAATTTTAATGTGCTTTTTTTATATAAAAAAAAAAAAAAAAAAAAAAAAAAAAAAAGAAAGCAATGAGCAAATTTGTTTTTGGCTTGATGGCGTGTTACATAACGAAAGTAATAAAGTATTAATATTTTTTTTTTAGAAAGTAATAAGTATTTTTTCTTTAAGTAAGAATTTTTTCGGTAAAAAATAAATTTTGAACAATATATTTAGTTCTGCTTCATTATATATGTGATATTTTCTAAAGTTTTTAAATCAAAACGCGGGTAACCATATTAGTGATCTAGGGAAAAAAAATTATTTTGATATTTATGAATTAAAATTTGCTGTAGAGCCGTTAGCGTGAGTTTTTTTGTAGTTTTGTGCTCAAATTAACTCCAAAAATAGTTTTTAAATTTTTGAGCTAAGTTTACTTTAAACTTATGATTTTAGGATCATTGCTTACTAAAAATTAAAATAAAATTTTAATAAAGGCTGTTTTCACAGAAAGAAAAAAATTGTCGAACTTTAAAAAATGGATGCAAACTTAATAACGACAACGCAACGTTTGATGACCATGAAAGCAATGAACATATTTGATGTGAAATAAATGATAAATTTCATTTAATCCCTTATTCTGACCTAAAGTTTCACAGTCATAAAACCGCCTATTTTTATATTAACCATGCCCTCACAACATTTTTAAACAATATTTTAAAAACTGAGAAATATAAATGTAGTTAAGTTCTTCGTAATAAATGAGGATTCTTCAATAAAGGAGGACACTGAATTAAATGTCAAGAGAAAAGAAAATAGATGTTACGCGAACTTAGTGCAATGCATCTAAACATAGTTTCTATTCTTACATCCTTCTTTCCGTAAGCCGCTGGAGGTAAAACAAATTAAGGAGGTTAAATATTCGGGTGCAATTCTTGACAGCTTGACTCAACTGATGTAACAAAAATAAATCTCCTAACCCTTTGGGGTATTTAAACAAATCTTAACTTCTTACATCTTAATCATATTAATTTAAATTTTTAGAATGTGTGCATTCAAATATCTTAAGTTTGTTAATTTTCGCCACAAGTTCATAATTCAAGCGTTTAGGTAAAAAAAAAAAAAAAAATTCCCATGTAATTATGAAAAAATGCTCACTTCAAGAAAAATGGTTTCAATTTTGTTTAAAAACAGTGTAATGCAGCGGTTTCCAACTTTATTTTGGCTGTGAAGCTGTAGATAAACAACGTTGTTTCAAGGGAACAAATAAAGTATATAAAGATAATTGTGAGATTATTAATCAATTAATATTTAATTTAAAAATAATAATGAACTTTTTCATCGTTTTGTTTGTTATTAATTATCATAAATTAGATTTTATGTCTGGCAGTAAATTCCTAATCCTATAGTAATGAATCCATGTCCAGAAATGAATTTATTTTTGATGCATATACATAGGCTGAAAACTATTAAAATAAGTCAAATAATGGTTTTCTTTAAAATGAAAACTAAAAAACGGCTACAAACGTTTCAAATAGTTAGTAGGGAAACATATTTCCTTATTAATGATTTTAGTTATTTTATTTTGATTTCTATTTATTACAAAGCCCGTTAGGAAATACAAATGAAATTTTTTATAAATGCATATTCTTTTCATAAGTTATACAATATATTAGAAAAACAATGTATGAAAAATTGAAAAATTATTTTAAAAAGCTGTTTTTTCTTTTTTGTACTTTATTTTAAATAATTTCATACAGATAACCAAAATATTAAAGAAATAATGAGTTATTGAGCGATTCAAAAGTTTTAAAATCATGATTTTAAAAAAAATTATAGTTCTCGGAACCCTCATAACACTTTCATGGAACCTTAGGGCTCCACGGAACGCTATTTTACTTTTTGGGAAATGCTGGTCTAATGTATTAATTTGGAAAACACATTGGATTTTAAGTGAAAATATGAAACTCTTAAAATATGCAACGAATTTCTCAGTTATTAAACATTTGCTTTGTTTTGTAGTTGAGATGCATTTCTCTAAATATTTACTTTGAGAAATCTTTTACAAGTTAAAAGCTGAATTTATTAAAATATAAAACAAAATTTTAATTTGTCAAGAATTTTCAATAAAAAAATTAGGAAAAAGGCAAAACTTAAAAAAATCTTTCAAACTAATTATTTTAGAGAAAAAAAAGTGAATGGTGTTAAAACTGAACGAATGAAAAAACACGTACGTTCATTTAAAATAATTAAAATACCATTAATTTGATGTAAAAAGAAAATACATGAATTTGAAACAAGCCGAATGTATATGATTGCTATGTTTCAAAATTAACAAAGGGACCGAACAAATATAATAGGAAATATTTTCCGGCAACCGAAAAATCATTAAAATTCATTTCCATTTTCATTTAAAATAATTAAAATACCAGTAATTTGATATAAAAAGAAAATGTATTAGTTTGAAATTAGCCGAATGTATATGATTGGTATGCTTTAATATTTTCCTGCAACCGAAAAATCATTACAATTTATTTCTCGCGGCTCTGCATAAAAATACCTCATGACATCATCGCAGCATTATTCAATTTCAAAAGCAGCGATGAATCATCTTCGAAATAACAAATAGTTTGAATTTGTGAAGTCAATGATATGCTATTAAAATATTCAAGGGCAAATGCAAAATATGAAGGAAAAAAACACTTTTGGAGGCTCGAGCCAGCATACTGGTATAATTTAGCAGTTGCAACATGATCTTAACATGGTAATTTTCTTAAATTTATTTAAATAAATATACCACACCCCTTAAAACTATTAACGTCAGAAAGGCACATGATTTCGTATTAGATGATGTAGTTAAGTCTTGTCCGGTGACTTAGTAAATATTTTGGTTATTCGAGATATATATTAAATACAAAACTTAGGCGAGTTCGGGTTCAAATCACAAATCTTCGGGCCTGGTCCTCCAAAAATTAGTCTGATGCACAAAACATTTTATACACATGTAGTTCATCCGAATTGTTCCATTTCTAACATACACTTGTAAATCGCGACAAGGAAAACATTGTTTGCCGATTGCTCGAATTAATAATAGCGAGGCTGAAAAAATCTCAATCATTGTTGCATATTATGAACATAACATATACCAGCTACTCATAAAACCGACCTATTACTCGCAAAGCAAAAGAGAACAAAAATAAAGAAAGAAAGAACATTAAATGCATGATACTCAAGGCGTATATAGGTAAAGTTAAAAACAGTATAACATCAATTTTCTGACGAGAATGTGAAATTTTTCATGATTAACTTGCGTATTAAAATCAAGAGAAGTCGTTTACACTTATTTTTAGCACGTTTGATCGGTGGTCTATATGTGGAGAACGGATGCACTAATAAGGATATGAGTCACACAATTATAACTGCAAAACACACCGATATACAAATTGAATAGTATCGAGTGTAAAATTGATTCGGATCAATTCAGTTCGCCCATCAAAGTACTTTTTTTGAATTTAAGTAAAAACTGAAACACTTTTGACGGAGAAAAACTAACTACACTAGAAGAAACAGGAACCTCGATTCTTTGCAAAATTACATCAGCGATTACGTATTCATGTCTAAATCACAGACAACGTCATAACCACGGAAACGTTTCAATTCAGAATCACAGACAAATTATAAGTTGTCACTTAAAAAAAAAAATAATAATAATAATAATAATAATATATATAGGGGAGAGTGGGGTCAATTGTAACAGGGTACGATTGTAACAGAGCAAAAATTTCGAGTGTCGGGTTCTAGATTTGGTTCCTAGGTGGCGCACAAGGTATATTTAATAAATCTACATGTACACCCCTGCTGGCAACCATTTTTATGTACTTTTGAAAGAGTTACATCACAAAAGATATTTTCACGCTACGTATACTTTTTTTGGTATTAGAATATTATATTGTAACAAAGTAATTTTGTTTAAACAAATAAAAATTATTAACCGAATATGTAAGTGGACACCTTAATTAACATTTCAAAAAAAAAAAAAGATTAGTTTTGTTAATTAACTAGCATTGTTTTTGACAAATGAAGCTGAAATGGCGTCTTGGGGACGATTGTAACAATAAGTAAAAGGACGAATGTAACAGCTGAAAATAAATAATCTTATGTTTGCAAACCATTACTTAACTCTTTAAGAACCACCGATAGTTTCCTATATCATTTATATTATGTTGCATGCGCATTATTTTATTTGTCACCTTTCACAGCATAAATTAAAATTTTTAACCCCTTAAAGTTAAAAGTTTAACCTTTTAGGTATCTGCTCATTATTATTTTTACTCCTAAAATATCACTACTATTTTGATCAATAAAAAAATATATCACAACTATGATAATATGTATAATTAACTATGTTTTAGTTGAATTTATGAACTGTTACAATTGTGTGTAAGTGGGGACAATTGTAACAAGTGCACGACTGTCAAAAATTGTTAATAACTAATATAATAACATTTAAAATAAGGTTTTTTTTTTTTTTCTAGTAGAGAATAGTCTACTTTACTGGTCTGTCAATTAATACTAATAATATATTGGATTTTTTGTTAGTTTTTTGTTTAGTTAGTTTTTTGTTAGTTAAATAAAAAATGTTACAATTGACCCCACTCTCCCCTATATATTAAAGTGAAAACTTGTAATTTTCTGGTGGTTATAACTCAATTTTTAGCTATTCTTATAACTATTCTTGTATTGGTCGTTTTTTAATTTCTTTCTTTTTGTCCAGTTTCTTCTATTTTGTATAGTTTCTTGCGGACAAAATGTCAACCCAATCTAAAATGTATAAAGATTCTACAACTTAAAAATAGAGTGCTGTAATAACTCTTTTTATCACGTTCATAGGGGTTCAAATAGATTTGTTTTTTTTTCAACACCATGGTGTGTTTTTGATTTAAATAATGTCTTAGCAGGTTTAAGAGAATTTAATTTATATTCTTCACCTCTCCTCACAAGCTATCTCTGTAGGAGAGAGTCTACTAATTGTTTTTAGATATTAGCAAGTGTGGTATGTGTCACATATTTAGTTTCTGTCTGCTCGGCATCCTGTTTATTTTTTTACTCAGACGGAGTTTTGCATGGCATACAAAGTAACAGGTCTTCAACTTACAACAATCACAATACTTATATTCGTTAAAATTAGAAAAATGTACTTTAATGTCTTTGATAAATCGGTATAATTTTGCAGCTCTAATTGTTAAGTAATTCTTTTTTCCCGATAAGTTTTTCGAGGTTTTAATATAAAATTTATTCAATTATTAATAACAGCCGTAAATATTATGACTTCATTAAAAAGATGAAGTATACGGGTTTAAAAGAAATGGTTTCACATACAATGGAATAAAGGTTGATCACCCGAATTTTGGAACGAAAGAACCGAAATCGGTTATAATGAGCCAAATATACAGAAAGCAAGCTTAATAATGTTATAAAATAAGTCTGGTGTGAAGAGAGATTACTGCAGCAATTTAGAGTCGAGGGATCAGGGTGTAACAACTTGATTTTGGAGTAGAAGCAGGGTTTGTTGATTCAAATCAGCTTGATTTAAATCAAATGATTTTTTTTTTAAAATCATTGATTTAAATCAACTTATTTTTTTATATATATATATTGCTTTTAAAAGTTAAAAAACAGTATTTTAAATTATTGATACTTTTATTGTTTTCTTTTCTTAGTTTTAAAATTTATTTTAAATAAATTGCTGCATTAATTAATTTTAGTCAACGATATTACTTTCTTTCTTGGTGTGCGTTAAATTCCAACACTTTTGAAATTACATTTTTAAAAATCTTTTGATTCTTGAGATAGAAAGTACAGATTAAAGTAAACATTTAATGCTGTCTTAATAGACTTGCGTAATTGTCGAAAGTAATTATTAAACATGATTTTTTTTCAAAAAATAATGCAAATAATGTTAATTAAAATTTTACCTTTTGAATGAAAAAGCGTGAAATTAAAATCTACATTGTATTTTACTGGTGGAAAATGTATATTTCTGAAGCTTGAGGTTATATTAAAAAGAAATTACCCTAATATGCCAAATATAGAAGAAAGAAGAAAAAAAAAAAGGCTGATGAATTCAGATATTTTTTTCATTCTTCCCTCTCTAACTCTTTTAAAGACTATTTGAAGCAGTAGGGTTATTAATTGGTATTTTTTTTCCTCATAATATGTATATAGTATCTTTGACATTATCTGATTTTCTATAAAAAAAATTTGTGAAAAAAAAAATTCCAATGAGTACATAGATTTAAAAAAAAATTTTTTTAGCTTATTTTATCTATTTTGATACAGAATTAAAAATGAATATTTTAATTAAAAAATATATAGATTAAATATTTATTTATTTATTGATGAATGACTACATTTCTAAACAGAATCTGTTACATTTACTTTGTCACTTTGAAAATCAAGAGAAAAGAAAAAGAATAACAATTTTAAATTAAAATTATGGTTTGCTAATTGAAACTTTGTTTTAATATATAAAGTGCAGGGGACTGTCCAAGCCAAATTTACTACCATTTAGCGGTACCTTCACAAATTCAACTTTAGAAAAAACGGTAGAATAATTTCACAAAATACTTTTTTCCTAAAATTTTATTTTTGTCTCGTAAGAAACGATAAATTCATATTTTTACCATATTTGTGTTGATTTTTAATATAAATTTTAATTTTCACAAATTATGTCTAAATTTTCACAAAATAAGTACCTCTTAGAAAAACCTAGACAGACCCCTGAAGTATTTTTTAAATTCTCTATTTCATCTAGTCTTTAAATTTCAATCATGCATTTGTTTCAAAATGGTTGCTATGCATTCAAAACTATGTATTATAATGAAAAATTATTTAAGAGAGCTTCTAAAATATTGTTAGAATATATTTTTAATATTAATTTAATTTTGATTAAACATTTATAAAGTTTTTTTAATCATAAATTAAAGTTTTAACAGTGTATTTGAATAAAAATCCAAAACATCTGATTTAAATAAAAAAAATCCGATTATTTTGATTTTTTTTAAAAAATCAAAAAAAAAAATCTAAAACCCTGAGTAGAAGTGAAGTAAGATCGCGTTATGATATGATTATTTCGTAATTACATGAATAAGATGGAAAGGGCCTTTTTAAACTTCATGAACAGACAGTTTGCTTAGCTATTTTTTAAGAAGATACTGTACAGGGAGTAAAAAAGCTTGGAAATGGATAAAAATCTCGAGAAATAGGCTTGGCACCAAAAAAGTGAAAATAGATGCAGTCGATATTTTTTAAGAGCTATCTAATGATCCAAACTCGATCTTCCAACATGTGGGTGGTGGGCAACTTTGAAATCTTAAATATGAATTCCTATTTTTTATTTGCCAAATTTAATCTACAGGTTCATGCAGTTTGCTTTCCATATGGCGCTGTAACAGAGAAAAATTAAATAGGGTACAAATTGTTTAAATGGCGAATTGAATCCAGATAGCCATCCCATTTGGTAAGAATATAAAATACACTTGTTTCAATTTTTTTTATCAACTATTTCATAAAATAAAATAAAAAATTTTAAAAAAAAAAAAAACAACATTTTGAATTATTTATTTTTCTGGTGGACCTCAAGATATCGCTGTTAAGAACATAAAAATAATACAGGTTTCAAATTTTTGTATCAATTTTTTTTTTTTTTATAAAAAATACTGAAACATTTTTATTTATTTATTTGATAGGTCAGGAGATAATTCCATTTTAAACAGCTTGATCTCTATTTAATTTGTCTCGGTTACAGCGCCATCTGTGAGGTAAACTTCACAAACCCATATGTCAAATAGGGTTACTTTTTTCTCGAGAGTTCAAATCTGCAATAAAAAGTAGAGGTTCATTTTAAAAGCTACTCTCATCTTGCGCCAGTGAATGGAGGTGGAAGATCAAGTTTGGTATCATATGATAGCTTTAAAAAATATCGTGAATGAGCCGAATTCACTTTTGCGATTTGATGTATATTTCTTGGGATATTTGACAACATCAAATTTTTTTTCACCCTATATATGGAATGTTCATTGTTACTTAGAAAAGTATTTCAATTAACTTGAAGGGTATTTTATATATATATATATATATATATATATATATATATATATATATATATATATATATTCACGATTGTAATAACCTCCAGGGGTTATTCCAGATATGAGTGTAAAGTAAGTTTTTGTGAAAATGTGCGATAACTTACTACTCATGACTTACTCAAAATTGAGTCTTTTTTCGTGATTCAATCACAACCAAAATTCTGTGCATTTTTTTTAAATTTATTTTTTTTTCTTTTGCGAAAGGTGGATTTATGGATTTTTGAAAAATCTATAAATATTTTTAATATAAAGTTTCCATACAATCGATTATTTTGGCCAGGGTCTTGTTTTTGGGAAAAATTGGGTTAAAATAAGGTCCTACTTTTGTTAAAGTAAAAACCTCATTGGCTCCGTTTTTATTTTTCTCTTTTCTTTTCATTTATGAAAAAATATTGCGGAACGTCCGTTTTTACAGTAAAATATTTTATGAAATTTCCATTTTTACGATAAAATGATTTGTGAAGAATTCGTTTTCTCTGAAAAATCCGCCAAAGTGATCCCAGAATCTGTTAACGCTTTTTTACACCAATGAATAACTTTTTCTTGCAAAATAGATTTTAAAAAATGATTCATAACTAAAATATGCAGCGTTTTTTTTTTTTTTTTTTTTTTTTTTTTTTTTAAAAAAACCTTGAGAAACGTTTTTTTTTAATCATTGTTATTGATTTCAATGCAAATATTTTTTTTCATATGCATAATTACATAAAATTTAAGTTCGCATTCAAAACTATTAATTTTTCATTACAGTTCATGAATATAAGATCAAAACAAACCTAAAATAACAATGGCAGTGGAAATACAAAGCAGTTATAACTTCTATAACTATGATTTATTTAACCATCAAAACAACATCCACGAAGTCACAATAAATATAACCTCTATTAGAAAATAAGTTTATCTTACTTTATTTATTTATTATTATTATTTTTTTTTTTTTTTATATATACTTTCTCCAACCTGCTGGCAGCCGCAGGGGTGGAAGAAAAGCCATCAGACGCAGCATTAAAAAAAAAAGGGTTAAGCTATTTTTTTTTCTCATTTATTTCTCAACTTTTTATTTACATTTTTTTATCATTCATGCCCACGTTTCACGCAGGGCCAGTCCCAGACTCTCATTTAAAGGCCTTTGTTCCCAAGTCTGCCTTGACCTTGACATTGGTCTATCGCAAGGTGCACACTCACACACACACACCTCAGACAAACGGTAGGTGGGAAGTAGTTGCTCTTTCCCTACCTGGCCGTTCAACTTTGGATATCGTATACGACGTTTATACAGAGGCAACGTCACACGCATGCAACGTCTGTCCTAGCGTTCGTCGTAATTCGAGATAAAGCCTGTCATATCATTAAAGTTCGATTTCAGGAGTGTCAACTTCTTAGCCTGCAGCAGTCTTCGTGCCGTCGCGTAAACGCGTTTGTATACACGTTTGCTTGACCCCCGTTGACTTTTTTTTCTTTTTAACTTTTTGAATCACGAATTTGATGTTAAAGAAATATTTAAATGATTTATCATTACAATATGCACTAGTGCAAGGCGACAACGAATTTTAGCATTGTGGTATATCGTCATAAAATTTCGATATTTAAGGATATATCGAAATATTTTTTTAGTTATACTGATTTGCAATATTATTCATATTACTCATCAGAAGAAAATAAAAAATTCAAAATATTCTTAAATGATTTTAGGTAGAACTAAAATATTAGTGCTAAAACTAGCATTCGAAAATATCGTTCTATCGATTAACACGACGTTATTGCGATATCATTGTGTTCGATATTTATCGGTGTCAAATGTTATCACAATACCAATCTACAGTGAGCTAAAAAAAAAAAGGACCAATCTGCATAACTTTAGACCTAATTATCGGATCTTAACGTTCTAGGACACAATCTTAATAGTTCGAAGGGGTAACCTGAAATATGCTAATTAATAAGTGCAGGCGATATTTTAAGTTACGAAATCTGACACAAAAATGTACTTTCTCTGAATAATCATACGTTTTTTTCAACGCATTCGGATTTCTGACCCCCAAAATATAGGAGGTAGCTGCAATCTGGGAAATATGGTCCCAATAGTTCGGTCAGGAGAGAACTCCATAGTTTGCACCCCTTAATGTTAATTTTACCTTTTTGCGTATTCCTTGAGAAATTTTTAAGCGAATTTAAAAATTTTTGCTCACAATAATAAAATTCGTTTATCCAAAGATAATTCCGTGCAAAAAAAATAATTTTGAGTTAATATTTATTATTTTATTTAATAAAGAGCGAAAATATTTTGAATTGTAAGATATACAACTTTTTGCATTATTTAAAAGAATATAATTTTACATGATAAAATACGAAATTTGAGCAAAATCGGTTGAATAGTTTTTGAGAAATTAAATTTTAAAAAAAGTCAGATATTTAAAATTGAATTTTTCAGGATCATTTTTTTTTTTTTTTTTGAGCAAATCACTCGAATTAGCACAAATCTTGAATTTTGCCACGTAAAATTATGTCCTTTATAATGATGCAAAAAATTCTTTACCAAACAATTCACAATTTTTTCCACCATTATTAAATAAAATAATAAATATTTACTAAAAGTTATTTTTGCATGGAATTATTTTTAGGTAAACAAATTTTATAATTGCTTGTAAAAAATTTTCAATTCGATTAAAAGGTTCTCGAGATATAATGAAATAAGAAACAAGTAAAATTAACATTAAAGTGTCCAAACTTAGGAACGTTTTCCGGACCAAAACTATTGAAACCATATTTCAATTCTCTTAAAAATTTCTCGAGATATAGTGAAATACGCAAAAAGGTAAAATTAACATTAAGGGATACAAACTTAGGAGCGCTCTCCTGACCGAACTATATGGACCATATTTCCCTGATTGAGACTACCCCCTATATTTTGTGGGTCAGAAATCCAAAACCCATCGAAAAGAAGGTATGTTTATTCAGAGAAAGTACGTTTTTGTGTCTTATTTCGTAATTTAAAATACCGTCTGCGCTTGTTAATTAGCATATTTGAGGTCATCCCCTCAAGCCTTTAAAATTGAGTCCTAGAGCGTGAAGATCTTATCATTAAATCAAAAGTTTATCATAGTGGTTTTTCTTTCTTTCTTTTTCCTGCGCATTGTACATTTGATATTTAGTGTTAGTCATAGTATTTATCATTCATATTGTGATGTAAGGGGATGAAAGCTTATAATATTTCGACTTTGATGATTTTAGACACCCTCGATTCCTATGATACATAATGATAAATGTACAGAATCACATTTTCTTTTCGTAAATTATTTCGTCTCGCCATCCAAACCTAGTTACAAAGCAGACATTCAAGTGCAGTGAGAATAATTTTTTTTTTTTTTTCCTTTAGAGCAATTGAGTTAATTTTCTATACAAAAAGAATTGTACGCTACAATTAATGCGTTATAAAAATAATAATTTTTAAGTACTAGTTATTAACTAAGAACAATCTTTTCCCCTAATGTGACTCGAATTTATGAGCAAGCGGAAAATACTGTTTGATGCAAAATGGTAAAATACTACATTTACAGTTTTTTTTCCCTTCCTTAATTCAGGTAGTTTCAATAAAAAATACTTTAACATCAGCTTTTAATTTTCTATTAGTAAAAGGTAGTTTCATCAAAAAAGTTTGAAATGATATATCAAGGATTTAATTCTCTTTAGTGAATTAACGATAGTGTATGGACAATGTCTTAACCATAGTATATAGGGAACACCTAATTGTTTAAAAAAAAAAAAAAAGTAGGAAAATACATTATTTATTTTACGCTACAAATATTGTGTTAAAAAAATAATAATTTTTAAGTACTAGTTATTAACCAAGAGCAATCTTTTCCCCTAATGTGATTCAAATTTGTGAGCAGATGAAAAATACTGTTCGATGTAAAATATTACTTTTACGGGGATTTAACTCCTTTTAGTGTGTTAACGATAGTGTATGGACAATGCCTTACTCAAAAAATAATCTAACCATAGCTTCTTAACCATAGTATATGGTTAAGCAATAGCAAATAGCATCTCAACCATAGTATATGGGCTATGGGCAACGTCTAATTGTAAAAAAAAAAAAAAAAAAAAAAAAAAAAATATTAAAGTACATTACGTATATTTTTTTTTTAACAAATTTGAATTTTTAAACGCAAGATTTCGTAAACAATTTTTTAACTTTTACTTAATTAACTTTTTGAAAATTTGTTCTGCATAATAAGTATTCAAACTTTCATAATTTTTTAATAAAAATTAATAAAAAAAACGTTTTTACAACAGCATTAAAAGAAAATTATATTTAATAGACGGAAAAAAAAAATTAAAATTTTTTTTTTAGTGGCAAACACAACCCTGCATCTAGTGGCCTTTAATAAATATCTAAAATATTTAATATTTTAAGGTTAAACTCAATGACTGAACTACAATACAAAGTTCAAATTTGTAATAAATTAAATTATAAAATCATTGAGTAAAGTTGTCCTTTATGATATAATTTTCAATCAAATTGGCTGTCTCATTAGCGTAAATATTAATCAAAAGTGGTACATATAATTGCTGGATGTTGCATAAATGTTTCATGAAAGATTGATATTTTTTATTATGGCGATGATGACACAAAGTGTACTCTTACAATATGTCCCGAGAGGATATTGGTGGATTGGCAAGCTTCAAATTGCTCTGTCTAGTGATACTCTTGTAAGGATTCTGAACAACAAGTCTTCATGAAAGACTTCGTTTAATATTGGTTAGCAAAAAATAAACAAATAAAAAATTAATAAAAAATAAAGGTATGAGTCTGGAGTAATGAAAAATCATATTTGAAAACAATTTTTTTCTTCCAGAACAGCAGGTACTCATAGATGATAAGAGATTCGTAAAGTCAAGTGCTAAGTGAGGATTGTTTGAAGAATCCAGATGGGATAGCAACAAAATTCTTAAACCAAATCGATAAATTGTAAATAAAAGTTTTTTATCTATATAATATTTGTGGAATCATTTGGTGACTTAAAGCCTACGCCAAGGTAAAGTAACTAAGTTTATATCAAGTATGGAAAGCATGACTTCTACTATGCTCTAATGAGATGCAGTACTGGAGATTTGGCTCGCCACTCCGTGCCCTCTGACCATTACCTAAAATCATCCCCATGTCTTTTGCGTTCTCTTCCTTCTCTGTAAGTTTTCGACTTAGAGGTATTCAGCCTTTTCAAAGACGAGTAGTGGAATTCTTAAAAATGAACTAGGAAGTAACATCACCTTTAAACAATCTTACATAGGACTTAAAAATCCCAGACTTTTACCTCAAAAAAATCAAGGTACCTTTCTGACAATTCAGGTCACAGGGTAGGCACTTTGAACTGGTGCAAGCTACGTCAACTTTGGATACAAGTGTAGTGGGCTTATGATTCTCTTCACTGATAAGTCGTGATTCAATCTAAGGAATTATTCTTGAAAAGTTCCAAAATGGAATGAATGGTGGACCCGGTACCATCCCTCTAACATAATGGAAATGGGCTGCTATGGAGGTCGAGGTATATGTTCACACGAAAGCGTCTTTCGGGAAGGTACGCTGACTTCTCTAAGGTACATGTCTATGAGCTTAGAGTCTTATGTAAGATAGTTTAAGAGCGCTATCATCTCGAGTTCATTTTAATGGATGACAACACTTAATCACACAGGTTTGGACTTGTCGAGATATACTCCGATGCCAACTATATTTAGAGGAAAGTGTCCACCTCTATGAGCCAGACCTGAATCCTATACAATATGTCTGAATTGCTCTTGGCAAAGCAATTGCACCTTGCCAATCTTGTCACAGACACTTCTCGAAGATAAGAGCTGCTTAAATGGAGTACTGTCCCAATAACCATTATAGCATCAAAACATTTGTCATAAATAACGTGAGAATTCATTGCAAAACTTGCATTGTAGTTAGGGAAGATCAGCTCCATATGAAATCCTCTACAAGTTTAATTTTGCAACATTTTTAATTGTACTCTTTTGTAATGATGTCCATTTATTCATGATCTTGGGTTTGTGTCAATACCTTTTTGTTATCATCAGCCTTATCATACTTTAATGTATTTTCATATGAAATTTGTTCCTTCCCCATGAATTAAAACGTTTTTGTTATTACTTTGTAAATTAATTATTTGAAAAGTATAAATTAAATAGAAATTTTTGGTTGGACAAGGTAGGTGTCGTAAGTGCCACTCGACAATAAAGTTGAGTTTTTATCGCAACTTTACCTTTAAGATTTAAAATGTGATTAAATGTAAGTAAGATTAAAATGAATTGTATGGATTATTTCTGTTATAATTTTTTTTTTTTTTTTTTTTTTTTTTTTTTTTTTTTAATATTAAAGACGCAAAAATTTGAGTTTTTGTCAAGCAAGCTATAGAAATTTTCTTATTTCAGTTTTAAAACATTTAAAAACATGCAAACAACGCAGATGGATCTTTGCAGAGCGATCAATGTTTCTCTATAAACAAAATAACAGTTTGTTAAGTGAAAAAGACTTTAATAATATTTAAAAAAAAAAAAAAACGATTTTCTAAAGTTTGTTCATATTTTTTGAAGAAAAATTTATATATATATTTTTTTTCTCTCTATCGCTAGAACTTAATATCTTAAAGCGAACACTTTCAATTTAAAAACTTTTTTAGGGAAATTATAGCTTCGAAAGCTAAGAAGGAGAAGTATTTTGGGAAAATGTAATTTTTTAGGGGGCGAGAGCAGAAAAAATAGAGAAATAACAGATACTTCAAGAAAAAGCAAAGTCATGATAAACATTGAGACACACACCTCCAGCGAACATATATATTGCAAATTCTGCCATTTCTGTAAAACCATTTTATTTATTTATTTATTTTTATTTTTTTTTTTTGAAGGATGATTTATGAATGTGTTCATTTTTGATAAATAAGCACTGAAAAAAAACAACACCAAAAACAAAATTAAGAAAAGAAAAAAAAAATTGCAATCTTACCGCATTCAAGTGAAAAGCAAATGTATCCAAAATTCTTTAAAATCCAGTAATCCACAACAAATCCAAATTATCCATCTACTTCGTTCATTGGAATCACTAATCTCTTATCCATTGGTTACTTTAATAAAAAAAAGAGATCAGTATAACAGTAAAAAAAAAAAAATAATAAATAAATAAATAAATAAAATTAACGTTCATTTCTTAATCAGTGAGTTTTGAACAGTAAAAAAGTTACGTATAACTCTCTAAAAATTCAAAAAGTTGAATTTCTCTTCATTTGGGGGGGGGGGTATTGGGGGGTATTTTTAATCAAATATATTATAGGTCTTTCTTAAACCTACGTCAGGTTTTTCTTCTAATCTATTAAAAAAAAAAAAAAAAAAAAAAAAAAAAAAAAAAAAAGACAGGATGAAGCAGACTTAGCAATTACACTGAAATTAACAATCCTTTTTTTAATATATAAATATGATAACAATGGCAATCTTCCAGTAAATAAACAAATAAATAAAATGAAAAAAATCCGCGAAAAAATGCCATGGAAAAAACTTCCCCATAAGACATATAAGGTTCGTCCAACCGAAGAGCAAGAAATGGATTAAACTTTTTTCAAAAAGAAATATTAAATATTAAATTTTTTTTAATAAACTGTAATATCAATAAAATAATAATATTAATTTTCAAACTCATTTATAAATAATTGTAAATTATAGCAACCTTTTATGGAAGTTCTTAAAAATATAAAGATAACTGTAGCTCTGAAATATTTTACAAAAATGAGTACAGTAAAACAGAATTTTAGAATTATATATATATAAAAAAAAAAATTTTAATATCTTTTACATTTTATTAGTAGGGGAGAGTGTGTGACATTTTTATTTTTGTTCTTAAATTTTAAATTATTTTTAGTTCTTTTAGATTCAGATAAATGTCAGCATCTCCTAACCTAGGAGGAACGTATTTTGATTCTACTGATTAAGCAGGTAATAATTTATTAAAAGTTTTATTTTTGAAGCATGTTTACTTACTTTCATATAAAAGTAGTAGGAAGAAATTTTAATGAATAAAAGATAATATAATGAAGTATAAAGCTTTTCCTTTAGAAGTTATCAAATTTAATTGTTCTAGTGCTAAGCCTAAAAGTATGATATTTTAAAATATCCTATTAAGTATATAATGCACCTTGGGACAGATGGAGGTGGCCCACCTGGGGACAATAGATATGCATAATTAATCCTTATTAAAGATAGATTTTTAACAAAAAGATATTGTGCATGCAAATAATTTTTTAATTTATATAATCTGTGTTTATTAATAGTTATTATTTATTATTTTAGGAACTCATTAGACTTAACTAATGACAAGAATTAGAAGCAAAAAGTATTAAAATAATGCAGCAGTTCGTGCTAACAATGTTGAAAAAGCTGCTGCTAATTTTATCAGGGGATGTGACTTGTAAGAAAGCTGCTGAATTCTACAGTATTAGTTAGACCCCTCTGAACCGCCATTTTATTTCCTTTAAAAAAAAAGAGAGCAGCCAAATTCTAATTTAAAATATATTTTAAATATATAGAGTCGCAAAATATTCACAGAAGAGGTAGAAACAAATTTGGTACACTATATGTTACAAGTCTCCAAGTACCATTAAGGATTAACAATATGTGATGCATGTGCACTTACATGTGAATGTGCTTCGCCAAACCAAATAAACATTCCTCCAAACTGGGAGAATTTTAAAAAAATCGGAGAAGATGAGGATTTAATGCTCTCAGAATTAGTGAGAAATACATCCAGAAGAAAACCAGTAATTAGTGATTTATGCAATGATAACAGTGATGATGATGCTTGCAGCTTAGATGAAATGAACAGTAAAAGTGACAACAAAATATTTAACGATAAGTTCATTTACAAAAAAAGTAGTGAAACAAGATTACATATTGGAGATTTTGCTCTTATCAAATTTACTGGTAAAAGATCTCCTGTTGCCTTTGTAGGTTGCATTGCAAGAATTGATGGAGATGAGTAAGAGTTATCAGTTTTGAGAAGAGTGAATCAATCTGCAATATTTATTTATCCCGAAAAAGAAGACAAATCATACATAGATTCAAATGACATTTTGTTAAAACTTAAGCAGAGCAAAGCTTTGAATGTTCTTAATGTTTGGTATTTGATTCTGAACAATTGGATTTGTATACAAGAAGTTGAAACTAACAAAATAAAACTTTATTATCAAAATTAAGAAATGTAAATTTTTTTAGTTATACTATTTTTAAAAAATTTCTACTCAATTTTTCACATGATTTTAACTGTCCCTTGGGACAAATAGCAAGGTAACTAAACATTTTTTTAAAAATTTTCTATGACAGATACAGAATCAAAACCTAGTTAAAAATGTTTTCAAATGTTACAAGAATATCAGGTAAAATTTTGAGAATAATTGATCAAAATAAAAAAAAATTTAAAAAATAAAAAATAAAAAAGCGTCCCAAGGTGAGCCACTCTCCCCTACAATTAAATTAACATATCACACACTAAACCTTAAACACTACTACAAATCACGGATTTAATTCACAATAGCTAAGAAAATACAATTTTAAATAATCAGATACTGCTAAGTATGAAATTTCAAAAGTCTCTTAAATAATATATATTCTAAACTTGTGCATAAAAATAAAATAAATAGTACTAAAATTGCCATTTTAAAAAAAAGGTAGAGTTGACTTCCTGGTACTGAATTACAATATAATTTGTTAAAATCCAAGCTATTCTTAAACTTATTGCTTAACAATTTATAAATTATTTTCAGTTTCTTCCATTTCATTCAGTTTTTTCCTATTTCTTCCGGTGTTCTGAAAAAAAATAGGTGATTTTGAGAGAAATTAGGGTCAGTTCATGGATTTTTGTACATACTACTTTGTCGGTATATCGGACTTTTAGGAAAATATTCGAAACATTAACTTTAACATTAACATTAGTTTTTATTCTAAAAAATGAGCCAGCTATAAAATTCTTCTTCTCTTAAGCGGATCAGAAGAAGTCTTTGATTCACAATTAGAAAACTACAACTTTTTGAGAGATATAGTTTTCGTGTTTTATTTCACAAAACCAGAATCCTATTTTCACATATTCAAAAAAATAGGATCCTGACACAAAGATCCCGCTCTAGCGGTGAGTTTATATTAAGAAAAGTATGAATCAATTTTTCACAAAATCATAAACAGAATCTTTCACAAAAATTCTGAAATCTAAAAAATAGGACTCTTATTTTCATGAAATCACAAAGCTATGAGAAGATTGTTCACAATTTCATAAAAAATTGTACCTTTCACAAAAAGTCCGGAATAACTCACGAACATTGCGTTGTCGTTTCTCGGCAGAAACTCGTTCTACTTAACAGTAAAAAAAAGAAGCTCATGTTAGATATAGTTATTTATAGTTCGGAAAAGAAATTTTTTAAGACGAGTTATCGCTTTCTTACTCTCAAATTTTTCTTATTTTATTTTGCATGCTACCGAAGTATAGTGCACGGCCTGGGTACTATTTCAGTGACACGTGGATTAGGATTGAGGAAAGCACGCATTATGTTTAATTATCGAATAAATTTGTGAGAAAATGATAATAAAAGATTGGCACAACGACCTAATTAGATATTTCCTTTTTACAATGAGAGGAATTTTTTTTAACAAAAAAGATTGCGATTGATAGCTAAAATATTCATATGAAAATGATTTCACTATGAATTTCAACGAAGTATTAAATCAAAGAAATTAAATAACTATTTGAATTTAGAAACGTGATAAAAGGTTGCAGGCAAAAAAGTAGCTTGGTTTCAAAAGCTTTCTCAGTTTATTTTTCAAAACATTTATACCTTTGAAATGCATGACCACATCACCACCATTATGATATTGGTCATAAAATCATTACCCCCCGATTTTCATTGAGCTCTTGTAGGCTGCTTTTCCCCCTTTAATCTATTTATCAAAATAAGAATATAAACCAATTTATTTTTCAGTAATTATGCTTTCACTACCAAATCACAGACTCATAATATTTTGAAATATTTTACTGACTTGTTTTAAAGTGATACTATATTAAAAAAACAGCTACCTGCTTATTCCATGAAACTTTTTGGCTATAAGAAGGCAATCAGTTTCTTTCATTTGGTTCGCTGACACTTATTTTTATTTTAATAGTTTATTATTTAAACGCCTATGGCTTTGGCTGTTTAATAGGTAATAATTACATTAAATAATACAAATCACCAAATTTAGCCTCAAAAACAAAAGCCAAAAATAAGCAGCAATGATTGGTATGTATAATTTTATTTATTTATATTATAGTTAATGCATTTCGTTAAATAAAAACAAATGACGGTATTTGCCCTAGTTCAGAATTAAACTATACTTCTTTCATAAAAACTGATGAATTTCTTTTTCTAATTAAAACTATTCACGAAATTTTAAAAATAAAAAGGAATAGCCACATGACTTACAAAAACAAATGAAATTTACTGTAAATAATGATGCAATTGTTTAGTTTTTGATTACAAAAGGTAGTTATTGTAAATTTTTATTACAGTTTAATGAAAATTTGAATGTGATAAAACTAAAAATTATTAAAGGATTCTAATAGCACTAAGCGTTATTTGAATTCTTTATAAAGCGTTATTGATACAGTGAAAAAAATTTCTTTTATAATAATTTGAAAAAAAAAAAAATACTTGAACAGTGGACCAATGTACCACGATACTGGAGTACCTTAATTTAAAATACATAGCTAACTTCTTGTGTAATGCTTAAGGCTTCCTGTTAAAAATGTCTTCTTTTTTTTTTGCCAGTTTCCTTTTTTTAATATTTTTTGTAACTGAAATTTTGATCCAGTTTAATAAATGGCAATATTTCTGACAAATTTCATTATTTAATGCGAAATTAGTTAAGTGTAATTTTTATTAGTAAAATTAATAAATTGTTCCGGAGCTTCTATATATATATATTTGTTTATATATATATATATTTGTTTATATATATATATATATATATATATATATATATATATATATATATATATATATATATATATATATATATATATATATATATATATATATATATATTTTTTTTTTTTTTTTCCCATGGAACAACGTACCATGAAACATGTACCCCATCTTCTGGGTTTTATTAAAGATCACGATAATTTCTCTTCTTATAAACTTAAATAGTCTCAAGTATTATCTAAGTTTAAGATTTAACTCTATAATAACTTATAACCTTATTATTGCTCTATTCTTTCGAAAAAAAATTTAGAGGGTAAAGTAATAGAATTCTCAAAATTACTTAACAATGTTACAACTTGTTGAAAAAAGAAAGAAATAAAAGACTTAAATTGAGCCTTGTGATTCTTTCATAGGATTTGTAGTACGAATGGTATATCATGTTAATGGGGGGAGAAAAAAATTTGACAGCATTAAAATAATTAAGCACTGTCCAAAGTGCCCCTTGGACAGTCTTCCCCTATATTTAATCGAAATATAGCTTATCGACATTAAAAACACAATTGTAGAGGTTTGTGGAAGGGCATGTAAAATGACACTTTCCATGAACTTGTGAAAGTAAAATTTAGAATATAAACAAATATCTTGAAATTGTTATAAAGCATTGTTTTTTCCTCTTTTGATTACCGTCTTGACAAAGTAAAAAAATGCATTATCAGGGTTCATTTCAGGGGAAATTTAGGTATATTAACGAACCCTTCACATATTTTATAGTTAAAATGAAGCATTTACAAAATAGTTTACCACAAAATGGACCCCACACACATTATTTTATTATAAAAATGGGTCCTTAACAACAACAAAAATTTATCTTAAAAATGGATGTTCACAATCTACTTTACTTTAAAAATACATCGTTTACAAAATTCTTCTTTAAAAAAAAAAGGAATCGATGACGCCTTTGTGATTTTAAAACTTCATCTCCTTGAAAAAAGAGTTTTTTTTTTTTTTTTCCCCTCCCGACAAAAACAGGACATTATTTTTCCTAACTCACGAAAACGAGATCTTGACAGAAAGAACTCGATTGTAAGGTAAATAAATTTCAAAAAAAATTTTATTAGATTTTTCATTAATTCACAAAAACAGGAACTTTTTTATAAAAAAATCCTAACTTGTTTTTTTTCTTTTTTTTTTTTTCTTTTTTTTTTCACATCATCTGGTTTCTGCAAATTCATAAAGTTTAGAATAGAATTATCACAATTCCACAAAAATTCTGGAATAATCCCTGATAATTCTTAACATTCATGATATTATGATCACTTGTATCATAATATCCTGAGTTACTCTACAGCTATTCAAAACGCAGTATATAGAAAAGAAAACAGGAAAAATAAGAGAGAGAGAGATAAAAGGCAACGTTGCAATTCACCAAAAAAAAAAAGTATTTCTTTAGTTTAAAACTGCATATAGGATTCGATGCTACAACCGTAGAGCATCTACAGTGCAGAATATAGAAAAAAACGCTAAAGGATATTACCATTGTTTTTCTTCACCATTTGTCTGTATTCTGAACATCGTTTTAAAACACTGAAATGTATTTATCTGTAAGCTTTAACTTTGTCTTTTCATGCTTTTATCTTCTTCACAAAGATTTTATCCTTACAAATATATGTATATAGTTTAAAAATTTTCAATATAAGGTCTTCAAGAAATCATAAACTTGAGTGTTCAAGTTTTAGAAAAAAATCGACACCTTTCACGTTGTTAAATAATGCACAGCATAAGTTAAAAACGTAAAATATTTATCTAACGAAAAACACTTTTTCATAAGCCAAAGGGAAAATAAAAATCCTCGGCTCATATTTTTTTTATCTATTTATTTTGACTTAATTTTGATTATTTTTAAAAGTATTTTAAAATGCATGTATATCAATTTTTAAAAAAAAATTTGTGCGTACATAAGAATTACATAAATTACATTAGAATTTAAGTAATTATAAAATTTAAACTGTCATGGTTACTAGGTTTGGAATTAAGTATCTCTGTTTAAATGAAATCGTCCTTTTATACCAACTCAGTAATATAAAAACGATCATCCGTTTATACATCAAATATTTAAAAAAATATTGTTTACACATTTTAACTTAATTTCTTACGATTAAGCCACACTAGGCGGGCGGAGATTTGTGAAAATCATTTTTTAAAGTATATTTTTTAAATATTATTAAATATTATTTAAAGTATATTTTTTAAAAACTCATTCACAACTAATTGTATGTTAGATTTACTTTATTTCCTTATTAGTACTTTTCTGCTCAGAACGTTCTCAAAAAAATAAATAAATCAATAAATAAAACATTTACAAAACTTTTTGCTAACCCAATATTTTCCCTTACTATAAAAAAGCCCATTAAGCAGGAGTATGAGGGATAAAAAATATACATAGTGTATATATTTCTACAACCTAAAAATTGGAATAGTATCTATAACCTAAAAATCTACTTAAGTTTCATTTTAGTAAAACAAAATAGAAAAGTTGTTAGTTATATCATTAAGTGAAAAATTATTAATTGCATAAGTAATGTCAAAAATAATTCATAAATGACAGGATAAACTAAAATATTTTAGAGGGTGGCACACAATTTTATTTATAAAGTTAAATTTCATCTTCATTTCAGATGAAAACCAACGTTAATCTGTTCTTCAGACATAAAGTGAAAGCATCACATAAACGAAGAATTTGAATAAGGCTTTAAATTTAGTAATGATACTAAGATACAATTTATTTACTTATTGCATATTATAGATCGTGAAGTTAAAAAGATGGAAACATTTCTTGCTCTTTAGAAAGGTCTCTTTTAGAAAAAATATTTTAATCTTACTTAACCCGAAGGAAAATTTTAGCGCTGAAATAATAAAGTTTTAGAAAATACTTACATTATCCTGAAATTTGAATCGATATAATTGACATTGGACCATTAAAATTTTGAACTGTTCATTGCTAAAAAATTTGACTGCATACTTATTGTCTCATTAAAAGAGATTTAGAAGGAAAACGCAAAGAAAAATTCTCGAATAGCCAATGTCCAGTGGAATTTTCACTCACCCACATTCGATTTTCATTACAACAGGCGGGAAACGGATAACGTCAATGCTCCGCGCAGGGCGAAAAGGATTCCGAGCAACTGCGCAGGTCTCCGTTTTGAATTGCTTATTCTCTACGCCAGGTGTCGTTGCTACCGAGAGATCTAATGAAAAATGGATGAAGAAAGATGAGGAGTAAACTAAAAAATCAACCCAATTTTTTTTTTTTTTTTAAAAATTAAAGAAAAAAAAAAACATGTTATAGTTTCAACTTTTGATGCAAACTAGTATTAGACAGTTTATTCACTTGGAAGATAAATCTATAGTTCTTTACTAGACATCCATAAGTCTTAAAGTGAGGCTCAAGCTGCGTCATATTGGTTGCGATAAGCGATCCACTTAGGCGATATAACTTTGCTAGAAATCTTCGAAATCCAGAAAATTAAAAATAAAATCAATTTTATAAAAAAAAGAAATAGAATATGTATTTCAAGATTAATTAATCAAAAAATTCATTTTACGTCTGTAAAAAATTTACTTCATGCTTCAAAACAATTTCCATTTTTTTTTTTCTTTTTTTTTTTTTCTTTTGTAATGATAAATAGACTAGAAAATTTATATTTATTTAATCTGATCTTTTCATAGGTAAAGTTTTTATGTTAGCATCAATAACTTTTTTTAACTGAATAGTGTTTTTTTAAATTATTGCTAAGTTCGAAGTTATTATTAAAAACATTATTTCGAACAATATGTAGATTTAAGAGTTCGATTTGAAATAGTAACCAAGCGAATACACAGCCAGATAAAGTATATATAAATAAAAATTAGGGTACATTTAAGACAGTAACTTGGAACACCACCGTTAATAATTTGAACTACGAGAACATATTAAGAATTGTTATATGATCATTTAAATGTTTGTTGTACGTTATAAATGAAAAGTTTTAATCCATTTCTTTTTTATAAAGAGATAATTTTTTTAAAAAAATGCGCACAAATAGCCATTCTAAAGTCTACTTGTTGAACATGTTTGCTTTCTGTAGGGAAATTTTATTTCGCTTTAGTTAGATCTAAATTGAAGTTGTGCCTCTTCAATAATCTTTTTTTTTTTTTTGTTTTTTGTTTTTTTAAGTCGGCGTCATGAAACCGAGAGGGTATTCATAAAAATCATTTTATGGTTTAACGTATAAATGCAATTTTAATTTTAAAAAATGTACAAGTTAGAAATAAATATATAAAGATATGGAACAACATTGTAAAAGAAATGAATAAGAGAAAAAAAATCCCCAAATAGAAGAGTAAAAATACTTAATTTCCCTTAACTTAATAAAAACCCAAAAAATAATAAGAAAACTATTTAAGACAAATTTTCCGTTACACATTATTTTGTCATTTCAATTTAATAAAATATTTATGTTATTCAAAATTTTAAGTTTACTTCACGATTATCCACGCATTTAAATATTTCCGATACTTTTCCTGCGTTTGTTTGAAATACGTTAACCACGTTAAAACTTTCACTTCAAATTGAGATAAAACCTAACTAAGAGGAAATTTCCAATAAAATATAACAAAGACTAGACATCATTTCCCCTATTTTTAAATAAATTAAAGCATAAAAATTGTACACAATTAAAGTTTGTGGCATATATTTTAAACCCTCAATGCTTTGCTTATTAAATATTTAACTCATACGAAACTTGTCAAGATAATCTTCCTATAACCAATAATAAAAAATATAAAAAAAATCATATATCGATTTAAAATTTAATCGTATACCCAAGTATCAAAAACAAATAAATAATAGGTATTTCATTTAAAATAACTGGAAAGTGAAAAAATAAAATTTTACTCTACGAAAAGTATTAAAAAAAAATCCTCCTCATTACGAAGGAGAGAAAAGGGCCTTATTTTTTTCCTTGAATAAAAACGAAAAAATAAATAAATAAAAATAAGCGAAAGTAAATTTCCCTTTTCCAAATAAGTTCTTCAAGCTTTCGTTGATGTTGTTTGATACGCTAAGTCTCCATTGTTCTTCGCATCAAGAGCAATTTTAAACAGTTCTCGTCATCTCCTTAGAAAAAATAAGAGGGATGTCGTCCGTTCACGAACCAACGATTTCGGTTAAATTTCGCGCAACGCTGTCTTCAAGAACATACGCGTGCTTCACCACAAATGCAAATACACGTCCTCCTTTGTTTGTTTGCAAGGTTCTACCAAAGGGATTTATAAATCATTTTTTCCCCTTTAAAAGTTTTTTTTTTTTCGAGTAAAAGTCATAAAAAGATACTGGATCAGTGAAAACGTTTAAGAAGTTAGTAGCTCGTGAAATCTTTGTCTTTCGTGAAGTGGTATAATTCGCTTTTTCGTCCCCTCAATAAATTTAAGGATTGATTTTAGATTGAAAGAAAAATTAGATGGGAAAAAAATTATTTTGAATGTGAAACCAATAAAGATTAAATATATTTATTTTTAAAGAAAATACAATATTAAAAATTACCTTTAGCGGGCACAATTTCAAATAGACTTAAAACTCCAGGAAGTTGTTTAAATAAATCTTTAAGTTGAAAATTGTAGTTTCTCCAATACTTTTAAATTAGTAGGAAAAAAATTTTAATAAACGTTTAGGAAAAAATTATTTAGAAAACTAGTAGCCCAAATATGAGAATTAAAAATTTCAAATTTACTCACGACTACACTCTAAATTAGCAAATATAAAAAATAGCTTTTTATAAATGAACTCATATTCATATATTATCTTTATTAACTTTGATTTTTCCTTAAAAATTTGACTTCAACATATATATATATATATAATATTATATAGCAATTTCTATGTATTAAAAAATAAACAAAAATAAAATGTACAGTCGAGAAAGGTAAGTTGGTAGATCAAAGTTAAAGATTTATATAACTGAACAATTAATACCAAGACTATAAAGTTATTTAATTTTGTCTTTTTTATAAATAAACTCTAATTCAGATTTTATCTAAATGAACTCTTGGTATTTCCTGAGGAAATTTGACTGTATCCTTAGAAAATTTGACAAAAACAAATCTATACGATTTTTTAAAAAAAACTGCATTAAAAATTATTACAAATAAAATATAGAGTCAAATGAGGTAAATTAGTAAAATGGTAGATCAAGTTAAAAGCTATTACTTTGAAATTAATATTTAGACTATAAAATTTTTAAATTTTGTCTTTTTATAAATAAACTCAAATTCAGATTTTATTTAAATGAATTCTGGTTTTTCTTTAGATAATTTAACTATATCAACATAAAAATATAGTTCCATACATTGGCTTCCATACATTGGTATTAAATAAAAAAAGTTACAAAAAATAAAATGTAGAGTCATTCAGATTTTATCCAAATAAACTCTGATTTTCTACTTCAGAATTTGAATACATCCACATATAAAAACAAATCCACATATAATTAATTGAAGACATCCACATATAATAAATTTTTTTTTTTTTTTGTACATCAGGTTCGCTGTACTACAAAAAATTAATTGAAATAAAATGTATCATCAAATGGAACTATGTGGGAATATATATTTATTATTTTTTTTAATGTATTTTTGAATAGTTAAAATAAACAAACAAAAAAAGGAATAGCGTTTTTTTAAATAGAAATATTAAATCAAATTCTAAGGTATAAGAAGTTCAAAAAATCTATCAAAAATATTTTCTCAATCGAAGGTTAGAAACATTTATTATGCATAATATTTTTAAAATATTTAATAAAAAAATATTTGAGAAAGTAAAAATGTAAGCTTTTAACATATTTCAAGTTTATTTTTAGAGACAGTTGTTTTTTAAATACTATTAAATGAATATACAATGCGTTTAAAATAAACTGCAACAATTATAACTAATATAATTCAAATTTGAATTGTATTTGAAACATTCATCGAATCTATTAATATCTAATCTAATGTTAGCATAGAAATACTTACGTCCATAAAACACAATTTTGAAACGATAGTTGAAAACTAATTTAATTTCAAAATCAAACTCTAAATTACAGCTCTAAATAAAAAGTTCCAAACAGCATACATTATTTTGCAAGAAATTAAATATCGTTTGATTAATCGATAATTCATTTATCGTTTTCTTTTTAATTTCGAAATTTAGATAAAATATATTTAAGTTTTGAAGAATTTAAAAGACATCAAATTTAAATTTCTTGAACTAAGCCTATATTATTTTTTAAATAAACTTTAGTAGATAAAATTCAATTCTTTAAGGAAGTATGTTAAAAATGTATTATCCTAATGTTGAAATACACATATTTTACATACATATTTAATGAAACATTACTTTTAAATTGTTGTAAAATTATTTATTCATTAAATAGAAATGTATTAAACTTTCTTTGAATAAAATAATCATATTTTAATATATTTCAAATAAACGCTACTTCTGGAAATAATAAAAACCGTTTGGTACTAAAAAAAATATTTCTTCGTTTTCATTTTAAAATGTTTCATTAAATAAAACAATGCAAAAAATTTTTCAAATCACATTCAAAATACATAATTTATAAGTTATGCATAAAACTGATTTAAGATTTTTAGAAATGTATAAATAAAATTTTGAAAAATGCGGTTTTATACAACAAAAGAGAAAGGTAAAAAGAATTTATATAAGATTGTTACTGACAAAGAAAACTAAAATTTAGTACAAGGTGCTCCAAAAATTTATTATTATTATTATTAATGTACGAAAAATAAATAAGGAGTTCCCACTCTAATGCTAGGTTATAAAAAAAGAAAGATGACGCTTTTTTTTATCATTGCATGGCAACAGTTTTATCGCTACGCTACGGGGGGGAAAACTTAACTAGCAGTTAAATTAATGAGTTTATCGTTTTCATTAATAATTTTTAATTAAATTTTTAAAGTTCTTTATGATCGTTTGATCATTTGTTTTATTTCAGTTCAATAAAATGCTTAGATGTTAATTTGTTAATAAAGGGGCAAAATACATTACTCAAAGTAAATTACGATTTATTTTAAATGTTTTAATTTCTCATCATTTTTCTTGTTTTTAAATTTGTTGTTAAATTTGATGTTGAATAAAATGCATTTTTATATGAATGACATGCATCATTACTCATTTTAAACTCTTTTTAAACTCACATTTAAATTACGAAAAGCGTTATTAATGCAGATTTTTTTTTTCTGTTTATAGTTATAGAATTTATTACACGAGAGATTGATATAAACATTAAATAAAAATATGACCAAAATACTTTTTACGCATTCTTGAACTAAAATATAAGATTGGGAGTTGATTAGAAAATTTTCATTTTTAGACTCTCACATTAGAAGAATATTATTATTATTATTATTTTTTTTTTTTTTTTTTTTTTTTTTTTTTTGGTATTATTTTCGCGCATGCGCAGTAGAGATAGGGGACACTGGAACGCTTTACAAAATCTCTCTTATATCATCATGATGATTCTTTCTACAAAATTCTATTTTCCTATATAGGCATAAGTATCTTAGGTTAATTCATTGATTATCAATCTCAGTGTACTTTTGTGAATAGTAACCTATGGGTAATTTAGTAATTAGTAATAAGAGCGTAATTTTTGCGACTGGCTGCCTTATGTAACTTGATTGTTTCAACAAGCAGCCAGAAGTTATTAAGTCCTGCTTGTAGCGGTTACTTTTAAATAACATGTCACGGCTCCTAACAGTTATTCTTTAACAACATTACGCGACAAGACTAATATAAATTTATATGTTATATAATATTACAAATATGACAGACCTCGACATGTTTTCGCAGTTATATGTCTTTTCCCTTAATTGGTTCTTTCACATTCGTAATATATCCGGAACAGCTGAAACAAATAGATTTCTAGATAGAAGTTTTTTTTTTTTTTTTTTTTTTTTTTTTAAATTTAGTTTGCCAGGGTTACTTTTAAAATATGTTTCCCTTCTGATATTTAACAGAGAAATACGCAACTAGTGTAGCAGAGTTTCTTATCGGCTTAAATCACTCCTCAGTAACTGGGATAGTGCGTAACAAATATTTATACGTAACATGCCAATCGCAAATACTATGATGTAAAAGCTTATATGCTAAAAACAACGGTTCCAAATGTAATATACTTCGGCTCCAAATGTAATATACTTCGGCATTCTCAAGTTTTATAAGGCGACAATGTTTTTGCAATATCATTTCAAAATAGTATTTTGAAGGGCATACTGATAGTAATACTTAATGATTCTGATAATATTTCTCTTCATACTTCCTTTGTTAATAATACTTAACATACTTGTTAATAATATTTAACGGCTCTGATTTATACGTAAAATAAAAGTTCTTGTGTAGATGTAATGTTAATGCCATTTAAATCAACAGATTAAAAATTCATACGTTCAAACTTTAATTAATGAGCATTCGAAAAAGATGTTTGGGCATGTAAACGTTTAATTCTCGCAAGAATCTCGCGCAGTAACATGCATAGGAAATCCGTTTTTTTTTTTTTTTTTAAACATATTTTTTTTTTTTTGCTTTTTTTGGTTTATTTAAACAAAAAGTAAAATACTAATTTACTCTCTAAAGCCATTGTTAGGTGTTATCATGAGGCTTTTCAACAATTGAATAACATTATCAATAAACAATTAAAGAATGAATAGCTTATTTTTGCTGACAAGAAAGAAGGAGAAATATGAGCAGTGCTTCAGTAAGAGGTACGTAAGCGATCTCTTACGTAAATAAGAAAAATCACATTTTCAAAAAATTTTAAAATGTTTAAAAAAAAAAAAGAGTAGAAAAAGAAAACAAAAATGGAAAAAGTCACACTTGGAAAAATTTTTAAATTTGAGGAAACAAAAATTAAGTTTGCAGAAAAACAAAATGGAAAAAATCTCTTCCTCTTCCATTCAAAGTTACATCGTTCATTTGAATAATTCTAAAATTAGATTACTACTGTAAAAGTCAAAGTTTACGCAAAAAAATAAATAGAGGGCTGTCGCGGTCCTCTTGCGTAAGCAGGGGGGCGGAGATAATGATTTGTTTATTTTTGTTGACAAGGAAGGAGGGAGGGGAGTTTAAAATTACCAAAAACAAACTCAGGCAACATTTGAATGATCCTAATTTTAACTGCTCCTTGATTCGAAACTAATACTATTTCGCCTTAAAACAAGATGAATATTTATAGGCCATTCAATCAATAGATTTTCATTAAAACTCAAATGTATTAAAAAAGAAAAATCAAATTAAATAAGCTGAAATGACCTAAATTCTATTTCACTCTATCTAGCGATTTCCAACACGCTATTCCAGAAGAAGAGCTCTTCGAAGCGATAAATACGAATGGTTCTTAAATACTTAATCGCAGTGAGGCCCTTTTAGGGTCTTGCCCAATGAACGATGAAGAGTGAGGGGCCAGATTTTTTTGTAGGGTACAGACTGGGCAGGCTAATAACCTCAGTGGAAAGAAAATGTGGGCGAGGGTGCCAACCACTATCCAATGATATTTTGAGAAAGTATCTATTCGTCAGCGCTAATCTCTTAAATCGTAATGAGACTACCAACAAGATTTTAATAAAGCAGTTATAATTTGGGTTCAATAAAGACTTGAGAGGAAATATGTGTACATAATAAATTGTATACAGTCATTACAATATTTGGCAGTTATTACTGACTAAATATTTTTTGCATAAATAGATGTGTTTTTAAAAAAGTTACTTATAGGGAAACAGAACATCGGCCGATTTGGAACAATATGTAAAATTTTTTTTAAAATCTTTTTTAGCATATTTAATAAAAAAAAATTGGTATCAATCCAACTAATATTCTTCCCAGTATTCTTTCAGCTCACCGACCATTTTAAAAGACTAAATTTTTTCAACGCCGCTAATTTATTTTTTTATTTTTTTATTTATTTATTTAATTTTTTTTAACGAAAGTTTATTCAACAACTTAAAAAACTTTTTAACATGATAAATAAATCTGGTTAAATTAAAGTACTGTAAAGACATTTCTGGTAATAATGAATAGGAATAATACGGAAGAATAAGATAATAATGAATAAGAGAATGAATGAGAAACCATAATTTTGATTAATAAAACCTCCAATTCTTGCAATCCATCCAAATATAATTCAACCAAATATAACATTTAAACCTTTCATTTGGTAATTCTTCCATCCATATATGGTAACGGTTTACCAGAAATTCCGGTTTTCAAAATTATAGTTCTTATTACCACACATTTAATAAAAATACAAAACTGAAAAGTAAATGTAACCGAATTTTATGCCATTCTCTAAGATATCATGATAAAATTACCATATTTTATCGCATTTACCCAACTTTTATCACATGTTATAAAACCATTTTTAATTGTTAATTTTACTAAAATTAATATAAAAGCACTTCGATAAAAATTGCTTAGCTATTTGGTGTTCCCATAGAGCTAAAAACACGGTAAACTTCACCATATTCTGTTAGTTTAGGAACACTTTTTTTTTCCTAGGTGTACGTTCGCATTACACACAAGTTAGAAAAAGTTTACAATTTAACACTGTTTTTTGAAGCTCTGTCGCCAAGGAAAATAAAAAAGTCATAGTGTAGAATTATTAATTCATCCATGTTATAAATATTATCGTTCAAAAGTAAACAAGAATATGACAGAGACACTACATAATATAACGTAGAATGACAGCTATTCACATCTACAGAATCAACTATTTACATTAAGTGTTGCTAGAGGGTGCTGTAGGCAGTTGTAGGTGCTGTAGGCCAGGAAAAACTTCTAGAAATTCGTCGTGAATTTATTCTTTTTAGCCAAATGGCAGAAAAGCCATAGTATACAATATTAGTCCACATTTGAGATAAAACTATTATTTAATTTTACTTTTTTTATTAGTATTCTTCATACATTCATATCAATTGTCAGAGAAAAATAAATTTTAGTATTTGGTATAATTTTTTTAGAATGTGAACAAAATATAGGTATGCGACATGGCAGACATTTCACTGAGAAAATAAAAATGAATATTTCGGTATCATGGAATATCAGAAAGGTTAAAGAAGTGTAAAAATCTTTATAAAACACTTTTTTTTAATTGATCGAAACATAAGAAAAACATCGGTTAACACCGCAAATAATCCTAAATTTGTAGAATCACTCCTGTGCAAAAAAAAGTATAGGGCAAAATTATGAAATTTTGCTGTTGGGCAATTGTGGTCATTTCTTAGAAAATAAGAAATTTTGAAGCGATTAAAAAAAAAAACTGTTGAGATTAAGGAAAGATAATTAAAGAAAAGGTAGGGGAAAGTGGTGTCAATTGTAACATTTTTTACTTAACTATTTTTAACTAACAAAAAATCCAATATATTATTAGTATTAATTGACAGACGAGTAAAGTAGACTATCCTCTACTAGAAAAAAATATAAATACCTTATTTTAAATGTTATTATATTAGTTATTAACAATTTTTGACAGTAGTGCACTTGTTACAATTGTCCCCACTTACGGGATCAATTGTAACAGTTCATAAATTCCACTAAAACATAGTTAATTATACATATTATCATAGTTGTGATATATTTTTTTATTGATCAAAATAGTAGTGATATTTTAGGAGTAAAAATAATAAAATAATGAGCAGAGACTTAAAGGGTTAAACTTTTAACTTTAAGGGGTTAAAAATTTTAAATTATGCTGTGAAAGGTGACAAATAAAATAATGCACATGCAACATAATATAAATGATATAGGACACTATCGGTGGTTCTTAAAGAGTTAAGTAATGGTTTGTAAACATAAGATTATTTATTTTCAGCTGCTACATTCGTCCCTTTACTTATTGTTACAATCGTCCCCAAGACGCCATTTCAGCTTCATTTGCTAAAAACGATGCTAGTTAATTAACAAAACTGATCTTCTTTTTTTTAAATGTTAATAAAGTTGTTCACTTACATATTCAGTTAATAATTTTTATTTGTTTAAACAAAATTATTTTGTTACAATATAATATTCTAATACCAAACAAAGTACTTACGTAGCGTGAAAATATCTTTTGTAATATAACTCTTTTAAAAGTACATAAAAATGGTTGCCAGCAGGGGTATACATGTAGATTTATTAAATACACCTTATGCGTCACCTTGGAACCAAATCTAGAACCCGGCACTCGAAATTTTTGCTCTGTTACAATCGTACCCTGTTACAATTGACCCCACTCTCCCCTATTTCTTGTGGAACATTTTATAAAATACGGTAAATAAAGAAGAATTTTAAAAAATTCGAGCAAAATAAAATACTTTTCAGAATATTATAAAATATTCATAATAATTCTATATTTATGTTAAAAATAATTAAAATGCTCATGGTTTGCATTTTTAAGAAAAAGAGTGACTACTGGCAGACAAATTTTTACCTATTTACTCTTTGTTAGATTTAATTACCCAATGGCGACTGTTAATTACCTATACTAAGCCTTTAGAGGGAAGGAAAAAAATGTTTACCAACGCCAAAATTAATAAAATAATCTCGTGTTTCATGTTACAATTTATTAAATGTGTCTAAATTCAACGCATAATCATATTTAACTAAAATAAAGAACATTTTTCACAAACTTTTTTTTTTTGCGAACAAAATTTTTTTAGAAATAAATGAGCTCATACAAAGAAAATAATAAATAAAATGGCGAGTAAAAGATTTATCATGAAAACTGAAATAACTCAACATTATTTTGCACCGTAACCATAATAAAAGAATGTCGTCATTTCTTGAGGAAAATAAATTTATAGTTGGCTTGCGCTTATAGAAACATTTTTCAAAATTCTAAGCTATGGCTCTTAGAGACACGTGCGCGTAGTAGGTGTACGTTCTTTTTTCCAATAAAAATTCTACATTTTGGGCGGGAATCGAACGTGAGCAGTGGGAGTTGTTGGCATAAGGTAAGTGACCGTCCTCAGACAAGTAAAAGACGTGAACAACCTGCGCTCTCAGCAAAGAGATAGAGAATAAAATCTCGACCAAATCATTATTTTACCGCCTGAAGGAATCTTTTAAGTTTCTCGAAGTGAGGCCCTATCTCGCTACAGATGAATGTCGGGATTTTAAAGGATCAACTTGGATCGATACAAGTAGGATTTATTTTCGGGCGTAAAAATCCTCTTCATCTTGATGTCTGGAGTGATACTTGACATTGAGAAAATGGAACTGTCATTGAGAAAAGCTACATCAAAGATTCGGCTTATCCGAGAATTTGTATTATAAATATTTATTATGGCGGAAATTCTCACAAATTGAAATATCTGGATTTTATCATAACTATTTGGTTGAAATAAAAAGTAAGTTATGAATATCCGCGAATTGTCTACATATAAATCTCTAACGTAACATCGCAAAAAGAACTGAATTTGTTTCTTGCTGGTGGCAAAGACAATGTCTCAATTCTTCAGTGGTAGTGAGATCATGGGTTAGATTCCCCTTGGCGTCAAACTAACTGTGGGTTTTCATGGTTTTCCTCTCCATGTAACGCAAATACGGGTTAGTTCTATTAAAAACTCCTCTGCATAGGTAAAATTTCTCCCAATTCTTGATCCAGGAGTTCCCTTGTCTTCTGGATTGGGTTCAAAACTACAAGGGTACGGAGTTAAATATTGGTCATCGTAAACTCATAATTGGATCCGCTGTTCAACGAGGGTCATAAAATTAAAATAAAATGTCACAATTCCATTCTGAAAAGGCAGGCATTCTTTAACTGAAAGAAAATTTTAAAGGAAATAAAACGTTTGTAGTATTAAAATATTTGGGCAATCCAAGCAGGGGTCTGTCCAGACATTTTGTGAAAGGTCCGTTTTTGTTAAATTGTGAAAAAATTACCCGTAATTTGTGAATATAAAATAAACGTTAAGTTACATTCTTTGAACCAGGGTCCGCTTTTGTGAATTTGTGAAAATAGGATCCGTTTTTGCAACAAAAAAAAAAAAAAAAAAACTTTTTTAAGTAGTTTTTAAATTGTAAAAGACATACAAGATCATACTCAACACTGTAAAATTATAATTAAAAAAATTACATTTTAAAAAATAAACAGCAATTGCAGCTACTAAATTAGCGATGCAACATACAAATATTTGGTATTTAGCCTATACTGCTGAACGCAGAATATTCATTTCGGACGAATAAAGGAAGAAGCTTCTGCCGAAGACAAAACTTAGTTCGTTTGTATTTGTCATTCTTTCCCCCCACCCCCTGGGAAGTGTTTATTTGATTAACAAAACAATAATGAAGATAAACAAATTTGTGAAGGGTCCGATTAAAGGATGAATTATTTTTGTGAAGGGTCCTTTTTTAAGTTAAAATATTTTGTGAAGGGTCCGTTTTTATGAAAAGATATTTTGTGAAAGGTCCGTTAACGGACCCAAATTTCTTCTAAACAGACCCCTGCCATGACATGTTTTTTGCAAGTTAATAAAGAAAATGACTCTAATGTTTATAACAATTAGTGTCCTTTTCTTCATTAAGAGGTAATTTTCTAATTTAATGACACTTTTTTAAGCATTAAGTTGATAATGTTTATTGTACTTACATGAACTAATTTTATTTTACTCAGTATAACTGAAAACTTATTGAACAGTGAGTTTTCAGCAATAAAACAGCAAAAAAAAAAAAAAAAAAAGCTTATTCGTGTTTATTTATTTTTTGGTGAAACTTTGATTTTAAACTATGAAAACTAACTTTAATTAATAATATTAGGCTCACGCGAAGACTTAATTCCTCAGTTACGTTAAGCACCAGCGTGTAATTTTTTCACAGTTATAGTATATTAATATTGTTTTAACATTTTAGTCATAAGTGTTAACTGATTGAAAATGTTTGGAAAAAACTGGGTAATGTTTTTTCCACCCTCCTCTTTGATGTAAATCATGGTAAATCCTCAGATAAAATCGTGGCCCATTTTAATTTCGGAAATTAATAAATAAATAAGATGTCAACTAGAAAATTGCTTTTATGAAAACATACCTGAAAGCAATTATATATTTATTTACAAAAATTAACAGTTTAAAAAAATTAAAAGTTTACAGCCATTTTAAGTTAGTATGGTCGTCATTTTGTGCAACATTTTCAAAAGTGAACGATTCACAAAACAATATTGCATGAGCATCCATCAATAGTTAAAGTGCCAATCATCTGTTTATTTTTATTTATTTATAGACAAATAAATAAAAACTATTTATATAGACAAACAATATTATATATAAAGACAAACAAATAAAGGCCTTTGTTTAACATATTGTAATTGAACGCATTTTAATTTTTTGGTAACTATCATGTGTCTGTTCGGTATTAGAATTTTAATACTATAATTACAATAAAATATATCTGCTCCATTCGATAATAATAGACAATGAATAAAATGAGCAATAGACAATGAAGTTACGTGATAATTTGTCAAGTAAACCATTGTTTGTGGTTTAATTAGTTTATTTAGTGGTGGTGAGAATAATACTAGACTTTTTGTTTTAAGCATGTGCTGCCATCTGTGCGTGCATGAGAGTTTCGTATTGCAATAGTCCATGATCGCCAAATAAAGAATGGAGGATACTGGGAACTCCTCGCGCGTTGATAGAATTGAGAAAATATCGTAGCGTCAAGGCTGATATCCGAACCCGAGTCAAGCCAGTCTGAGATTGACAGATTAACCCTCTCGGCTAAAGTATGTAATCAGCAGTAAGGTACTAAGTGGCTTCGTAAGGTGCTCATAATAAGCTATAAAATAATTCGACATCCGATTATGAAAAATAAAATATGAATTCGTTATCCTTATCACATTGCTTAGATTCTAGTTTCAGAAAAATTTGCGTTCGATTGTCCTTGGCGCGGGGCTGGTTGACGCGGATAAAATTCTGGTTGTTTAACCATATTAAGTAAGAACAGTCAATAAACGATTTTTTTTCTTGCAGTTAGCACCTAGAATATTATCCTTTTTTTATAGGTATTTGACTATTTCTGTTAAGTATGATAAAACAGAAATATAAATAGAATGATATTTAACCATTTTTCAGTGAAATTTCTTACTATCACTATGTACAATTTTTTCCCCTATAAAAGTTACTAGCTTATACTAGCTTAGTAGTGATTTAGTAATCCTTAGTAGTAATTTTGATTTTTATAACATATCTTTGAAAAAAAACATATTATACTTTCGGAACAGATATTTCACAAAAACAAATCCAAAGTGTCACTGGATTTGTTTTAGTGTTGTCAATGTTTTTTTGTGTAGAAATGAATTTTTAATTAATTCATACCAATTTCACCCTTGTTGCAAGTTAAACCTTCCAAAGCTAGGACATTTTTAGGAACAGTTACAATGTTTAGCGGATTTTTTTTTTTTTTTTTTTTTTTTTACCTTAAAGACATCAAGAGAAATCGAACACTCATACTAATATAGCTCATCAATTAAAATATTTATAGTTAATGAAAAAAAGGAACAATATGTTCCGAATATTAAATAAAGAAAGCAATTCATCAGACTGTTTAGAAAGGCCCAGTAGCCAGGCAGAGATGATAGGGATTCTAATCGAGCAAAATACATCGACCTTGAATATAAATCGAGAGAAAATCTGGCCCAGTCTTACCTAATACACTATCTCAACCGTCTACCGAAGACCGTTCATCATTTCTTACCCCTTCCCCTACACTCCAAGAAGAGTCATCTTCAGATGAAGGTAATGAAGTGTAGCGTATATTTTAGTAGTGTAATTTTTCCTTCCAGGTAATTGTTACAAGTATGCTTTTAGACGCCTGTCTGGCGACCTCAAGGGGGGTTGGGGGTAGACAGCACAAAGACTTATTACAAGGTGTATCATCTTTGAAAAGCGCCTCCCTCCCCATTCTATCGATTATGCTCGCAATATAAATCGTTTCATTCTTTTTTAACCATCGTTATTTTTTTTTTTTAAACTTAAATGCAACATAGGTAATAACAGTTGAGGAATTGTTTATAGTCTGGCCTATGCCTTTTATATTTGCGTGGAGGTGAATGAACGGTTGTTTGTATACGCGTTCATATAAAGATTGCATTGCGTGCAATTAAAATATACCTGTTAATTTATTGTAGAAAAATAATAATAATTGAAATATAACGCCATAAAATAATTTTGTTATTACCTCACATGGTTATAGATTATAGGATAGATTTCCCTGGTCAGATCCAGTATCTTCTAGAACATTTTTTTTTTTAAGATTGATTTTTATATACGAATGCGCATTGAAATAGATTTTATGAAGAAGCGGATATTAAATTGTAGAGACTTGAGTTGATTATGACAAAATAAGATTTTCTGTCGAAAAAGTTAGGAAAGCCATGCGTTGTAGATAATGTGAAAGAAAAAATATAAAAAATAATAGTGTCTTAATTTAACGGCCCCGTCACAAATGATCTTAATCCTATGATCTTAATCGTTTTGTTTCGAGGATCGTTTTTGAAACTATAGATTCTCGCGTCTATCGTTCAGAAATTCTACTGACATTTTTTACAAATATTGAAACTGATTCGTTTTGGAAAAAAAAAAAAGAGGGGGGGGGGAATGCTAACTCCTGATGCTAATGATGAAGAAGAAAATTTCTGACACTAAGGGAAAAACGCCTTGAACATCACAATTGATGTTCGTTCACCAGTTGATGAAAATATTGAAACTAGTGTTGTCGGTTCAAGAAATGGTTGCAGAAATTGAAAAAGTGCAATGTGATGACAATGGACTTTGAAACAATAAGAAACCTAGGAACTTGCAGGAAATAAACAGCAATCTTTTACAAATGTCGAAAATTTATTGCTTCTGCAAGGAAAAATTGTGCTCAATCCAACATTAAAAATATTTTAAATAAGTAAATATGTTCCATTCATCCTTCTTTTGCATCGTCAAAATTTCTGCATTAATTACATAATTTTTTCAATTTTTTGACTAATTATTTAATAGTTTAATTTCAATCGAATACTCTTTATTATTTTTCCGTACTTTATTTGTTATTATTTGTTCGATATTTAAAGTTCACCCGCATTCCTCGTTTTATCGTTTTCCCATATTTATCATCCGTAATGAAGGGTCCCTTGAGAAACAATCGATGAAGATTCTACTGTGAATAATAATAATAATAAACACAGTTCAAGCAAAGCAAAAGTTTTAATTTCAAACTATAAATAACAATTTGTTAAGAATAATCTGGTCTTTAGAATAAACAAAACACCTGTATATTTTTTTAAAAAGTTAATTAAACTTTTTTTTATTAGAATCAGTTGTTAATTCTAAAATTTTGCAAAATTTAATGAGTACAGACAATGTAGCAAGAGTTACTTTTAAAAAATATTAAAGAGTTAGATCAAAATGCTTTTCATTTTCACAAAATTGTGGCTACTCTTCATAAGGAAATTTTGCGCCATTTTATTAATTAGCATAAAGGGCGCTTTAAGAGGTATAAGATTAAACCTAGTCTTGAACAACCGTTATAATAATAGTATATTATTCGCTAAAAAATTTTATTTCTTGTGACGACAACAACAAAACCAACGGAATAAAGCATTAAACTGATAACAATTTGAAAAAATCATATGCATGAGATAAAAAAGTTAAAAACACTTTGAAGAGAAGTATTGGTGAATTGGGTACTTGCACTTCAAGAAGAAGATGACGGATACCCACATATGTGGACCTATGACGTCAGTGTCAGGTCTTTAAGCAAAATGGCGGGTCAAAGTTGAGCTAAGTTTCTCCATATAAGTTAGAATGTTAGTTAACGTGAAGTTTATTAAATACAGCGTCGTATCGCACATTGAATTTGTTGAAATATAATTCTTCCTTTTTTACGCCTTTTATTTAACTTAGATTTATTATTTGTTTATGTATTTCATAACAATGATATATATTTGTGTTGTGTACCAGTCAACATCGATGCATAACTAGTTTATGTTCTACATAGCTTCGTGTCTGTTTTTGTGTTAAGTAAGGAATATTTAGAGAAAGAATTGAAATCTTTGTGAAAGAATATAGAATGTGTCACTTGAGAAAATTGATACTTGACAAGCTTGGCTTACTCAAAATGGAATTAAAAGAACAGTTGCTAACATAAATAAATACCACGTTTCAACAACCAATCAGGATCGAGATACCCACACCAATTCACTTGCAGGTATCCCATTGACAGAGTATAGAAACTTATCTTGATCATGGATTGTTTTTCGAAAAGCTGCTATTAATTTATTATAAAGTCAGATTTAGAAGGTCATTGAAGTTTGAGTGACATTAAAATGCGATTTTTAGCCTTAGTAACCTTTATAAAATTTAAAATTTTTCACTTTGTCAGTTTAATAGAACTTCAATAATGCTTTACTGTGTCCCAAGGAGTACTTATTTTCAATTATAGCTATGATTGATTATAATTGATTATTGATCAAGATATTTTAAAAATCTCACCAAATTAGCAATATTTAAAAAACCCTTTTTTTTTTTATCCTTAATGTTAAAGTTATATGTCTCTCTTAAAGCCCAGATAATTTTTCGAACAAGATGTTGTTGTTGTTTTTTTTTTTTTTTTTTCCTTCCCCTTTTTAATTATAGTTTTGGTTAGAGTTTAAAGTACTTATATTGTGAATTTTTATTCTCTTTGGCGAAAGATTTTTGAAAAAAATCTATTAATGTCTCTTTCTCGCATTCGATTTCAATATTGCGTAATAATATAGTCCAATTTTTACAATAAGATTTTTTTTTAATTTTAGATTACATTTTGTGCAATATTTAATGTTTTGCCTTTTTTTCTAAGTTAATAAATAAGCAATTTTGATTCATGAAAACTAATAAATTAATTGGCTTAAACTCCACTCTGGAGCGCGTGTCGTGAACTTATGGATATTTTATTATAGTCGTCTAGGATTTAGGGTGAGTTGGTATTACTAATTGATGTATAAATTATATTGTAATTACTATTGAAGTCAGCTTTCAGTTGATTGTAATCATATAAACGACTGAGTGAGAAATACATTAGCATAGCATATCCACGCGACTCAACCGCTTTTCTGTTTAAGGTCGTTGTTGATGTCAAATTGCTTCATAAGTAGGATCAGATCTCACCAGATTAGAAGGCGAAAAAATGGAGAGAAAAAATTAAAATAAATAAATAAATAACAGCCCAGTATTGACTGCGATGGCATCACAATTAGTTTTTATAATTACTTTAGCAATTAGTTTTTGTAATTTTGTAACTCGTTGGAACAGTAGGCAACTTCAAGAGAAGCAAGTAAGAAACGAACACAAGAACAATAAAAAAAAATGTAAAAAATAGACAGGAATGAAATCAACAAAGAGAAAATTATGTTTAGAATATATTTCTTGCGCACCACTGGGGAAAAATTAGGGATTATCAATGGAAATTCGTTCTTTTAGAAAATTTTAAAATAGTACATATAATCTTATTTTAAATTAGTACATATATCAAGCATTGGGACAAACTAGCCTTTGTGGAGAACTTTTTGATGGAACTAACATTTGCGTTACATGTAGAGAAAAACCACGAGAACTTCGCGGGGTAAGCCCTACGACAAAAAGAATTTAACCCATCATCCATCTATCACTGAAGATATTTTACGTCTGTGTGAGCCGGGAGCAGAATTCATATCAACCATTCACCGCTGGGATTCGAACCTGGGTCATCTTAATAGGAGACGAACGCTCTTATACCCTGATTTACCGCAGCTCAATAATATTCTTTTGTAAACATAATAAACAAATAAATAGGAAGAAATGCAAAGGTTGAAAAAGTGATTTCTAAATGTTGGAATATGATTTATCCAGCGTAATGTATCGTCCTTATCAAAATAATCCTTAAATTTGTGTTTGTGACAGATTTTGAATGTTGTGATTAAAGAAGAGTTATTAAATTTTTTTTTATATAAAAACTGAAGCAGCACCTTACAGACTAAATTTATTTTAGTTGTCAAAGAGTTTTTAGACTTTTTTTATCCAACTTTTTTAAAGAAAATTTATAATGGATTATTATCGGCGATAAATATAGTGACAAACACAGTATTTATCTAACAATACTAACAATGTTTGTGTACCTGCTCTCCAACCCATTTAAGCAAAATAAGCAAATCACTAATACCTTTGGGTGTTTATATAAATATATGAAAGGTATAAAGAAGCTCTTTTATGCCATTTTATTATTCAAAATTTTGAAAAACTAAAGCAATAAATAAATAAAATAAAAACTTGGAAATATAAATATGCGAAAAATAGACAACAAAAAAAAAATCTCATCATCACATTCAGAGAAGGGGGGAGGGCAATAAATAAAAAAAAAAAGAGAAAAGAAGGAAATTCTTTATTTATTTCTAACGGCCAATCGGTTTAGAGTTAAGGACGACGTCCGTTGGAAGGTCAAGATCTTAACTCAAATGAAATGTAGAGGTAGGCGAAGCATCATAATATAACACTGGGAAGAAACTGAGAGCTCTATACCAACGTTGTCTGGAGCACTCTACAATGCATAGGCATTGTATACATTGATTTGTATTACTTTTTTATTATTATTTTATTTATTTATTTATTTATTTTTTTGTTTTTTTTTTTTTTTTTTGCTCATGATTTTTCAGCGACTCATATATAAATTATAGAAAAACTCTTAAAAAATATCATTTTGCAAATTATTATTTTTCTACTGTTATCAGGTTATCGCGTACGAAACGTTCGCGGCTGTGAACTAAATTCTTGATCTAAATAAAATGAATGCAGTTTTTAATTTTAACTAACATAAAGTGTTTAAATACTACCTTAAAAGATAAAAATACAATACAAAAAATATCGTTAATACTGATTTTAACGATATAAGCAGTTTTTAAAAAAAATTATCCGTGAAAATAATTAATTTGCAGGTATATGTTAATAATTTTTTTTTTTCAGTAATTTGTGATTAGATTATAATTCAACTAGTAAATTAATTTTTCAGAAACTAAAATAGTACAAATTCTTCTCCATGCGAATCCGTATTAAATAAAATGCTTACTTCAATACTTAGTGAAATAAATTATAAACATTTTAAACCAAGGATTAAATTTTTCATTCATTTTGCAAGAGTTTGGGGTTTTTATATTACTCTGATAAGCCAATTAAAATTAGACGTTTCATACAACAATGAAATAGTTGGATATTTAATCGAATGACATAAAAATATTAAAGAGTATATATATATATATATATATCTGGTATTATATATATATATATATATAATACCAGAACGAACAGCATTGAGAGTCTCTAATGCAACCCCCTCCAATAAAAGGCCAAGAGGAAGGCCCAAAAAGAAATGAAAGGACTGTGTGGATGAGGATTTTACCATCCTAAAAGTAAAGAACTGGAAAACAATTGCTGGGAGAAGGACAGAATGGGAAAGACTTCTGAGGAAGGCCCAGGCTCACAAAGGGCTGTCGTGCCAATGCTGATGATGATATATATAATAGCCTCGTCAGAAAAAACTCTTTCCACAGTATCTATATTAAAGCTTGGAGTCAAATATACTAATATAATACATCGTTCCTATATTAGTATATTTGGTACCTATTAAAAGTGGGCCGATGACCTTAATACGAGTAGTGCTAATTACTAAAATCAATTAAAAATCATTGGCATCAATAATAGTATGGTAAGTTTCTGCGTCTCTTCAAAAAAAAAAAAATAATAATACCATATGTCCATTAATTTTGCATTATAGTACAAAAAATTCTTAGATTGTTTTATTTTTAACTTTAATTAGTACCGATTACTACAATTAATTAGGCATAATTGGTATTAATAATTCTTTATAAATTTTTTTACGGTTCTATTAAACGAATTTGTACCATTTTCCTACTGATTTTGCTTTTAATATAACTTATTTTCGTTATTTTAACTTGTACATATAACCAAAATGACTGTAACCAAATGTAGCCAAAATGTCAAAAATGGTTTATCGATTGTTTATTTTCCACCTAAACTATTTAATACTGCTTCTTCATTAATTTTGTTTTTTAGTATATAATTTATTTTATTAGTACGGCAGCATTGGCGTCAATAATACCATAACGTTTTCTACGATTCTTCAAAGCGAATTTGTACCATTTATTTATTAATTTTCCTTTTTAATATTTCGATTAGCACCTGTTACCAAAATTTATTAAGCATCATGGGCGTTAATGACAGCATAGTGATTTTTTACGTTTCTCCTAAACGAATTAATATCATCTTTTCCATCAATTTTGCTTTTCAATACATAACTAATTTTTAATTTTTTTTTTTGGTCATTTTAATTGCTGTTGATTTTAAATTACTTAGTTTTCAGAAACACGTCTTCAAAAAATTACTATACAAAAAAAAAAAAAAAAAAAAAAAAAAAAAACACGTGGTTTCAGATAATTTTAAAAACACTATTCCGGTGACATAGTTCACCCATTCTGTCACCTTAACGTTGATCATTGAATTTATCTGACATGGCGAATCAAAGATATGCAAAACTATTAGTAAGTAGTATGTGCAATAAACTCTTTTTTTTTCCTTCTTCTTTTTTTTTGATCAAGTAGGACTATAAGCTACCAAACAACAATTATGCTATTTTTAAAATATTACGAAATATGTCTTCTAGAGTTTAATTTAAATTAATGGCTAAAATTTAACCAATGAGAGAATTCTATTTTTCAATCGATTCTTCTGTTGTTGTTGTTGTTGTTGTCGTTGGCCATTAAGACAGAGAGTTCTTGTTGTCCAGTGGCGCCATCTGTGGCCGAGAATTCGACTTCTGCCACAAATGTTTATGGAGTGGACCAATTCTTACATTCATTCATTCATTCATCCACAGATTATAATTTTGACATAAACCAGAGAACGATCAATCTCCAATTCAGTACCCCCTTAGGTATTGATTTGTTAAGGGAACATGGATTACTTTGTGACCCAACAGATTTAACGCGCTCCAGTCACCATTTACTACACAGGGAGTCTTCGGCCAGCTGGATTCGAACTCCCGTTCTCACAAACGTGAGTCCAGCGCCCTGCTAACCAGGCTACCTCAACCAACGTACCTTCAAAACAATCTAATTGAAAATTTCGAACGAATTTTAGAATCAAGGGCTAAAATTGTCCCATGCAGCCGATGTCCAAATTTCAGGACGATAAAACAAACAGTTTAGGAGTTATAAGAGAGAGAGAGAAAGACACAGACAGGCACACAAACTCTTCATTTTAAAAGATTTTTTGAATTATTAATAAATTTTAAAAAAATATTATAAGACTTTATATATCAAAACAGATTTTTTACGTATGCTTACAGGATCTAAATTTTACACGTCCCACAAACAAATTTAAAAAAAAATATTGTAGGATAGATAATTTATAAAATGAAAACTATTATTTTCTTAAAAATGCCGAAAACAATTCTGTCATTTGCTAATGTAAAAAAATTTTCGAAACTGCCTTTTAAATTTAAACTGAAAAAACAATTTAAGAAAATTAAAAAGAATTTTCTTCTTTGAAGCATATCAGAGATCCGGGACTTTGGAATTTCATATCGCTAACTAAAAGTTTTATTTAACAGAATAATGCCGTTTTAAAAAACAATTTTAATATTAACTAATTTTGAATTAATTATTAGTATAATTTATAACAAAAAGCAGCAAATAGTTATGATATATTATTTTATGTATGGAATTATCGTAAGATAAAAATAAATCTGTTTTTTTTTTTTTGGGGGGGGGGGGAGGGGGGGAAAAACTTTTCAGTGCGATTCACGTTGAAAAATAATATTAAAAAGTCCACATTTGCAATCGTTTTCCCGAATAAAAAATTAGGACCATATTTTCAGGATGGTTCTATAAATCTTTCAACAAAGATAAAAAGTTCGCTAATTTAGAGAAAATACATTATTGTATCTGATTTCATAACTAAAAATATCGTCTGCGTTTTTTGAGATCAACACTTTGAGCCATTAAGATTGTCTCATCGCAAAAAAAGAAATTAAAGATAATATATTTTTAAAGTAAATTCACTTTTATCAAATTCTTAGTAGGTCACAGTAGAGGAATTACTAAATCAATTTTAATTGCCAGTGCGCGTATTACCTATACATTACCTACTGAGTGACCTATAGGTATATTTATGAATTAATTAAAATTAATTTCTTTAATTAAAATAATAATGATTACACTTCAACGGAAAAAGTGAGGGAAAATGTGAATGCATTGAGCAAATATTAAAGAATTATTTAAAAAATTTATCATTTCACTCAATCACTCCGAAGAATTTATTCATTTTTCTTTTTTTTTTCCTCTTCTTCCCAGACAACCTTGACCTAGCTTGTTTATAAAGGCCGTGAGTCAAAAATAGCCGTTAAACAACTCAAATTACTTCACCTTGTTTTAGGAATACATTTCTAAGATCCATCAACGGTTTGCGGTTATTACTCAGTGATATCTTTGCGTAGGTTTCAATATGGATGAGAGTTAATCCATCAAAGTTTTAACTCCGCATCTCGAAGACTCCATAACTAATAATATACTGTTAATACTTAATAAATATTTATTTTATTAGGTACAAAAAATCAGAAATAATTCATGTACATAATCCTAAATTTCTAAAAATTACAGAACACAAAAACCTCTCTGAACAAATTTAAAAATTCACCATATTGATCATCAGTATGTCTAATCAAAAAACTTTTAGAGTCGTTATCATATCTTAGTTAATCTTGAATTATATAGGGGTGTGAGGGACCGGAAAAGTGGGCTCTTTTAAGTTGGCATATCCCGCCAAAACAGTCAATTATGATGTCAAAGTTATCTGTGACTTAGATTGGTTAGTTATATTTTTCTAAACCAATTACGCAGGAGCCGTGATAGCTCAGGGAATAGAGCGTTCCCCATCCAATGAGGTGAACCGGGTTCGAATCCCGGTGATGGCTGGTAGATTCGAATTGCACCGACCACAGTGCGGACGTGAAATATCCTCAGTGGTAGACGGATCATGGGTTAAAGTCCCCTTGCCGTCAGGTAAACCGTGGGAGGTTCTCGTGATTTTCTTCTCCATGTAACGCAAATGCGGGTTAGTTCCATTTACGTACGAGATTTTTAATGTCTCTTTAAAAGTCCTCCACGAAGGCAAATTTCTTCCAATATTTGATTCAGGAGTTCCCCTGTCTTCTGGATTGGGTTCAAAATTACATGGCTACGGAGTTGAACATTAGTAGTCGTAAACCCAAAAATTGGGTCAGCTGTTCAACGACGGTTATAAAATAAAGCCCATGACGCTTGCATGAGTTTGCGTAAGTGGCTTTTAGAAAGTACGAGATTTTTAATGTCTCTTTAAATAATAATAAAAATAATTAATGACTTGTTTTTATTTTCTTTTGGGATGAGCGTAGGCAGGCCTTGTAGTGGGCAAAATAAAAAAAACAAAAATAAAAAAAATCAAAAGGTCATTTCTACAGAAAAATCAGCAGATTTTTTTGCTCAATATGAAATACCTAATTTATTTATTTTTTAAAAAAAGGACAGACTAAAGAAAAAAATATAATTTGTTTTACTTTAAGTAAAATAAAGGTAAATTTTATCGAAGAAGTATAGTAAAATATAATATTTCTTATTTCGGAATTAGGAGAGAAAGTTCTAACAGTTTCCAGTATAATTTAATCAATGAAGCACTAAGCAATTCTAAGTAATATACATAAAAAATTTATAGTACTACGGCATTTATTAAAAGGAAAGAATAACAACAGAGTCTCCCCCTCCAATCAGTATCAAGTAGTTAATAATCCTTCATTCCAATATTTAATTAATTAGAAGTTGTAATCGAGTTCAAGACTTAATTCATCAAAAATTTTGAAGTAGGGTTTCAATAATCGCAAAATAACGCCGCTTAACATTTCTGCACTAGAGTATAGGGGGATAATGCCTTAATTCACTGCAAAATGTATGATATGATTACTGTATTGTTCATTGAAGTCGATCATTATTAAAACCTGGTAAAAGAGAAGAATTGTGAAATTACAAAGTTAAAACCTACAAGATTTGTGACTGTATTCACTGAAAATAAAAATTTAGCCTTTGTATTCGTAAAAAACAAGATGTTCTGAACACACAAAAAATCGAGAATATCAAGAAAAAAAAGCTAAAATGCTGAACAGATAAGGACACAATATTTCTAATCGTCGAAATCCACAGAACAAATACAACAATTTGTTAGGATCACAAGAAGTGATCATGCAAGTCACAAAATATTTTAGCTCCTTTGCACAAAATATTTTCCTCCCTTATTATGAAATAATGTTAAGCCACGTATTTTTCGGTTAAAAATAAAAGGCTAAAATATAACACTGTTAATATATGTCCCAAATGTTTAACTATCGATATTGCATAAACATGCAAGGGGAAGGGATTTGTGAATTGTGTTTAATTTCGCTAGATAATAATAGATAATTGAGATGAATAGCTAGATAATAAGATAATTGAGCAGGAAGAGTATTAATATAGTCAAAGCAAAATATATTAATACAATAGAGTGAGAAGCAATATATATATATATATATATATATATATATATATATATATATATATATATATATATATATATATATATATATATATATATATATATTTAGCTACCAGCAGCATATCTCTTTCTTTTTCCCTCGTCTATATTAGTACCGACCTAAATATAACATTTATATGTATGTGAGTTTTATAAGTTTTAATATAATAATATGTATCTGTTTGATTATTTAAGTTACATTTCAAGATGAAACATAAGTTCCTTTATGCAAACACCGGTTTTAGGTAAGGGCTACTTTCATAATTTAGTGGTTCGTAGGTATTTTCGGTAGATTAACGGTAACATTTAAAAATCTTGACAGAGATGTTAAAAAAATTTTTTAAAAAAACATTTGAAAAGGCGTTAAATTTTTTTTTCTTATTCGGGCGAGGGGGGGGGGGTTACAAATGTTTTCCTTGGTAAAGTAGATGGTGATTCAAAAGAAGTTGAAAACCTACACTCGTTTCTCTACTGAATCGCGAAAATAATAAAATTTGACCATTAAAAAAACTTCCAATAAAATCCTAGTAAGTTGTAAAAATAATTAATTTTAAGAAAAAATTAATTTCAAAAAATTTTGTAGGCAAAAATAATCTAAAATCACCGAAAACATGCTTACATAATATTTTTACGGTTCGTGTGCAGATTTTTTTTTTACTCATCTTTAAACCACAATTATATTCATTATTCATCTAATCGCCTTGACTATTTTTCTTCCGTTTTTCGCGGCATATCATTTTTTTTTTTTTTTTCGATAGTCATTTCCAATTACTTACGCAAATACATTTTTGCGAAAAGAATTTCAGCAACATAATATATTTTTAAAATATATCACAAATTTAATAGAATTTTTCTAAAACAGAATATTTAAATTCATCTAGAAATTGTAGAAGTGACAGTTTTAAAGTGACATTCTAACAGGCATTATAAAACATTAGATTTTAATGCAGCAGAATGAAAGTGGTCAAGCAATTCATTTTCTTTCTTTTATATAATGTGTCATTCGATAAAGATTAAACACCTAGTCGAAGCTGAGGCAGGAATTCTAGTCTGGTGGTATATCCAGACATTTTTATTAGGCAGAACCCAGACAGCGATTTTATTTGTGACAACTAAAGATTTGATCCACCACAGCAAGACAACTGATGGTAATGGAGGAAAGAAGTGATTTGTTTTAATAATAAATTTTAAAAACAATTTCCTTTTATTTCACTTACAGATCGCCATATTTTAAGTGCAACAACCTCACGAGTTGAAGCAACAACGAGTACGACATCACATTAAACACGCCATCTATCCATAATTCAAAAACGATTTTTTTTTTATTTTCTTTTGCAACATATTTTTAAAAGAGGGTGCAAGTTAAAGATGTCTCTGCGGTAGGAAAAGATTGCGAATATGATTGCTTCTTAAATTGCTGATTAAACAAATATCAATTGCTTAATAAAAGTGTAAAAGTGCTTCGTAAAAAGAACGAGATTAATTTATGCAGTAAAATATTTTAAAATGCAATTCTTTTCTTCGGGAAATAATAGATTGTATATTACGAAACGAATATTTATAATAATGTCATGCCAAAATGTAAAAAAGCATTTCATCTCGACATAGTTTTTCCGCCTAATGCTTTAACGCAGAAAGAAGGCAAAGATTAAAGCCTACACGAAAACCAATTGCTAATATGATTGAATTTAACCAAATAATTCCTTAAAATGAGAAAGACAAAAATATTTAAAATTGCAGTCCAATAATTCAGGAATTAAGCTATCATGTATTTCATACTAACAAATAAAAATGTATTTTTTACCAACATCTAAAAATACATTTTTTTAAACAACATGTAAAAAAGAGATTTTTTTTTATTTTTTTTTTTATTAGAGCGTAAAAATATATTTCATAACAGCCTGTTTTTTTTATGCCAAATATTTTCCCGAAGAAGAGCCTAAAAATTAAAAATATTTTAGCTCAAAAATTAATAATATAATTAAATACTTAGCACTATGAACTAATTTGAGTAGATCGTCAAAACGAGAAATATCAAATTTTACTGTAAAAAATTTTAAAGAGTGATACAACAATTGAGGAATCTAGCAATTGCACATTACAAAACGAAAATATATATCATATCAGCATAAAAAAAAAAGTTTTTAGTTTTATTTAATTTTTTTTTAAAATTTAAACAGAAATGTACCATACAATATGGTCAGATTTTTTTTTTCTCTCTTTATTATAAATACGTATGTATATATATTTTTATATTATGAATTTACACGCATATTATGTAAAGAAAATAGCAAAATTTCCTAAAAGGAAAATGAAATATTTCCTAATGATAAGAGAGAGATAAGATCCAGTTTTTCCTACTCCAGTCTTCCAAAACATTAGTAACGCCCTATCGCATAGAAATTACCCTTGAATCATCCTTGATACTTTGTAATCCCGAGATATATAAAAATTCCAGACAGTGAATGAACTATAGGCACAGATACCGCAGCCATCGATTTTTAATAAATAATCTTACTTAGATAAAGGTGGCCAAACACTCCAGACGGAGAGAAATGGAAACATTTTTGAAGAAAACAATAAAACAGTTCCATCATATCAAAATAGCTTAAAAATAATAACCTGTCCAAACTTTATCTTTAAAATTAAGATTTTTAACATTTTTTTATAAATGCATGTTTTTCATAAATGAAATTTATACGTATAAATTTTACAGTAGTATAATAAATAATAATTAATTAATGCACCTTGAAACAATTCTTTCGAAATTTATATTTTTCATACATTAAATTTAGAAATGTAAATTTAACAGTGCAATCGTAAATAACAATTAGGTGAAAAACATTTTAGGCACCTTCGAACTACTTTTTGAAAATCCGTATTTTTCATTTAGAAAATTTATCAATTTAGCAGTGCAGTTATAAATAAGAATTAGATTTATTACTTTAATGGACCTTTAAATAATTTTATAAAAATCTATATTTTTCATTTGTAAAACTTAAAAGTACAATCATAAATAATAATGAGATTTAACATTTTAAGGAATTTTTAACAATTTTATGAAAATCCCTATTTTTTGTAAATAAAACTTATAAGAGTAAATTTAACAGAGCAATCATAAATACAATTACATTTATCATTTTAAGGCAAGTTTAAACAATTTTTTGAGAATCCATCTATTATGAATGAAATAGAGAAGAGTTTTTAAAAATAAATGTCTTCAATTATAATGCAGTTTTTAGTTAAACAAAATGCTGGACAAATTAGCAGCAATCTTTATACGATGATAAGTTAAACCATAGTAGTAGAGGGACCGGAAAGTAATGTCGTTACGGCGCATTAGATATCCGTTAGTCTTAAAAACCAATTCATTTTTTTCGATACATTTTCGATCCGGCATCTTACTACTACTACTACTAAACTCAGTGGCGCGACAGCCCATAGAGGGCCAAAGCCTACTGTGCCCATCTCAGTTTTCTTGACCTTGGGATGCAGGAGCAGACGTTCCGGTTAGGTGGTCAGCCGAACGCGAAACCTCCAGCGTTTAGTTCCCAAGCATGCTTGTTACTCATTTATCGACCCACTGAAGGGATGAAAAGCTGAGTCAACCTTGCCCGGCCCGAGGATCGAACCCAGGACCTGTGGCACGGGAGCGCTACCACTCAGTCACTGGGCGTCGAAGGGGATCTTAAATATGCAAATTAATAAGTGCCGGCGATATTTAAAGTTACGCAACCTGGCACAAAACGTACTTTCTCTGAATAAACATACCTTTTTTTTTTTTTTTTTTTTACGGCTTCGGATTTTCAACTCCAAAGTATAAGGGGTAGCCATAATCTGGGAAATTTGGTCTCCATAATTTGGACCTCTTAATGTTAAGTTTACTTTTTGCATATTTTGCTATATCTCGAAAACATTTTAAGAGAATTGAAAAAACTTTTGCACAAAATTATAAAATTTGTTTTCTCTCTATTCTCTAGATTTCTAAATGTTTTATTGCATTAACACAAATTCAGTTACTGGGATAAATTTTAAACCTAATCTTTTTGCTCGGTTACTATTCCAGCTTTATCTGCAATTATATTTTTAAATATCTATTCAATTTTTGTTTACCATAAAAACTCGTTAAGTGTTTTTCGCCAAAAAGTTATTTAGTAACAGTGCGAGAACTTAATTCCTATAATAATGTTTTAAAATGTTCAATTCGTTGTTTTTATAACAGTTGATGAATGTTTTACATCAAGTTTCTTAAATGCAGTTTTACATAAAGCTTATTACAAAAGTAAATGTAACCTTTTTACTGTTTAATAAATGTAAAACGGTTAATAAACTTATATAAAGTTTTATATATCTTATTATAAAATCTTGTATAATCAGATAATATCACAGGAATGAAGCTTTTAGTTTTAAGCCTTTCATTTGGAATAATAATCCAAAACAAAATAACAGAAGAGAAAAATAAATACTAAGAAAGGATGGTAAATACTACAGATAAATGAATTCTGTTAAATGAATGAGAGAGAAATATTTTACGGAAAATATTGTTATAGCTTTTATTTGTTTTATTCTTATCAATAAATGAATTGCTGGAAACTCAAAACGGGAAACATAAAAAAATAATTTACTGTAAAAAAAATCCGTACATTTATGTCTTTTATTAATTAACTTTATGCTAATCAGTATCAAAAAAATCTGGAGGGAGAGAAAAACATTTTTCAGACGACAAAGAAAAAGAAAAAAAAAAAGTAGTGATTGCCTTATTTACGATCACTGGCAATAGATCACTTACAATAGATTTTCAATTATTTATTGTTCAAAAGTGTGTGCGCGTCATCAAATCCAAACCAAGACCCATTTCGCCTATAGGTTGAAAAAAAAAATTTTAAAAAAAAATATATATATATATATATATATATATACATATATAAAAAAAACAGTTTTATTACTTTTTATTAATTTTATGCAGATCACAACACCAGAAAGAAAAAGCTTTTTCTTTCTGGATTGAAAAACTGTCTTTCTGGTTGCAACTGTCTCAATTGATGCTTTTCGGCGGATTGATTTTCAAATCCTGCCTATGTACGTATTTCAAGACGTCACAAAATACTTTTCCTTCTTAAGCATTCATATTTATATTGAAATCCCTGTCAAGCCAGTAATTATACGTTAATAATAAAAAAATATAAAAATACTTTTAATTATTATTACGTAAATACATTAAAAATGCCTGCTATTGAAAAGAAAAAGAAAAACGCAATGACGGCGCATGCGCACTGTTTACTATAACTCTTGAACACAGTTGAAAAGTGTGTGCACGTCATCAAATCCAAACCAAGACCCATTTCGCCTATAGGTTTAAAAAAAAAAAAAAATAAAATAAAAAAAAAAAAAAAAAAAAAAAAAAAAAAAAAACAGTTTTATTACTTTTATGCAGATCACAACACCAGAGAAATCTGACCCTTCCTTATTACCTAAACAGCCTTACCAAGTGATTTTGTGGCCAATAAGATAGTGCCGACAACGAGAAACGGTTTTAGCCTATTACGTTTTTATGCACTTAATGTACATAAAAACGTAAGATGAGATTGTAACGTAAGATGAGTACATAAACGTAACTTTGAGATTTTAATAATGAAAGTAAAAACAATCGATGGAATGTGTTACATAAATTATCAGATGTTCCCCAGAATTTTCTTTTTGCATGAAATACGTTAAATTATTTGTAAAATAAAACATTATCAATACAATATTTCATCCAGTACTTTTCTCTTAACAACATTTAACCCACCAGTTATATGCAGATCTATTTTTAGTTATATATACAAAGGATTAAATTTAAAAAATAAAACAGGGGGCTAAGACAATATTAAAATTTTTGAGTGTGTTGAATAATATCTTTAAAATTTTCTGCAACCTTAAGATTAACCTTAACATTTAGATTTTCAATTATGTTTGAACCATACATAATCTATCTTCTTAAAGTTTACTACTAGGAAGAAAAAAAATTATTTAACATGAAAAAGGACCCCACAACACGCGACAAACTTTTCATCGCAAATTCTGTTTCACCTATATAGCTGATTTAAAATCAAACCAGAGAAGGCCATTGAGTTTGAATTGCTGGAAAAAAAAATTTCAAAATATAAAAATGCAAACAAATTATTGGATGAGAACTTTTTCATTGCGTAATCCTAAGTAATCTTCTCATAATTTGTTTACATTTTGATGCTATGAAATATTTTTCAACAATTGAAACTTCATAGCTTGCTCTAGGATTGGCCTGAACTTACTTTTTCTATACTTTAAATTACTTACGAAGGTGAAAGAGAATTTGAAAGGAAAAGTTTCTTGGTATAGATTACAAAAAGATTGTACGATAATTATGTTCAAGGTACCTTATTGAAGGTAAATAATATACCTTACCAAGGTATATTATTTACATTCAACGGAAACCAATGTTTTTGGAACATGATATGGTATAACATAAGATGATAAGGCAAAGAAAAATCACAGCAACCATCGTGTTATTGTAAAGATTCCAGATCAGGTAAATTAGCAAAATCATAATTCTTTTAAGCAAAGTAACCTTCTACTGTAGTATCGAATAACCATACGCAACGTATCCGAGCAACTTTCACCAAAGTCTTGAATGCGTGCAACGACATCAGAAAAAAAGATTAGCGAATTTTCTGGTATACAAAAAAATACAAAGGATTGTATCTAAAAAATAACACCAAAGACTAATAAATTGTAAAAATTAACAGTGATAAAGGTTTTGAGCCATGTTGAATAACATCGTTACAATTTTCGGCAACCTTAATAAGATTTTTAATTATATTTGAACCATAATAATTTTCCTTTTAAAGTTATCTACTTTAAAGAAATTATTTAACTTGAATGAAAAAATGGATACCATAACTATGTACGATAGCTATGTTCAATTAATTACCTTCAACGGATAACCAATTTTTTGGAACATTATATCGAAAAACGCAATCGAACACAAGATGATAAGGTCTGGGAAAATCACAGCAATCATAGTGTTATTGTAAAGAAATGATTCTTCCAGATCAAGTAAATTAGCAAAATCATTAATTTTTATGCAAAGCAACCTTCTACAGCAATATTGGATATTCAGTAAAGCCCACGCAACGTATCCCAGCAACCTTCACCAAAGTCTTGGCTGCGTGCAACGACTCCAGAGAAAAGATTAGCCATTCTCTGGTTTATTCATTAGCAGACATGAACCAGGGGAACTGAAGTTGCCACTCATCATCCCCGATGCGAAAATAAAATGCAAATGAGCTTCTAAATCGAACATCCCTGTGCAAGGGATTTAGCAAGAGAGGGCGGGGTTCCACTGACATGATAATGAGACGAGGGATGAAACTTTGAGAAAGCCCGGATGAGGTTAGAAATAATTATTACGAGAATTTTCACACCCTCATTAACATGAGGGGTGGGCTAGGCCGGGAAGCGGTGCGGAGGGGGAGAGAGCTTTCACAAGTTCAAGGTGCGTCTGTCCCGATTTCCAGTGACCCTGGAATTGCGGATGTAGGTCAGGATGGAAAGGGTTGTACCGGCTCCGGACCGGATGGAACAAGGACAGTTGGGGTATTCGTATCTTCCGTTTGTACTAACATGAAATAAAATTCAATACATTTTTTTATTTATTAAAATAGAGTTCATGAAGCAAAAATTCAGCCAATGGTTACAAATAATCTCGTAAATGAGTTTTTTTTAAACAACTTTTGACCGTTCGTATCAAAATTACACTATTACAAATTATGGTGTATGTTGAATCAGGGTATGATGGATTTCAGATTCAACCTAAATACAGTACCGAGTTTAACCATAGGCATTAAGTTAAATTTCAAGCTTGATTGCTAGTTAATGTGAATCTACTATGGTGGATATGGGATGCAACCTTAATACTGTACCGAGTTTAACCATAGGCATTAAGTTCAATTTCAAGCTTGATTACAATTTAATGTGGATCTACTATGGTGGATATCGGATGCAACCTTAATACAGTACCGAGTTTAACAATAAGCATTTAGTTCAATTTAAAGCTTGGTTACTAGTTAATGTGAATCTACTTGAACGAAAATATGGTTCAAACAACACCTTATTTCGGTTGCAACAAATTTGCTCTATAGAGCGATTCAAAGTACCAAAATTATGGTTCAACGTCGAACCGATATTTTTATGAGAGTGTATAAATAACTAAAAAAAATATCAATCAAGAGTAGTTTAATATAAATAATTAACCACAGCAATGACTGCAGCCGCTCTCCAACCTCCATATAAAAAGATAGAAACAATATAAAAGAATCTCAGTGAAACGGTTCAACGTTGAGCCATAATACAAAGCAAGTTTATAGCAAATTTACTAAAGTGATAAATTTAATCACATTTTTTTTTCAAATTGAACCATAGTATTGTTTAAACAAGTTTAGATAATTAATTTGGACGATAATATGCAGGAAGTTTTCACGATAGAAAATTTCCGGCAACCTTATTAAGGTGTGAAAATTTAACTATATTCTGATCAATTTGAACCATATTATTCTTTAAAACCAAGTTTAAATTATTAATTTGCAGGATAATATGTAGGAAATTTTCCCACTACAGAAAGAAAATTTCTTGCAATCTTATTAATGTGTTAAAATTAGCTATTTTTCATTCAAGTTAAACCATTTCATCATGAAATCAAGTTTAAATCATTAATTAGCACGATAAAGTAGCTTAAGTTTTAACCGTATTAAGGTTGCTGTAAATTTGAACAATATTGTGTTTCAATAACGTAAGAAATTATTAAAAGTGTATTACAGTTTCATTTTGGTAAAAAAGAATATTACAAAAAAATGTATATATGTATACTTTTGGTTGGAGTTTTTGCCGGCAAAAAAGGGTTTTTGCCAGGACAGTGGCAAAAACCTGGTAAAAACCGGCAAAAACTGGTAAAAACCGGCAAAAACTGGCAAAAACCAAATTATTTAAATTGCTGATTAAATATTATTACAAAATACTTGAAGCAAATTTAAATCAATCATAAGGAATAATAATTTTGATACATTACATGAAAAAATTATTTTTAAAATATTAATAATTAATATAAGGATAATAATTTTTAAAGGATTGAAAGTTTTTGACCTCTTTTCATTTTAGAATCCTTAAATAAATGTTTTTTTAACAAATTGTACTTTTTTTTAATTCTTCATAATAATTTTTGATATGTATTATTTTACATATCACTCTTATACTATATTTAAAGAGAGACATAAGAAAGCTAAGATGGATGTTTTATTAGATAGATTTTGATAATCACCTCATTTCTCAATATTACTTCAAAATGCAAACAAAACCACACAATTTAAATTCTGGTAAAATTTCCAGTGAATTTTGGGAATTAATGTCTCATTTACACTCATGTCCTTCTAATAGTACTGCCATTGAAAGAGTGTTTTTGAATTTTTCATTTGTACATTCTAAAATTCGGAATAAGTTGACTCTAAATAATGTTTCAAAACTAGTGTACTGTTATGCTATGTTGAGACAGCACAAATTGTATTGTGATGATTAATAAAGTATTGAATTTGGGCAAATTTAAAAAATTGCATTGATACTTGTATATTTTAATTAACTACACATGTTGATAGATATTTTATGCTTTAAATTATAGTTATATTAATTTAAAATAAGTTCATTTTACTGGAAAAAAGAGAATAATCACTAATTTTCCGATTGTTTTAAACTACTAAAATTATATATTAATACATTATGATTTAATTATGGAATAATAATTTTGTCAATTTTTTTTAAATTATATATATTTATAGTATATATTTCAATTTTAGGAATAACTTTGTATCAAAAATGTGTTTTTGTCCTCTCATTTTGGAAAATATAGGCTTTTGCCACTTTGCTTGGCAAAAACCTGTTTTTGCCAGGACGGTTTTTACCATGGTTTTTTCCACCTGCGGCAAATTTTTGCCAACCCTGATACTTTTTAAAAATTATATTATGATATTTAAATACAAAAATACTTCCACAACTAGACATTACATATATTTCTTATTTAACACTGTTTTTTCGAAGCTCTATCGTCAAGGAAAATAAAAAAGCCATAGTTTGAGTGCTTTATACTTGAGGCAATGCGACGCGATTTTAAGCCATATAATATAATTTTGGCGTGAAGAATTATCTGGGCCTTAGACCGGACAAATAAATTAAATATCCATAGGTGCCACTCTAAAAACACACAAAAATAAAATTTGAAATACGATCTTTAACACAGCGTTTCGTCTTCAACTGTGAGTATATGTTCATGTAATATAATAACATGTAAAGTGGAGGTAAGGGTACGTTGAAGTGTGACACTTCGTGAGAAAGGGGAGGTAGCGTGAAAAATATTAAAATATGTGATATAACTTATAAATAGCCCCAAATACAAAACATATGCATGTTTCAAAAAAAAAAAAAATTAAATAAAAATAAAAAAATAAAAAAATTAAGTACTGTACCGAGTGTTAAAATTGAAATCCGATTTTTATGAAAAAGGCTTTTTTTAAATTATCAAAAAGCTTTCCCACTTCCAATTAACAATTAAGTATATATCAGGGTTGGGGTTTTGGGTGTTCTAAACTGGTTTTGGACAGGACACGTGGGTCTTACTGTCTTAAACTGTCCTAAACTGGGTTAAACTGTCCTAAACTGGGTAAAACTGTCCTAAACTGGGTAAAACTGTCTCAAAGTGTCCAAAATCTTGAACTTTGGTGAAAGATAAAAATTCTATAGGTGTAACCATTGTACACATAATAATTACATGTATCAATAAATATTTGATATTTTTTATACAATTTACTTTAACTTATTAAAGGAAAATAATACAGTATAATAGGAAAAGGTTTATAATTTTTGAAGCTCCACAATTCACTGAACAACAAAAGTGAACACCTAATCCTTTAAATATAAATATGCTTTTAATACTGATAAATAATGTTTTTGCATAAGGATAAATAATGCAATATTAAAAAGTAATAATAATGATTTTAAAAAAATACTAAATTTGTTTAAAAATTAACTTTTTATTTTTCACAATATATATTTTTTTAAATGTTATAATTTCTGCATGATAAAAAAGACATCTATTTTTTTAAATATAAATATATTAGTTTAAATTGGAAATACAAAATAACTGAAAAATGTATTAACAGTTTTGAAGGGCATAACATCAGTTTCAGTTACTGACACTGGTGATGTATCACTACTACTCTAAAAGAATTGAACACGCATGAAATAAAAGTATTCTTGAACAGTACTATAGATATAGATAAATAAACCTGTTTATGACTAACCAAACACTTAGTTCCTAATAGCTTAACCTGTATGGCAAGGTCAAACTTCAGTTATGTACTATTGAATGAGAGGATCAATGGAACTTGATTACTGATTAATCTTCCTTTGTTTAATTTTTAAATTGAAGAGTCAAACAATATGAATAAAACAATATACTTTTAAAAACAAATATTTTCTAGTAGATTTAATTATTAATATGTTATTAGTTCTATGTTTATTTTACCTTTTAAATATTATTCAGATAAAATTGTGACATAATTTGAGTAAAAGGGTTTTGGACAGTTTAAGACAGTTTTGGACAAAGGGGTTTTGGACAGGACGCTTTAAACCAGGGTTTAAACCGTGGATTAATCCATTCTGTCCTAAACCTTGCCAACCCTGGTATATATTCCAACAGTCCCATCCGTCAGACGATTTTAAAGACAAAACACATAAAAAACATACAGGAAATTCTTTGGTCGATGATATTATTCAAAACTTCTCTTTTTTATTCCATAACGGATCCCTTTGGCGCAGGATTTTTATTAAACATATTTTTTTATACATTTTTCATCATTTTGTATTAATTTAGGTCAAAATAAGTAAAGAATATTATGTTTAGAATTTTAAAAATTTGTGGTTATGAAATACAGTATGAAACACCGGTGTCTTTTTCTGCGTTAAAGGTGATTAATTTTTCTGGATAAATTTTTCAAATTTGCAGTTATTTCGATCTAAGAAAAACAGTTATTCATCATTGAAATTTATTTCATTAACAAAATCAATTACTGATAAATTTTTGAATATCAATAAAAAAAATAACAATTCAAACTACTTCTTTTATGATTTTCTATTTTAGTACAAATTTACATTCGATAATCTAATAGTTTTTTCTTACTATTAGACTGTTTTTTACAGTTAAAAAATTCATAAATATATTTTTGCTTGTAATTAGACCGTCAGAAAAAAAAAGTATAAGAGAGACACCACCAGTGCCCATCTGCTTCAAAGGATTAACAATTATATTTACGGAATTACTTCACTTCTTCACACAAAACTCCGTCTAAAACAATCAACTCCAAAACAAGTTCCAAAAATGTTGTGCTTTTTTTTAAAATTGATTTTGTCGTGCTGCTTTCTATTATTGCTTCTTTTAGCAAAGTTTTTATGACTCTTACAGAGCTTTTCGGGCTGTATTATCGGGTTGCTTATGGACAAGCATTATCTCCAGTTTCTGAGAAATAATAAAAATGTACCGCCTAGAAAGAATTAAAAGGGGAGTCGGTAGGCCATATATCAATAATGCTCACCTTTTTTGAAGTACCTTTTCTAATAAACTTCAGATGATATCGGATAGAAATCTTATCGGCTGATATTTGAGATTACATCAGTTGTATGTTATGATAATGTTTTAGCGTTTACATTATTTCATTATTTTGGAGTCATATAACATTATTTTGGAGTCATAAAAGATTTTTGCTCAAAAATTATGAAATTTTATTTAAAAAAATAAAAGTTTTTATTTTATAATTTTTGTTAAAAAATATTTCTGCCAAAGATATGTCTTAAGAGTTATCACAGTGCAAACATGTATATATAAATACTCACAAGAAGATTAAAAAAACTGAAGCAATTTCTTGTTCATATGCTGAGAAAAGGTACATCGAAAAAGGTAAGTTTTAGCATTATTGGTATATGTCTAACCCAGGGTGCATAGTCAAATTATTTTTAACATCTTAAGCACTTTTCACGCACTCAAAAAATATTCTTAAACTCTTATTTTATTCTTTTCTTTTTTTTAAAAAAATATAAGGGGATATTTCCATATCGTGATCTGTCGCGCCAACTACAATCGCCAAAGTGACAAATAGATTTTAAACTTGCAAACTTTTTTTTAAAGAAAAAACATGTAGATGTTTGTCCAGGGGTGGTTACGATTCAAGTTGGTCCCTTTCTGTGAGGTTTTTTTTTTTTCTTTTCTTTTTAGGTTCTTGCGGGAAATCGACTTGGCATGAGTAGAAAAAAATTTTATAAATGCACATATCCTGATAATATTATTGTTGTTGTTGAATGAATTGTGAAAACGTTGAATTGGTTAGTGTGACAACAACGATTTTGGCATGTTCATGACAAAAACCAACATGATAAAAAAATATCTATTGGAAAGAAAAGATAAAGGATTTTTTAAAAACACCCAATAAAAAAAAAAGCACCTTTAAGTACATTTTAAAAACGCTACGCACAATGCCTATCAAAGGAAACGTAAAATGAATTTTTAAAAAAGTGAAAAAACGCAAAATATAGCATGTTTAGTTCATAGAAAGTCGTAAATAAATAATGCACATTAAAATTCAGTATGTATCTACAATGTGTTTAATAAGTATTTACGAGGTACCCAAAGTTATCCCAAACTATTTTAACTAACTATTCACGTTTAACTCATTACTCATGCTAACAGCATCATTGAGGAATATTGTGATAATTGTATTACAAAATTCAGAACGTGTGAAACATGCCATTCCATCATAGAAAACTTTACCGAAATAAATTAAACATATATAAATACCATACATGTAGTAACATACCAAATGCTAAGTTTATACCCATGGTACAAATCTACATATTTCACATAAGGTACATATTTCACATGGTCAGAGAGATAGCGCACAACCAGGATGGGGGGAGGGGAGAGTATAGTATGCTCGCTGCGATTTTAGATATTTGTAAACAGCCGTACTATTATATACTTACATGAGCAGGCTTATTGTTATCAGAAACAAAGATAAAGCATATGAATGGTTTTGTTTTTCCAAATCGAGTGCCTGTCACTTCATAGTTCATTTTCTAAGCCGTCATCATAAAATATTTTTAAATAAAACGATTTTATTTTATTTTATAACCGTCGCTGAACAGCTGACCCAATTTTTGGGTTCACGACTACTAATGTTCAGCTCCGTTACTTTGTAATTTTGAACCCAGTCTAGAAGACAAGGAAACTTCTGGATCAAGTATTGGGAGAAATTTGCCCTTGTGGAGAACTTAAAAATGAAACGATTGCTCATAAGCTGAGGACCTTCGCTAAAAATACGTCCACTGATTGTTTTCTTTTAAAGCGGTTATGTTGAGCCCACACAATCTTTCCTACTAAATTGTGAGAGTTTGTTGCTCGTTTGCGACGCTGGAAAATACAACTTTGTTCCTGTGGTAAGGGAAATTCTGCAGTGTTCATAAAAGCTAAAATACGGGCAGATAAAATATGGCAACTATTGCTGATAAGGGTACCAAATCCATTTCATCCGAAGTTGCTTTTAGTTATATTAATATTAGGACATTTGTTTAGGATTACCTAGCAACAGTTTGATTTACTTACATTTCTTACTGTTTAAGATTAAATTGTAGGTATTATTGATAACAATCTATTTTACTCACGTGCACTATCTTTCATAGATTGCGAAAAAAAATAGCTTTACTGGTTTTATTACTATCTGTTGTTTAAAATTAAAGCATAACAATAAAATAATAAGGAAATAACTTATGTAAAAAATTAAAAAACAAATGCAGTCAACGTTTTTTAATAGTAAGTTTATCAAAGAATTGTTATTTACTTCCTCAGTGTTATCCTAAGGAGCGTATGCTATCCTATGTGAACGAAATTACCTTTTTTCTTATGAACTAATTAACATTTCGGATTGTCTTTTTTTTTTTTTTTTTTTTTTTTTTTTTTATTCATTGAAAACTGCTACATTGAACCAGTAAACAAAAAAAACTTTAAGTTTGAGAGTATTTTTGAAACCTTTTTAGAGCTATTTTAAAAATAAACCTGAAAAAAAAAATTAACATAACCTAACTCTTAAAATTTAAAATTTCGTGAGCAGGTTCAGTAGAGCAAATGGAAAGAAAAAAAAAAAAGAGTGATAAAAATATTTCTCGAAAAGAGAAAATCTACAAATCTATATTTTTAATAGGGATTTGCAGAATTATTATTGCACTAAAACTGCACCATTTTTAAAAAATTAAAGCTACGATCATTTGAAAAGAGATCTATCACGCTTGTAACTGTGATGTATTGATTTTTTTGGAGAATGTTTATTTTGGAAAAGTTTATGGGAACAATTTCGTGTCAAAATGCTTTTGATTTGTCCTATAAAATTTGAAACAGCTGAAGTGGAGATAACATTACTGGAAAAGTATTAAATAAAATTAATTGTATTAAGTAAATGTAACTATGCAGGTCATCCTTCCAAATAAAATTAATAATTTAGGCCTGCATAAACTGCATCCTGCATTAAATCTGGAGGCCTACTGCAGCCTTCCACCATGCAACCAAAAAATAATTGAAGATATTTTGATAACTAGGGAAAGCAATTTTATAAATTTTTCAAACTAGCTTTAAAAAAAAAAAAAAATTCAAAAAAAAAAAATAATAATAATAATAATCTATTATGACATTAAAATTCCAAAATATAGATGTTAAAATATTTAAATTTGTTACCATTTCGAATTTTTACATTTCTGTTTCTTCTTAACGTATGTAATTATTTTATTTTATTTATTTATTTTGAAATTTTTCTCCAGTTAAAGAATGTTTGATTTTCTTTTGATGCTTGCTGTTCTTCTTTGAAAAAGATTGTGCAACCCTAAAATATTTTATTATCTACATTCAAAAAATAAATTTCAATAGTTTCTCTACGGTGAAAATGAATCAGTACTAGCAACAAAAAAATTAAACAAGGAAAAATAAAGACTCCATAAATATGATAATCTATAAAAACAATAAAATTATAATATTAAAATTCTAAAATATCGATGTTAAAAGATTTAAATTTGTTACCATTCCGACTTTTTACATTTTTTATTTATTTTTTCTTATCTTATTTAATTATTTTATTTTATTTATTTATTTATTTATTTTTAAATTTTCCTGAATTAAAGAATTTTTGATTTCCTTTTGATAATCTCTTCTGAAAAAAATTGTGCACCTTTAAAATATTTGATTATCTACATTTAAAAAATAAGTTTAAATAATTTCTCTACGGTGAAAATTAATCAATACTAGCAAAAAAAAAATTAAGGAAAAGTCAATATTCTCTGGATAAGTAAGTAATATCTAAATAAACTAAAAAAAACTATTAATAATGAACGAATAATTACTAAACATGAAAATAAAGAAAACACACAAGTAAAAGAAGAAGAAAGTAAGAAAAATAAGAAGAAAATAAGAATTCTGAAGAAAATAAATTGATAATTGAGTAAATTAAAAGACTAATAAAAATAAATAACAATTAAATAAAAAAAGTAAAAACACAAGTAAAAAGAAAAAAAAAGGGCAGATAAAAAAAATCATGGTAATAAATCAGATAATAAACAAATAATTGAATAAACTAAAAAACAATAAATAATAAACGAATGATAATAAAACTTGATAATAAAGAAAACACACAAATAAAAGAAGAGAGATAAGGTAAATAAGAAAAAATAAAAATTCATAATTAACTAATAACTGAGTTCATGAAAAAACTAATAAAAGTAAATAACAATTAAACTTGAAAAGAAAAGAAAAAAAAAAAACCTCGAGTAAAAAAATAATTAAAAAAAAACACAAAAGGGTAGATAAAAAAATAAAAAAATTAAAAAAAAACAGGGGTACAATAAACTAATACTCGAATAAACTAAAAAACTATTAATAATAAACAAATAATTATTAAACTTGAATAAAAAGAAAACACACTTGTAAAAGAGTGGGGAAAAAAAGGTAAATAAGAAGAAAAAAAATAAGAAGTCTGAGGATAATAAACTAATAATTCAAAAACTAATAAAAATAAATAACAATAAAACCGGTTAACAATTAGTCGGTAGGTAAAACAAATCATGGAGATAATAAATTAATAATTGAATAAATTAAAAATGCTAATAAAGTAATAATAAATAAGCAAATAGTATTTATACCTGAAAATGTAAGAAAAAAAAAATATTTTTAAGCTTAAGTAAATTTCAATGAAAGTAGGCTTAAAATGAGCAAAAACAAATAAAATATAACTTAGAGTATGAAATATTGCCCGCGTCTCAGCCCTAAAAGTAAATTAATTTTTAGAAGAGTAAGCGATCCATCATGTGAAGGAGGAGGGTCGAAGTAAGAATTTGAATACGCCTTGTATCAGGATATTTGGAGCCGAGTGCAGCAAAAACCCAGTTTTCCAAAAATCTGCCTAGATAACGCCCGTCTGCCCTTGGGCCGGAGGTCAGGCATCATGATGTCGACAACAACCCCTGCCCCAAGGACGTCAGGTGACCCCAGGAAGAAAGAGTTGTCCATACTCACACATTTCAATTTTAAAAATATATCGAAGTTCATAATTTTAATGAATGGTTAAATAAAGTTAAACAACTAGTTCTAGTGGGGGGGGGGGAATTAGTTTTTCTAACGCTGATAAATGCAAATAAGGCAAATGAGAATTACTTTGAGACTTTACTTTAATCAAATGAGAAGCAATTTTCACTAGCAGTAACAAAGAAATAAGATGCCTAAAATAAACAAACAAAAAAAAAAAAAAAATATGACTGAAATATTCAGCACATTTTTTTAAAAATTTATTTGAGGTGTTTCTAACATTTGATTTCAGATATATTCATATCTGAAATATTCAGCAAACGTTAGAAACACTTTGCTGAATATTTAGATTTCATCATTAGTATAAAAAAAGACAGAAAGAAGTAAAAATTGTCTAGCACTCCTAAATATTTTTCGTCTAACTTTAACTAATATAATAAGAAAGTAACAAATAAATAGCTATAAAATTTTATTTTTTAGAGAAATAATTTTTCGGTAAAAAAGTTTCATAAAGAGGCTTTTTTCAGCTTTGGGGTGAAAAAATAGCATTCAAATTGGGTAAAAAAAAATTCTCATTCATTTTGAATTTAAGCAATTTAGCTCTCTAAATACATAATTCAAAACTAAAAGAGTACAATTAAAATCAAAACAAAATGAACAAAACTTCTTTTAAAAAAATGCGCTAAAAAGCAGCAGAATTTTCAAAAAAAGAGAGAATAAAAAGAGAGAATAAAAATAGAAATAAATGTAGAAAAGAACAAAATTAAAAATATGACCACTGAAGCCGACGTCTTCAGGGGGTACCGGCCCCAGTGGCCAAAAAACAAAACCTTTTCTATTGAGGAAGAAGGCAAAAGCCTAAAAAACCTTCCTCAGTACCCCGAAGGTTTTGTTTAAAAGTCCAGGAGAAAATCAAGTAAGACATAAAACTAATACAGAAAAGAAACTCATACATCTCATCAAAAACTCAAGTTATTCAGAAAATAATTCTGATTATTTTCTGAATAACTTGAGTTTTTGATGAGATGTAAGAGTTTCTTTTCTGTATTAGTTTTATGTCTTACTTGATTTTCTCCTGGACTTTTAAACAAAACCTTCGGGGTACTGAGGAAGGTTTTTTAGGCTTTTGCCTTCTTCCTCAATAGAAAAGGTTTTGTTTTTTGGCCACTGGGGCCGGTACCCCCTGAAGACGTCGGCTTCAGTGGTCATATTTTTAATTTTGTTCTTTTCTACATTTATTTCTATTTTTATTCTCTCTTTTTATACATAATTCAAAGTCATTGTAAAATTAATAAATAATACATAAACAAAAATTGACCGACTTTTGAGAAGAAAAAAAGTAAAACCGTCAGAAATCATTTTAAGTACAAAGATATGAACAATGTAAAGAAGTAATCGTAATTCAAATAAGGACTCCAGAAATATTTTCCCTTAAGTTTCACTTAATTGATAACATTAACAAATTACAATAAAACACGATCTTAAAAATACATAATATCTCAGAGAAAATCTGATGTATTCCAGGGTTTCCGCATTTAACTAATTTCCAACATAATGTTATAGTTTCAGACACCACATTTTTAGAAGGTTATTTATTTAATTTTATAATTAAGTTAGAAATTTTTTTTTAATTTTACTGTCGATATGATGTTATACATTTTGAGTGTTTCAAAACTATCTGAGATTTATAAAGCAGGCAAGGACTAATGTAAGTTTCATTACATTATACGACTACCACTGTAAGAATCTTCTCTTATAATCCGATAAAATATTTATTTATTTATTTTTTTATTTTATTTATTTTTAAATTTTTTTTTTAAATTAGCGAAAGCAAACAATACAATTTAAAGTGTACAGTAAAAATTAAACAGAACTTATACATATCCGAGAAGAACAAAACGCAGAATAATGCTAAGGGAAATGGTTGAAAAAGTAAAAAAAAAAACCTAGGATATTTGTCAGTCCGGATATCTTTCTGGATTACTAATTACGATTAATTCTTTACATTGTTCATATCTTCTTTAGATCATACATTGTTCATATTCTTTACATCTACTTACAATGATTTCTGACGGTTTATTATTATTTTTTTTCAATTTCAGTTTATATATTGATTTATTACTTTTACAATGACTTTGAATTATGTATTTGGAGAGCTAAATTGCGTAATTACATTGTCAGAATGCATGTGAATTTTTCTTTTTTTACCTGTAGAAAATTTAAGCCATTAATTACATAAATATTTACTAATATATAACATATAAATATTTATAAATATATAATACATAATTACTTAATAAAAGTATTAATACATGTTTATGTATTAACATATAATTTACAATTATCATATTAAAGTAAAAACCACAGTTATGAAACTAATTTGTACTTAATCTTCGTTTTTTTTTATTGTTTTATTTATATTGGAGCTCTCATCTTCTCAAGGAATTTGGTAATAGACTCATTGAAATCCTTAAAAAGTGTAACAATTACTTTTGTTTTCATGTTAGCGAAATAGAAACATATTATCTCGTTAATATATATATTGCAAATGCATTAGGATTTAACAAAAATGAATTAATTTATAAGATGATGATTTACCAAAAGAGAAATAATTAATAAATACACAATTAACTTTTTTATTTAATAAACTTTTACATAATAAAGCAGACATCAAATAAATTTTAACATTTTAAATAGCTAAGGATTCTGAATAATCTGCACATCTATTATAATTTAAATTTTAAATTTAATGGGTCCTACTATCTTTTTTTTTTTTCATGTAAAGGGAACGTATAGAATATTAAAATTTCATTTACTATAATTAAATTTTTGAATGTCTCCTTTAAAATAATTTTACAACAATAGAGCAGATATTTTCTTAGATAATAATCTATATTAAATATATTTTTACAGTAAAAAGGTACTTTTTTTTCCCAAGACATTTCCTTTTAAACATATGATAATTTACATAAGAAAAGTAAAGTATCTATTATTTCTCCTTTAAAAATTAGATACATTGAGCTACTTAAGATAAAAATAATAATATTTATACTAATACATAAATGCAAGCTTTTAGATTTTTGAAACATGATATCCATAGCTATAATAATTTTTTTTAAAAAATGATAGAAGTTAAAAACGTGCCAACACACTATTAAAGTATACCCGAATAGCTTAGTGAATGGAAAACTGATTTTAAGCGCAAGGAAACTAGCGATCACAAATTGTTAAATAGTATACAGTCCCTACATGCAAAAGGGCCATTTTGAGGCAAAAGATTCATATAGCGATAGATGGATTATCAGTTAGGGTTTAGTAATATCACACAAACCGATAGAGATTTTAGTGATTTTTCGTTTATAAAGTTCATATCTTATTCCAGCAGTTCCCAAAGGGAGTTCCGCGGAACCCTATGGTTCTGTAGTATGTTTACAGAGTTTTGATGAGCTAAGACACTCATTTAACTAGTAATAATTAGATTTATATCCAAAAATAATCGTTAATTTAATATTTCGATTATTTATTTGTTTTATTTTTATTTATTTTAGTTTATTTTATTTGTTTTCAGTTTATGCATAAACCAAGAACAATTTTAGAATTTAAAATGTATCCTTCTTAGCATCAAATATTTACAAAATAACTATTTTATTTGATTAATATATTTTAATAACCAAATAATACCCAATGATTACGAATAAACTAACCAATGAATGAAAATTAAAGAAATAATAACCAAATTCAAGAATTAGGAATTATGTTTCTCGATTAAATATTCTTGACATTTGTAGCAATGAAAACTATAATTCAGTTTATTTGATTTATTTTCAGTTTATGCATAAACGACAAACAATTTTAGAATTTAAAATGTATCCTTCTTTGCATTAAATATTTACAAATAATTATTTTATTTGGTTGGTATATTTTTCAGACGCTAATTAATAAACATTTTTTATTTATAAAGGTAGGGGTCCCACGAAAAAAAGCACAATCACTTATGGCTTTATAGTAAAAAGATTTCGGAACTACTGTCCATTTCAAAAAAAAATGCTTCCGAAGATACAAGTTAAATCCGAAGACTTAGAAATTCCATTGTCTTCAAAGCCAGGTTCAAAAACGAAATCTACATTATTAATTCCATCAACCATGATGAAATCCATTTTTTTTATCGTGGTAAGTTTTCCTTAATTTTGATCGATCGTTTCTATATATTAGTAACTAATCAATATATAGAGGCGATCTATTTCTATACATTGTATAGAAACGATCAAAATTAAAGAAAACTCATCACGATAAGAAAAAAAAAATTTTTATTTTTCCATCACAATAACATATTCTTTTAGCTCAACAAATAATGATGGCTGATTTTCAGAGATTCAAAATTTAATTTACTTAAATTACGTACACAAAATAAAAGGTATTATGAACTAAATCTGACCGAAAAGTCTTTTACGTAGTATAATGGGGTCATGGAGACTGTGTTTACATCCCCTTCTCCAGCCCTAAAAGGCTTCAGAGCTTCTAATTGCAGCTTAATGCAATATTAAATTAAAAATATATAAATAAATAAATTCGACTACTTCTAGTTATATATATATATATATATATATATATATATATATATATATATATATATATATATATATATATATATATATATATATATATATATATATATATATATATATATATATATATATATATATATATATATATATATATATATATATATATATATATATATAAATATAAACTAGAAGTAGTCGAATTTATTTATTTATATATTTATAAATATATAAATTTTTCCTGAAAAAAAATGAAAAAAAATTTGAAATTGACTTACGTTTTGACGAGATTTTAGGACTGATTCCATAGCGGATCCTAACATGCTCCTTTCTTCGTCCAACTCTTAACAGCTGTAAGATAAAAAGAAACCAAATTTAATGACAGTAGAATGAAAGTTCCCACATTATATCATACAAATTATAATGTTTATTCATACTGCCTATACTACACCATTTGCAGAATATTTAATTCTGATATCGTTTGAATTGATCAAATCCCTTAACTGCTTTGGTGAAAATATGAAATAAAAAACTCGGATGAAAATAATAAAGGTGAAATAAACAGACGATGAAAATTAGCATACTGATTTTTACTATGAATTAATTTAAAATAATAGCTTTAAAATAATAACTTTTTATCATTATGACTATTTATGATTGAAAATTTTTGGAATCTGGAGTTCATAAATTTTAATATGGTTACAAAAGAATAATGAAAATATTAGTGTATGCAATTCAGCTATTGTTAATAATCACTGTTTATTATTTCTAATACCCGGTGCCATTGCCCAGTTTACACTAATGTTTTTTTTTTTTTTTCAAGTCAAGTGCCACTACCCGGTACATATCTTCCCGATATACCCTACACCAATATACTGCTACACTATATAATACTACTATACATCCCTACACTCTTTTTAGGTTAAACGCCACTACCCAGTAAATTCGAAGTCGATTTTTTTTAAAAGGTTAAATGCCTTAAAAACGTAAAAATAATTAAAACCTTTTTGCACAAAGTATTCGCTCAACAACACAAAGTACGGGCGTCTGCATCCAAAGTAAACAAGCAACTGATATTGTCTAGTTGACGCGCGAAATTAGCATTACGCATGCGTTTTGGAAATCTCTGGCTAACTGAGTTAATATTAGATTGACTAAACTTCATTGGTAATTATTAATAGTAACCGGAAAATAAGAATAATTCTGATAGATAATTCAATTTAACCAACTCACTTGGTCATTCTTCATAATAACCGGCGGTTAACAACATTAACCGATTAATTACAAATACATAGACCTTAATATCTAAGTAATATTTCGTCTTTCCAGTAAAACAGTTTACGGGATTTGATAAAAATCACTTACTTTCTTTAAGAAAATCACCCCACAAAGTTGTTATTTTTACATGTTCTGTGAGTTGATCATCATCTTTCCTACTGCGACATATACATTAATTTTTTTTTTTTTTTTTTTTTTTTTAAAGATTTGTTTCAGGACAAAATCTTGTTATACCTATTAATTGTGTTAAAAATTCTGAAAAACAATATTAAGAATGCTGGAAACTCTATTTTAAGTTTTATAAATACTGCAACGGTATTTTTTTTTGTAACAATTATGTAAACAATTTCAAAATGTTATTAGTAAGGCCCGGATTTTGATGACATTTGCATTTTTTTGCATTTTTTGCATTTTTGGACATTTTTTGTCCTTTAGAGCATTTTTTTAGATTTATAGGGCATTTTTCTATAAATTTTGGGGCATATTTTGCATTTTAAAGCATTTTTTAATTTTTTTGTTAATTTTTTCCAATTTTTATTATTTTTTATCATTTTTCATTATTACACTGGCTTCCAAACAATGAAGAAAATCTCTAGGATATTAACAGGTGAAGCAACATCTTTTCAAATTGAAAAAGAATTGTCAGTAAGTGAGACCGTCTTTTTCAAGTACGCACCAATAACATCAGTAGACGTTGAAAGAAGCTTCTTCAGGTATAAAAATTAACTTTCAGACACGAAACGCTCGTTTACATTTCAAAATATTAAAAAAAAAATTAATAATCCAATGTAATTCTGATATTTAGTAATACTATTATGAGATGGAAGTTGTTATATTCATTAAAGTTTCTATACAAAATGAAAATGTTTTGGAGTCAATATATTTTCCTTTTTTTTTTGTTATTTTAGGATATAAAACATATTTTTCAAACTATAATGAACGTAGAACAAGTATTGCATTGCTTTATATTTTTTGAAATGACTCATAATAATTTTAAAGAGTAAAAAATTGTTTTAGTTCAATATTTTTACTTTATTTAAGTCATGTCATAAGGCGTTTTTAGCGCAATTTTCGCATTTTAAGGACATTTTTTTCATTTTTAAGGGCATTTTTTGCACTTTTAAAGGGCATTTTTTGCACTTTTTAAGGGCATTAATTGAGATTTTTTAGGTCATCAAAATCCGGGCTCTAGTTATTAGTATCATATCAGTTAAAGATTGGACCCGTGATAGTTTGAGCAGATATCCCATGATTTTTTTCATTTCTTTTTTCATATTTAAGCTTAATTTTAAATTAGTCTTTTTCACAAAAATGAAATACTAAAAAGCTTAAATTAACAAATAAATTGGAGGGGTTTAAACATAATAAATCATAAACGGGTCACTTTGCAGATAATCTAATGAACTTGTATATACGTGCAATCACCAAATTATCCAAATACCACACTGTTAGAAATTTTTCGGAAAAAATGGTTAAATAACAAGTTATTTAGTTGTTATTTTAACATATTCAAACAAAACAGTCAAATAACCATAAATTGCATGGTAATCAAACTGTTAACTGAGAGAAATTCCTTGCAACTGTGTACATAGTATAGCTGATAGGGCTAATTTCTATGTCTCATGATCGATACATTTGGGGTTCAAGTCCCTGCGATAACACCACAATATTTCCTTCAACACAAGAAGAGTTAAGAGTGTCCTGCACTCCCAAACTTGTGTCTTGCACTCTCCGATGCCCAATACCTGACGAAAAGTCTGGCTGCTATATCCAATTTCACAGTTTCAAAACCATGCTAGCAGTAAATGGTTAAAAAACCGTATAATTTTGTATTCACGGCTTCTTAACCATACTACTTAAAAAACGGTTACAAAACCGTAAAGGTAAAAATGTTCTTCACCGTAAACTTTACGGTAAATCGGATGGAATGACTGCTGCCGATTATTTTACCATAATTTTAGAATGAAAATTCTAACAGTGCACAAAAATAATCGGAAGTATGCTGCATTCATATTACTGATAAAGCTATATCATGACGAAGTACATTTATGTATAGCCTGTAAAGATAACATTAATGATAACTTCTGGCAAACAAAAGTAGTAAGATTCTTAAGTATAAAATAAAACGTCAACAAATTTAACTAAGTCCCAATATTAAACAAAACTTCTTCATTTTAAATTCAGACAGAATTTAAAATGCACTGGATTCTCTAAACTTATTGTGTGTCTTTTTTGCAATTATATGATGATTAATGCATTTTTAAAACAGCTACGTCAGTGAAGTTAGAATCAATACAAAAAATCAAACGCAACAAGCAAAACAATTATTTTTTTAAATGGCTAGTATAATTACATGTTGTACAATAAACTATCCTAAATTTCAAAAAGAAGAATTTAAAACAAAAGGAAAAGAATTATTATGTAGAGAATTAGAAGAATTATATAGAGAATTAGTTTAAAATTCCAAATATATAATGTAAAGAATAAACTGTAGATAAACAGAAATTTCTGTAAGGCAGCATATTCTATAAAACTTATAACTTATACTGAAACTTAACTTGTTTCCTGTAAGCTTAACTTATAGGTTACAGGAAAAAAATTGTTTTTATGTTTGAGAAAAAAATCCAGGTTTCAACGAAGAAAAACATAAGCCTGTGTAATTATTTTTGTAATATTAATTTTCTCAGTTATGTTTGATGATTAGTTTCAACTTTTTCAACCGTAACTCATTTTACAACGGTCGTTGAACAGCCGACCCAAATTTTGGGTTTACAACTACTAATGTTCATCTCCGTAGCCTTGCAATTTTGAACCCAACCAAAAAAAAAAAACAAGGGAACTCCTGGATCAAATATTGGAAGAAATTTGCCTTTGTAATGGACATTTTGATGGAACTAACCTGCATTTGATTTACACGGAGAGGAAAACCACGAAAACCTTCCATGGTTAGCCTAACGGCAAGGGGACTCTAAACCATGATCCATATACCACTGAGGATATTTTACATTAGCACTGTGGTCGGTGACAGCCGGGTGCGGAATTCGTATCGACCAGCCGTCGCTGGGATTCGAACCCCGTTCACTTTATTGGAAGGCAAACGCTCTATCCCCCGGGACCCACCACGGCTCCAACTGTAACTCATTATCCATTTCTTGACATTCATCCTAATAAAACCTTGAATGGCATGAGAAAAAAAAAAGTTTTCACAATTGAAATCATCTACAGCCTAATTAATATATAAAAAATTCGGACACCAAAAATAGGGATTTATTTTCTTGCATGTTTGATTTATTATCTTTACGTACTGCTAATAATACCACAACGTAATGTTAATTTATTAGTATACGATACATATGATATATTCATTAGTATAGAGAATATAATTGACAATAAATTTACTATATAAAAAAATACCTATTTAAAAAAAAATACCTATATTAATATCAAAATATTAAAAAAACTTTATTTAATTAAATGAAAACTGATTTAATTTTTGAAAAATAGTATAACTGAGTGAGAAAATCGAAACTCAGAAGGAATTATAAGAGTTGTAACGACTTATTGCCACGAGTGTTGTGTTATTTGTGTTATTACAGCTCTAAAAATGAAACAGTTGGAATACAGCGCTTGAAATAAAATATATAATTATGCATCCTATATAATTACCATCAATATACAAATAATAATTATTACATCAATTCATGGCTATATTTCAAGATGATTGATTTCAACACCTGCAAAATCCTTTATAAATATTTATGCTTCCAGAATTATTATGATGCAATTTACTTTATACGTTAAAATGAAAAAGGTGAACTCTCAAAAATGTTGACAAATAGCAGCACAATAAGTCTCCATCTTGCGTGTGTAAACATAATTGATGAAAAAGGCGTTAATATTCCGCCCTTAACGATTTAACATATTTGCATAGAAAAATAGTTAGAAGTGTCATCTTTGCACGACTACGTCAGTTGATGGATGAAGAGAGTTGGAAGTTCATCAAAATATCATTAGCAGACAATTAATAATTCGGAAGCCATTTATAAAATGTGGGCTAATATTGTGAAAATCCCTGTGCCAGTGAAATTGTACAAAGCTTTAGATCTTAATCTTTTTAAATTCAAATTATAATGTTAGTTTCATTTATGTTTCATTACTGGAAAAATATTTGTATTTAAAAAAAGTATGAGGATTTTATATGATATTGATCATAGTGAAGCATACAAAATGTAAAGGAAGGGCTTGGAGCAGGATATTGATAAGTCAAACTTTTTCTGAAGGTAAACATTCTTTATCGAATTGTACCATGGTATTATTTTTAAATCGATTGTTTACAATTTTTCCGAATTCTCTCTAAATAACAACAAAATACACAGAAACATTTAATTGCCAACACGTGGTATTTATTTTACCTAAAATGCTCGTCAGCACAGTTTGAAAATGAGGTTTACTATTATACTGCCATTTACTATTATATGATTCAGACAGTTAATATATCAAAGAATGAAAACATGAATGTTTTTATAGCTCGTAATATTGCCATAAATATTTGTTTAAACTTTAAAAAAAATTTCATATACATTTTAATAATATACTACATTACTACTATACTACAAATTACTATCATAATATACTATAATAATACATTAAATAACATTTTTTACGACATAATGTTAAAGTAAAAAAAATTTTAAACATATTTTTATTTTAATTAGCACAGTCATTATCAAACCACTACCTGAAAATACATATTATAATAATAAATACATATCTTGTACACTTAAACTTTTTGTTTGAAAAAAAATAGCCCTTTAATTTTATAACGTCGATAATCTTAATATATATAAACCAAAAATTTTTGCGAAGTAGCATATCAAAGAGATAGCAAGGATCCCCCTCCGTAAAATTTCTATTAAAAAAATAACGTTACATATGAATTTCATGTTTTTTCTTTGGAGAGACACGTCCTTCCAATCAAGAAGTGTCTAATGATCAAATTATAAGAACACCAAACGATTTAGTATTAAATTATAAGGTTTAGCATTAAAAAAAAGTGCCGGCAATGAAATGATTTATCCGTCTCTCCTTCAATTGCACCTGGATGCGATAGATGGCGTGGCTGTCCGACACTACTACTTCGGATACAACCACTTCTACAATAGGTGTGAGGAGAGATGTTTTTTTCACCCTCCTTAGAAGCGAGGAGCGAAAATAAAAGAGGAATCTCTTCTCTCGCTGCTCCCCTTGAAGGAGAGGAGGTATATGGAGCAGTGTGTGACATAATCAGAGCATGCGCACCGCATAACAGAAAGAGTGAAGGGATGAAAGCGCATCTGAACGAAGAGCAGCCATGTGCTTCTCCGTTCATTCAGTTTTCTCTCTCCAAGAAGGATGCGGTAGAGAGAAGTATTGGTTTTTCTTGGGAAGAAAAGTATAAGGGATTAAAAGAATCCCTTTACTTAAAAACATCCTTTTTTAGTGAAATATTTATTTGAAATAGTGGTTTGATTATAAATATCATCTTCGAAAGATTTTTTATTTTTTTTAATTCATGAATACTACCGTGCAATTAAAAAATCAATGTAAGTGACAAAAATTTCAAAATTAAGATTTTTATATATTTGACAGCTTTGTATGGTAAACAACATATTGCAAAAAATATTTTTAAAATCATTTGTTTTATCAGTTTTAATGACATTCTCAAGCCTTTTTTCTCGGAATCAATTGTAAAGCACTTACGTTGTTACGTTGCCCTTAACTTCAAAATAAAGGAAAAACATGGAAAAAATTACAGAACAATGAAAAAAAGGAAAAAGAAAACAATAATAATAATAAAAAAATAAAAATCCGAAAAAAAGGAAAAAGAAAAAATTAATAAAAGTCCGGAAAATAAAAGATATAATACATCACACGATTATGTCCGCAAAAAGGAGTGATTTCTAATATTGCATCAATATAGCCAAAGCAAAATATATCAATACAATAGTGTGAGGAGCACTCAAAAAAATTTACACCAAATAAAATAGAACATATTAAGTAAAAATATCGCGTAAAAATAGAAAATAAAATGTTAAGAAAAAAAAAAAAAAAAAACAGAATAAAACATAAAACGAAATCTATAAAGCGAATAGCGAAATGAAATGAACTTATATGAACGGGAAATTTTCAAGAATGGTTTAAAATATTTTCGTAACAAGACTGCTAGATTACAAAATATGAAAACAAAAGCGCAAATTGAGGTATAAGCGTAAATAGAGGGGTTTTGTTTTATAGTGCATTCTTACTGCAGTACTGAAGTGCGTTTGATTTGTTAGTTACCAAGGATGGGCCCGAAAATGGATGCGAGCAAGGTAGTATTATACTGGATAATCTAAAGAAGTTGACAATTAATAATTTTAGAAAATTAGCTTTTGTGTAAGAAAGAACTAAAAATAAAATAGAAAACAAAAAAAAAACATGAATTGCCTGTTTTGCACATAATTTTAGCCACGGATTTGCCCGAAATGCATTTGCAGATGGTAAAAATTATAAAAATTAACAAAAAAGTATTTTAGTAAATTTATTTACAATAATATACGATTAACTCAATGATTTTATATAGAACTTAATTACTTTAGTTGGGTCTCCATTGTTTGTTTGTTTTTTAATCTAATTTTGAAAGAGTTTCTCTATTTGTTTTTTGGATAAATAAACATTACTACATATTCATATAATTCTATTCATTTGACTAAAAATGGTATTTAAATAGAGGTTCTTAGTAACATTAGAATTCCAAGTATAATTAGCTTATTTATATTAAAATTAAAATCATTGCTTTTATCGTATAACCCAACACAGTAGATAATTTCTTCTTTTATAACACCCAAATCCAAAAAAATTAAATTAATATTATCATCATGATTACGATGCAAGATTAATTCCTCGGGGTAAATATTATTTTATAAAATAGTATATCTTGAAAATTAAAGATAGTTAAATCATTAATAAATCTAAAAACAAATTTAATATTAAGAGTATAATTTTTTTCATAATAATGCAAAATTAAAAATAAGTTAGCGAAGAGAGATGATATATATATATATATATATATATATATATACAACATAAGAATCGAGGTAATAGATGTTTTAGGTTTATAAATTATTGAAGTTGTAATAAAAATAAGAAGAGTTTTAATAATGATTCGAGATACATGTTTGGAAGGAAAAAAATGTATATATATTAGCTATAAAATAAGGGAAGTATTCTATTTTTTTTTCTTTTTTTGCCAAAATAAATGAATAAAACAAAAATTAATTTTTTCCCATATCAAATTTTATCAAAATCATTTTTGTTTGAGAAGGAAAAAATGGATTAGAGGTGGTGTTTGAAATGAATCAATTTTTCCTACTCGGTACTTTTTTTTTATTTGCTAGTCTTTTTCACCTATCATCATTGCTCTCCATCTCAAAAATCCTACTATGCACCATTACACTCATATTTGTACAGTGGTAGAATAACATTTTAATACTAGCCCATTTCTATTTTTAACAAGTTATGCAAAAATATTGTCTACATTGGTAATTATACACACATAATTTTTTTTAAATTATTTAAAAGGTTGCTTATTTCTTAGGTTGCTTTTAGAAAGGATTGGTAAGCGATGCTGAAATTAGATCATTTACTAATACAGTAATTTGGCATACTTCGCGATCATGAAAAATTTTAAATATGCTACGCATTCCAAAAATGATACGTAACAATGATTTTAAAACAATTGCATTTTAAGAACAAATAATAAACTGGTTAAAAAAATGCTATGATGATTATTCTTCCCCATAGAAGAAAATTCTTCCAGCAGAAAAATTCGTCTTCCTCTGAGAAAAATTTATCCTACAGATATGTGCAAAACGTGATGGAGAAGGACAGTATTACTTGATATTTAAAAAGGAATTTCTTTTCCCCTTTATATACAAATTATAAAATACAACTACATGAAATTTGAAAGATTATATAATATTTTTCTTCGATTTGCTTCAGGAAAATAAATATATATATATATATTTAAAAAAAAAAAAAAAAAAAAAAAAACACATAAATTTTTGAAAAATAAATATAAAGAGAAAATGTGCAGTTTTAAAGGCAGGCATATATTTTTGTTAATGTTCGCAGTAGGTAAAGACAAGATTTAGATTTACATTTTAATTTTTATTATTAAGTATTAATATATTAAAGCATAATACTCCAGCTATACAAAAATTTTGAAATATAAATTTCCGTACAGTTTTCAACATTTAAAGTTTGCTTTAAATATCCCATAGAATATGTGGTATTTTTCAGTAACATTATTGAAGACTGAAAAAAAATATGAGGTGTAAAATTAGAGAAACTTACGAGTAAAATTTTAAAAAAAATATTTATTTTGCAGAAATTATGACGTCCAATTAAATCTAAATGAGACGTTTTCAGTAAATATATTTTTAAAAAAAACTGCTTATAAAAAATAGGTAAATTAAGTGAAGGATTTTATTTATTATTTACTTATTTATTACTTTCAATTTAATTTACTCATTGGTTTGCAACCAACTCATATTATGAGCATAATGTAAACACATCGACAAATATTGTTTTCTTTTAAACAATATTTTTATCAGAGGCTTATTAACTGAAATTTGAAAAAAAAAAAAAAAAAAAAAAAAAAAAAAAAAAAAAAGATAGAGAGAGAGAGAAATAATGTTGCATCAAATCAATTTTTAAAATAATCCAAAAAAAGTTGCCATTTAAAAAAAAAATTCGTAGACAGAAAAATATAATTTCAACGAGAATTTAAAGCGTTCAACTCAGACATTCTTTTTTCATTAATAAACCCAAAATGTCTCCAAAATCTTAAACGGCACACTTAAACAAAGTTTCGAAAACATAATTTAAAAAATCGTCTGCGTAAAATAAAATAATCATCTTCTCTTTTTGAAAGCGATCTTTTTTATCTGCAGATGAGCATTAATGTCTTTAAATTCCAACCACGTGTAAAACTCACTGAAAACACGTCATACCCTACAAATAAGATTTCTCAAGACAATAAACCACCCTTCTGTCCAACCTACTCTTACACCCCTTTAAGACATGATTATAAATAAAAACAAGAAAACCAAACGACACATAAGAAGAGTAAATTCTTTTGCTTTCTTCCCCCTTTCGCTCTCTTTCCCTCATTTTTTTGCCTTCTTTTTTTTCAAATCGTTTTCCATCCCATTTCGTAATCTGTCAGCGTGGAAAAGAGAAACGGTTTTCTTTTCTTTCACAATTCATTTCGTTGATATTATTATTATTTCTCTCGTTGGCGCTCAAAAGAATGAGGAGAAGCGATGTCGTCTGCTTTTTCTTTTTTTCTGTTGCCAAGAAAACTTTAAAACTTACTTCCTCTTTTGCAATGTGCCGCTGGGTGACTCCGTTGATAGAGTTGATAATAATAATAAAAGAGAGTAGTAAGAGGGAGGGGTGACAGAAGAATGAGGGAGAGAAGGGGAAAAAATGATTGAGGGATAAAATTACGGTAAAGAGGTCATAGAAGCAACATGTTGGAATAATAATCACGAATTTTAAAACAGAACGCATAATAGTGACAAGATTTATTTTTCTCATTTGCATATGAAAATAAACTATGCTCTTAAAATCGTAAGTCAATCTGAGGAAGAAAAGAGAGCAATGACAATAAGCATGAAAAAGGTTCAGTCAAAATAAGAAAAAATAATTAGACAAATGACTGCAATAAAAATATATAATTAAATTCATTGTTGAAATGCGTCTTTTTTTTCTGCCAAATTCTTACCCCACCCCTAACCAAACCATTAAAAAGCATTTACAGGCATTTTTTTTAACTATTAGTTAATATTTCACATTAAGATTTCAAAAATATTTATTTTTGTCCCATTAATATGCAAATATGATAAAGCAGCATAATAACTAAATATTTCAAATTACACATTTATTACTTTGCAACTCAATTTAAACATGCAAATAAGCATTTAATATCAAAATGTCTTTTTAGAAGTAAGCGTAAGAAAGAAGTTTTATCCTTTGATAATCACTGTGTATAAAAATATGATTTTTCAGCATTACTTACATTAATGTCATAATTTAGCAGTACAATTTGTGCCATTAATATCAATTGTTAAGATGAAAATTTCTTGCTTATTGTTGCAAATTTTGAAGGCTTCGAACAAAAGAGGATGAAATATACAAGAAAATGTATTTTTCAATTAAAAAATACATAAAGTTAATAGATTAGTGAAAAGGAATAAATTGAAATAAGGAATAAATAAATATAAAAACGTATAATAGTAAAGGTATGTTTTAGTTCTAGAGGTTAGAAAAAGAATAAATTACTTTTTTCTGTCACTTAAGCATTCGCCACCACGCCAAAACCGATAAAATCGTGAATTTCGCAAATAAAATTGTGTTTTGGAGACAGTATTGGCGAATGATTTTTTCCACTGGAAAGAAAAATTTTGCATTTGGCGAAGGCTTTGGAAAATTGGCGAATACTTTTGATATTTGGCTAATTTATTGGCTAATAATTTGAAATGTTTAGCGCTGGCCTAGCATAATGGAGCTCAAAATATAAATATAACAATGTTTTTATTAACGAATTACAGCATTAAGAGAAAACTACTTTAATGTTTATATTTTAATTATACATAATATTATTTAAATGAATTTTGAATATTTTTTTCTTAAACCACTTTTTATTTTTTAAATATATTATAAAAATTGTAATTTGAAAATATTACAATAATTAATAAATGCTCTTAGCAGATTACATACAATATCAATTTGTTTCCTCAAGTAAAATAAAATACATCTAAAGTTAAACTGAAAAGAAAAAAAAATCGAAAAGCAGTTTATTCTCATTTATACTTTTGATTGTAACAAGCTTTATGCATCTTTAACAAGTATATAAAAATAAAGTTTGAGAAACTTTACTTCTTTTTATAATTACATGATTTAACTAATTTAAAACATTAACAGAACATGGAGTCGTTGATAGCCTATTTTATTTTAAGCATTTTTAAGAGAGCTCAAACTTTTATCTTAAACCTGCTCACATTAATTTATCATCGGAGCTCGAATTCTATGTAAATTTTTAAAATTGCAGATTTGCGTTCATATAAAATGAACGAATTTACATTAACAAAAATCGAAATTGTAAAAAAAATGTGAGAAAACCATCCTTTTTCCTTTTTCCATTTCGCAATATTCAAACTGAAAAAATTTATATAAATAAAAGAAAATTTACTTATTAAAAAAAAAAACTTTGGTTTAAACCACGGAAAGTAGCTAACCCTAACTACGTAAATATATAAAATAAATTATGTATGAAAAATGTAGAAAAGAATAGAAAGGATATAAATATATTTTTTTGATAAATATGTTATGTGATATCGTAAATAACATTGAAGTTAAATATATTTTCTTTGACCTAAACATAAAACCTAATTAGATCTTAAAATGCAAATGTTTAATTAAATTCATAAACTAAAATAAATAAATAAAATATAGGAAACAAAAGAATTACGTATACATTAATGATTTTAACAAAGTTATTTCAACAAACGTTTATTAAACAATGCATTTAATGAAACTAGGAATTTCACTGTGAAAAATTTTAAAAAAATTTGGTATTATGAAAAAGCTGAAGTATAATTTAATTCATTACTTATACAACAAAGCAACGGAAAAAACGCAGTTCTTTCTTAAATACATCACTTAAGTTGATTAAAATAAATACAAGTTATAGAATCAAATTACAGGTTATAGAATCAAATAGCGGTATTATTAGAAGCTAACATAATAAAACAAACCTTCACAGAAGAAAATACGTTATGTAATATTTGCTTTTCATTAGATAGTTTATCTTATAGACATTTCTATGAAGTGAGTGTTATGCAACTAAATTCCGTTTTATTTGGATAAAACAGTCATTCTGGAAACGTAATCAATTATAACAGTTGAAACAATTATTGTCATACAATTCTTATTAAATTATTTTAAAAATAATGTAGTATTTTCAACCGAAAAAAAAAGGAATGCAATTCTGCAATTCTAACTGCAATAATATCGTAGGATCATTGAACAAAATGGCTCTGTTTGAACAATTGCCGTAATTTTGCAATACAACAGGATAATGGAAAATAAAAATTCATTATTCATTGTCAATTAGAAAATGTATCATTCATTATCAATTAGAAATTGTATCATTCATTGCTTAATCTGTCCGATTTATATCAGGGAATATGCAATAAGTCCAAAGTAGTGAAGGTGTATTGCAAATAACTATATTAAAGGACTGTTGCAATAAGTCTAAGCAAATTAAGTCTGATTGAGTAATTATTCGAAAATATCCGGCATATTAGAAAATACTTGCGACTTCTTCAATTAACTTGGGGCATTGCAAATGACCCAGATTTTGCAATAAGTCCAATTTCATTAGAAAAATAATGAATAAGAAAAGTAAAACAAACGAAAGCCACTACATTCTATGTTGAGCCGTTCTAGCTCAGGGGATAGAGCGTTCGCCTTCAAATGAGGTGTACTGGGTTCGAATTCCAGCGATGGCTGGTCCTCCACAAACGCAAATTTCTCCCAATACTTGGTTTAGGAGTTCCCTTGTCTTCTGGATTAAGTTTAAAATTACAAAGCTACGGAGTTGAACATTAACAGTCGTAAAACCAAAAAATTGGGTTGGCTGTTCAACGACGGTTATAAAATAAAATATATTCTACACCGAGCCAAGGGATCTGGAGATAGTGCGTTCGCCTTAAATGAAATGAACCGGGTACGAATCCCAGCGATGCCTGGTTGATACGAATGCCGCATCCGGCTCGCACCGACCACAGTGCTGATACAAAATACCCTTAGTGGCAAATCGATCATGGGTTAGAGTCTCCTTGCCGTCAGGCTAATCGTGGGAGGACTTAGTGGCTTTCCTCTCCATTTAAGGCAAATGCTGCTTAGTTTCATCAATATTTGAAGTCCTCCATCAAGGCAAATTTCTCCCAAGACTTGATATAGGAGTTCCCTTTTTTTCTGGATTGGGTTCAAAATTACAAGGCTACGGAGTTGAACATAAATACTTATTTGTTTAGAGGAGCCGTAAAAATCGCCATATCATGTGAATGGTGATTAATTAATCTTGTTAATAGGTATTAAATGAAACGAAAAAACAAGCTACCTACTAAAAAGCAAAATTACTGGATAAATCATACCAATTCATTTAAAAGAAAAGTTAAAAAATCGCCACACTTTTTTTGACGCCAATGATACTCAATTAATTTTGATAATTGACACTAATTGAAAATAAAAAAATACATTACCTATGTACAAAAAAGCAAAATGATATTAATGGTACTAGAAATGGTAGTAATTCATTTAGAAGAAACGTAACAACTCGCCATACTATTATTAGCGTTAATGATGAGTAATTAATTTTGATAGGCTGGTATTAATGTAATTAGTGCAGTTTTAATCTGCATCAAATACACTAATAAAGGTACAAAAAAAATATATTAGTATGATTGGTACCTATTACAACTGAATCAATGGTGTGCACTTTTAATATAAATACTGGGGAAATAGATTTTACGGTCCCCCTCCCCCCTAAATGATCAGTACCGGAGAAAAATTGCTTGATGGTAGAAAATTTGGAATATCATGAATTAGCCTCGAGCATCATGCGAACAAAAAATAAATAAATAAAAATGAAAAAACCTCGAGCATTTTGTCAGCAGCATTACGGCAAATCGTACTGAATACAGTTAATCTTTACTTTGGTGAGATAAACTTCTAAAAACATGTTTTGTTTGTTTTAATAACGTGAAGCCACTTAAAGGGGGAAAAATAAACACATAACTTGAAGGAAAGAAAAAAGAATCATTTCCGTTTTATAGATTGTGTCGATACATAGCTTTTAGTTTTGTGTATAATTTCGCTCTGTACCGATTTATTAATCATTTTCTTTTTCCCCCCGGGTATTCAGCTAGTAGAAAATAAAAACATTTTATTGCTGCATCGTTTACAACCTGCATTACAATATCAGCTTGGGAATTTTTCAAAATGTATCATTACCATCTCAAAGTGAAAAATATTAACACAAATATTATAATTTATTCTTTTTCGATAGTTTCTTTTTTTTTTTTATAGTTTCTTCTTTCGCTGTTTATTTTATATTCTTCATTTATTATTAATATTTTATCACATATTTATTTATTTATTTAATAGTGTAAATCTTGAAAATACGAAAAGAGCATGAATGACAGAAGATAAAAGCAAAAATTTCGAAATGAAAGACTAAAAATCTCAGAAATTCCACAGATGTAAAAAGCAGATTAATAGTCTTTGGTATTCAAGTCTGTTTTCAAAGCTCTATTTTCACCCCGAAAAATTTTTCTAGCACGGACCAATTCATTTTGTAAAAAGCAGCCAATTCAAACAGCGCCGCATACACAGATGTGAGAAGATTTTAAAGATGGAACACACGAAGAACGAAAAAAAAAATGTCACTTCTCCTCTAAAAATATTGCCATAACGGTCCAATAACCACAAAACGATCCCGGGACGCTAAGTCACTCGCCTTCATTTTTTTCTTTTTTTTTTTTCTTTCGTCCACCCCCGAGGAGAACTGGTCGACATTATGTAGCCGTAAAAGCAAACAAAGTAAATAAACCGATATTCTAGTCTAAACTATATTCCAGGCAATAAAACGAAGACCCTGGCTGGCCAGCGCACGCCAGAAATAAATAAATAAAATACAATTTCAGAAGGGACTCTACCTCGAGGGATAGGAATAAAGATAAAAAAAAAAAAAGTAATATAAAAAAAAGCTCTACTCAGCAACTAGCAGAGCTCCGGAAATTTAATATATATCCCTAAAAATAATAATAAAAGTATATATATGAAAGAAAAAAAAAAAGATAGACGAATCCATTTGAAAAAGATAGAAGGAGGTAGGGAAGCGGGATTTTTCAGAAAGCCGACGCTTAAAATGCAAGCAACGCAGCCCACGTAGATGGACCAGGAGGGAATTGACCCCCACGAAACATATGTACAACCCCATACATATCCATAGAGAAAGCAGGCCCTTGAGATGAAGGTCCTAGTATAAGTCTCATCTCTTGTATGTCTCTCTCTTCCCACCCCCACTCCTATTTCTTCATTCCTTTTTTCTAACTTCATCTCTTGAATTTTTTTTCTTCTTCTTTTTCTTCTTTCTTTGCCTTTTCTTATTTATTTCAAACATCGATCCCTCACAGCACCTGAAAGGCGCAGAAAAACGAAATGGTGTTGGGAAGGATGGCCCCGGCTCTGAAGTTGAATTATTAACGAAGACGCGTTACATATTTATTCCCTGTGAAATAGGGATGAAAGATACAAGAGTTAGTGTCGCTCACTCATGAAAATATAAAAATAAAAAAAAGTACAATGGAGCACAAAACAATGGGAAAATGGAAACCTTACCATAGTACTCGCGTTCTTTAAGACACAAGTTGGAGAAATACCCTAAAAATGACTAAAATTAATGAAAGCGGCTAAAATTGTTGTGTTTTCAAACGCTATCTACTCAATCATTAAACAAATCAAGCTTTTTTTTTTACAAATATATTTCATCAAAATTATTATCAAATTCTTTGTCTTCAACATATTCTTTCATTGGCATCATAATTATTATGTCTTATCTCATTGGAACTTAGCTAACATTTGCAAAGTCCTTCAAAATTATTATCAATTTCTTTGTTTTCTATGTCTTACTTCAATGGCATTAAAATAATCATGTCTCATCTCTTTGGAATTAGAACAATCCTAAAGTTCTTCAATGCCTCAATTCCTTGCAATTAAAATGATTAGTAATTCCAGTCTCTTCAATGCCTTATTTTATTGGCATTAAAATAAACATGTCTTATCTCTTTGGAGTTGGTATAGTTAACAATTCCAAAGTTTTTCAAAATCGCAATTTCTTGACATTAATACGATTAATAATTTCAATAATAAGTCCTTCAACGTCTATCATCGTATTGGCATTAATCTTTATTAACAATACAATGTCTCATCGCATTGGTATTAAAATTATAAACAATTCCAATAACATACAATATCTATTATCCCATTTGTATTATTAACATCTTTAGTTTTAATGTATCACCTTCGTGGCATAAAAATTATGAACGATTTTTATCTCCTTCAATGTTTAATCTTTTCAGCATTAAAACTATCAACAATTGCTATTTAATGTCGATGTCCTTCAAAATCTCTCAATGACATTTGTTATTGTAAACAATACCAATGTCTTTAATAACTTATCTCATTGGCATTAAAATTATTTAAGAAAATCTTCAGTACTATTTGGGATAATAAATGGCAAATTTTAGTACAATTAAAATTTGAGTTTAAAATAGTGGAGGTAAACGGGCATGTAATTTCATAAACAGGATTTTTAAGATAAACATGCTTAAGATCAAACTCAACCCCCGAAATAGATTCAGCAAGAAATATAAAATTGCAAGTGCAAAAAATTTACTTTTTCCACAAATTCATAAAAAACAATATTAAAAAAAAAATGCTTCACACTTTTATTGACATCTAATTATAAAAAAAATCTAAAGAACTTTTTAAAAGCGTCAACTTAAAAAAAATATTAAAAATTTTCCATTATGTAATCTCTGATTAACATTTAAGGTATTTAAAAAAAAAAAAGTTTTTTACATGCTTACATGTTAAAATTTGGACAAATTTTAGCATTGTAAAGGTAAAATTAATTTTTTCTTTCACCTATTTGTTTTACGAAAGTTAAGACCCCAAAGAAGAAAAAATACATAAAATTTATTTTTAATTAATTTCAAAATTAACAATTTATGTTACTGCTATAAATCCCAATACAAAGCCTTAACATTTAGCAATTAAAAACAAATTTATATATTTTAGATGTCCAAACCATTCAGCATTTTAAGTTCCAAAACTGAAATCAAACAGAATTAAAATTCAATTAGCATTAATTTAATTTAAAACCAAGGAAATGTAAATAAACTAAATGTTTACAGCTTATAAAGCATTTAAGCATTTAATGTATTATAAGGCATTTTAGAAAAAAAATACTATACTTTACAAATATCTTATTATATTTAGTATTTTAATGTTTCATAGTTATGAGATACAGCTAGGTCTATACAAATGTGTACATACTAAGTCTTAACACAAATTTCTTACACACAAATTTAACAATTTAAGGTAAGGAATATGGGATATCTTAGCCCTTTCTGCGTTAAGGGTAAAACTTTCCAAATACGGCAAATTTCCAAACAATAAATGTTTGAATTTGCAGTTATTTAGATATAAGAGAAGCAGTTATTTATCATTGAAATCTCCTTAAATTACAAACAGAATTATTGATAAATTTTTGAATATAAAAGAAGAAAAACATCCAACTTCTTTTTTTTTATTATTAATTCTATGCATTAGTACAAATGTAATTTCAATAATCGAACAGATTTTTTTAGTAACTATTAGACTGTTTTTTTATAATTAAAAAATACCAAAATATATTTTTGCTTATTATCAGAGTTTCAGATAAAAAATAAATAAAAAAGCTCATCCATGTCCCCACCAGCGCCAAAGAGTTGAAAAACTAATACATTTTAAAGATTAAGTCCTGGTTGGTAGGGCATTGGGTCCACGTCCACTAGGTCGTGAGTTCATTTCCCGCCGGCCAACGACTTCTTATGCATTAAAAGGTGACTGGTGCACGCTAAATCTGTCGGGTTCTTCATGTTCCCATTACAAATTATACCTCTAACGGTACTGAATTGGAGATAGATCGTTCTCTGTTTCAGGCCAAAATTATGATCTATTGATGTAGGAATAGGTCTGCACTAAGCACTATAAACAGGCTGTGACGAGTGTGTGACTAAAGTCGTATTCGTATAGTCGTGTTCTTGGTCATACATGGTGCCACTGAAAAATAAGAAAAGCACCCTCTGCCTTAAATTCACTTGGTTTCATCAAGCAGGCTTGCTGAAATTGAAAAGTGGCAATAAAAACAACAACAAAGATTAAGTATTACTGCTCATATAACTTTTAAAAAATGAAAACAAAATAAAAGAAATAAAGTAACATTCTTTTGCATGAAACAGTTTTTGTAAAAAAAAAAAAATTTTTAATATATTTTGTTTAATAGGAGTATATTAAACTTCGAACTATACTATCTTGGCGATAACTTTGGCGAAATCGCAACAACGACCATTCATGCATTTGTTAATCGCCACTATTATACGAAAATATCGTTTTACTAGGGCACAAATAACAAATTAAATATCTAAGCAAATATTTTCCATCGGTCGATTACATCCACCAAATGTAAATATAATGTAGTGAAAGAGAAATCCATCAAAATTTTTTGAAAAAAAAAAAGTTGACCCCAACTCAACTCCAACCAATCCAGATGGTCAGCCAAGTAAGAAGGAAAGAGATGCGGAAAGATATGAGAGGAATGGGAAGAGATTGTTCGATTACTCGAGATGCATTCTCTGTCTTTGGCAGGCAGAATGTTTAATCTCAGCCCATACTTCAAGAGCATCACTCCATGCATCCATCATGCTCTAAGATGCTTTCCAGGACAGCAGGGATGCTCCTGCTTTTTGCTGCTCCTTCACGGAATCGTGTGAGATCGCCGAACTTCAGTGAGGGGTCGGCTCAGAGCCAAGCCTCCTCCTCTTTCCTTCTTTTATTATTTTTTTTTTTTTATGTTGCCACTTATTTTATTCCTGGCTTTCACTTTAATTCACTTCACATGCACATTTTATTTTGATTCACAAATTTAAAATCTTTCAGAATCGTACAGAAAAAAATGTTTTTTTTTTTTTTTTTTTTTTTTTTTTTAAACAACATAGTACTCTAGAATTGATATAATTATTAATTTTATTGTATTTTATTAAATGAATTTAAAAAAATTAATAGATGAAACAGAAAATTTGTCAGAATTTTTTTTATTGTGGATCGCTCTTTTAAAAGTAAAGAAGAAAAAAAAAGAAAAAGAAAATAAACTAAAAAATTGTTGTCACACTGCAAAAAATAGATACTCAAATTTCACGAAACTTTTTTCGTTTTCGACAAAATTGTTTCCTGATATATGCTCCGAGCAAACATTTCGTACAAGTGACGAAATAACTATCGACACTTCTTTGAAAAATCGTATTTCGTCAAAAGTGAAGAAATATGTCGTCATTATGATTTCGATCATCTAGTTTTCATTCAAGTTTCATCATTCTAGTTCACAATTCAGTGCGATGAATTTCCGAGTTCAGAAAACATTTTCGTCAAAGATTTGAGCGTTTGCGTTTCGTCACAAATCACGTGATATTGAGACGAAATGAATCTCAAAATAAACTAAATACAAGTCAAGGATTGCTGAACCGTAAGAGTTATATTTCTAAGAGAGTGTATTTACGCTTATTTGTTGGCTTACACTTGAACATGCCACAAACAAAATTCTAAAATTTACAGAATCATTGTTACCTAAGTATTCTGTAATAATTATTTTGATTAATTTTTATTTTTTATTTTAAAAAGGCAATTTGTCAGTAACAGATATTTCTATTATTATGTTTATTACGTTATAAGTTTAGTTTAAAAATTCGACAAGAAAAAAATAAATAAGAATATAAATGAGCAAACAAGGAAGAACTTTAAACACGTAAATAAGTTATTAAAACAAGTAAATAAATAGATTTTGGAATAGCTTTTGACATATTATAATAATTTTTTTTAAATTAATCATATAGACATTTTTTTTTTTAAAGTATGCGTTCACTTTTTGATTCGAAAAACCATCGATTTCCTTTCGTTCTTTCCTTATTGTTGTTTGTATTATTGCTATTATTATCATTGTTGTTGTTGAATTTTATGAGATACAAACTTACATCGCCATTTTCTTCTCTTATTAATTCTACCTAAATTAAATACATCGAACAAAACTTTTTTTAAAGCCATATATTCCAGCTTATTTTTATTTCTTATTTACTGAACAGCGCAATAAACAACAATGGAACAAAAACGAGAATATTAAAGTACATGCGAAATAAATGACATTCTAAGTTCCATAACAAAGGATAAGAAACAAATTAGGAAAATTCTAAAACTCTTTTCCTGGAGAAGGGATAAAATGAAACAGAAATAAGCCCGAATAAAAAAGCAAAATGTAATGAGCCACTAAAAACTATTTGGAAAGAAGCCAACGCCAGAGGAGCTTCATACTAGTTACATAACCATAAATATATTCTTCTGAAGACAGGAGAGAGGCAGGACATTTTAAATATTTTCTGACATAAAATATGTTCTAAGAGCTTTTACCGATACAGTGAATGGTCGATTTCCTGTCTTTATAGCTACTTTTCGCAACAATGAAGGTTTACTTGATTCTGTTTATTCTTAAAGAATATTGCTTCCGAACTTGTATCGAAGTACGCAGGTTCCAATGACTGCCAATAAAAGAGTACTTTTTACTCTTTTATTGGCAAACATTCGATTCGTAAAACAAAACATGCGACAAGAGTGCCATTTACGTACCTTCGCAGTTAATGGCTTTCTAAAATAACATCAACAACACTTAAAAAAAAAGAATATAAAAAAAAAATTACAATAAATAAAAAAAAAATTTTAAATATGTAAATTTCAATGACCAGAGTTGGAATTTCATGCGGGGAAAAAAACTGGTTGAATTGGAAGAAACTAAAAATAACCAAAAAAAAAATTTTTTGCATTAAAAACTGTAACGTTTTTCACATCTAAATGTTTTTATTTTTTTTTATTTTTTTTTTTTACAAAAACAACAGTTTTTAAACTATTTATTTTAGATTTATACATAATTTTACAACCTATAATACAATATTATTTAAAAGTAAGTTAGCGTATTCATACTCAACATTTAACAATTATTTTCATAATAAAAGTTATTGGGCAGCTTCTAATAGTAAATTCATTCTACGAATGTGAAATGTCAATTAATTGGTATTAATATAGTTTTATTGGTATTTCAAAAGTTCATCTTTAAATAATCACAAAAGTTTGTTTTTCAATAGAGCTTTTTTATTATTATTTTTTTTTAATTTAAGAAATTCCTTAAATTTTTATTTCTTTCCAATTTTTACTTTTCTCTTATTTTTGTAAAAAAAAAAAAAAAAAAAAAAAAACGAAAATTTAATAGCTTGGCAAATAATATCATAATTTTAACAAGATTTAAATTATTAACTATTAAAAATATTTGCAAATTCATTCAACTATCCATTTAATATACATTTTAGTCCAGAATAAAATTCTGTATAATATTCACAATAAAATAATAATAAATAACAAACGTTGAAACAAAAATAATTTATTACTAAAAGAAAGTATGTTTTCCTTTACACTGGGTATTAAATTTATCTTACATTTAAGAAATTTGAGCAAAATTTATCTATGATTTCTAAACTTATTTATAAAAGAAATATTTGATGGGAAAAAAAAGGTAATATCAAAATTAAAATTTCCATCGAATGATACGACATTTCATAGCCCAATAAAAATAATGATTAATTATTATAATTAACCATTATTTCAATTAAAATCAATAAAAATTTGGTTTTAATTGAATATTTATTCCTTAAATATGATTTTATGTTCAATAATTAAAAACAATTATTGAATTAAATCAATGAAGCAAAAATCTTTCGTTACTCAAGAAAAACAATTCATATTTAGTTTCAGTTGAATTTTAATCCTTTAAATCTGATTCCATGTATAATAATGTAAAACAAATTGAAGTTTTATTTTTTAAACACAATTTTGTGTATAATAATTAAAAAACAATTATAGAATTAAAACAATAGTGCAAAGACTTTTTGTTACTCGAGAAAAATTATCCATATTTATATTTAGTAAAAAGTTGAATTTTAATTCTATTTACGTATTATATTTAAAGGCAAATAATCTTTTACATATTATATTTAGAGACAATTATGTACTTAAAAACAATAAAGAATTTTTTTTACCCCTAATTTAACTTTTACTCCTAATTTAAACTTTTAGGAAATTTTTTACGAACGAAATATCAAAAGAAAAAACTAATAAATAAAAAAGTATAATTATAAAAGAACAAAAAACAATTGAAAAAGTACTAGTATAGCTTCTAAAATTTTAAAGGTACGAAATTGTGCGATAAAAATCCAGATTCAAAAATTTTATTTATTATTTAGTTTATGAGGCACTTTCTCTCCAAAATTTTTTTTTTATAAAAATAATAAATATTTAAAAAAACATTTTCCTTTTCATATAAATAGGTGTATAATATTGTTTAAATAGTACCCATTACTAAACAAATTAAATATATTTAAAAAAATGTTAATATTTATATTAAATAAGTAAATTTTTACACTTTCATAAAACGCAATCTTGTAATTTAAACTAAAAATTAAATGTTATTAAGTAAAATTATAAATGAAATCTAAAGCACAAATAAGCAAAAAATGTTAATATCCAAAACTGATATTTCTTTGAACTGGGGAATTATTAAACATTTTTTCCTCCAAAAATCAAATTTGTCAATTAATAATAAATACCAGAAAAACATTTTCATTTCATATAATTACTAATTAGATGTACAATAATATTAAAACTAAACATATTAGTAAATAAATCGAATGAATTGAAATAATGTTAATGGTTATATTATAAAATAATAAGCAAATATTTACACTCGCTTTTATAAAATGCAACATAGTTTATCATGTAATTTAAACTGGAAATTAAAAGTTAAGTAAAATTACGAAGGAAATCTAAAACACAAATAGGCAATAAATGTTACTAAGCTAAAATTTCCTCCGTAAAAAAAATCTGCAAAAATCTACCAATTTCGTTAAAAAGCAACCAAAATTATAAAAATGAACCTTATCGCCCAATTCTATTTGTTCAACCTTACACAAAAGGGTCAGCCTAGAGCAAACATCGACAACCAACCCAATCGGAGAAATATATCGAGGGGTGATAACCGTTTATTGGGGTAGAAAAGAAAACAGATTGACCCCTCCTCACTCATAAAAATCCCGCCAATAGGTAACGCAATTTCGGTACTGGTCAGTTAGTTGCTCACAAAACGGTTTTGGTAAAGATTGGTTTTGCTTTGACAAAGAGTGTATCTGATAAGAAACTGGTAAATGTGGCGCACCAATTAACGTAATTAAAATAACTAAATAGTTGAAACTGCATTGAACCTACAAGTGCATTTACTTTTCCCCAGATATCTGGAAAATATTTTATTGTAAAATTATTATTTTCATTATTTCATTCTAAATTCATTATCTTTAAATACACAAAATATCGGTGGAAAAACAACCTAGTGCAGCCGGCATAATCTAAATCAACTTAAAATTTAACATAATTATTGTGCTACATTTTCATTTCTGCAATAATTTAATTGATAACAATTATTAAGCAATATAACTTTTCGTTTTCCTGTAATATACATACACATACAATTATTAAGCAATTGTAAACACAACAATAAATTTTCGTTTTCCTTTAAAATATATCATTTAAATTTTTTACTTTTATAATTTTATTAAGAATTTAAAAATTATTTTTTTAAAACACAAATTAGTTTGAACAAGATATAATAATTCCATACATATAACAGTCATTTTATAACTACAGATATTAGAATTTCATACATAGGTAAAATTGTGATACAACTCTTTTAATATCCTTATTAAAACCTATTTTTGAATACTTTTAAATGACAATACTGTAAACCGATCTTGATGCGTAATATAATTTTACGCGTATTTACAGATAATATATACATGATAAAATAATTGAAAACATCTCAAAATATTGTATTTTTGAAAGGCTTTACGCTATTTTCGATCATTTATTTATGTATTTTTATTTTACTTAAACATTTATTCATTGTAGTTTACTAGTAAAATATTTTACTACGCTCATAAAAATATTTATTTCGATAATACATTCAAACTAACTTTAATATATATATATATATATATATAACAGAAACAATTTAAAGAAAATAATTTTAGTTGCATACAACATCGAAGATATTTGCTGATATACGAATTTCCAGAAAGTTTTTTCTAATTTCCAAAAAGGATAGGGAATATTAAAAAAAATAAATTTTTAAAACACAAATGAACGTGCGAGAATGGAAACCTTTTTATCAGTTAAATAAATTATAAATATTAGTGTTATAATAACTATTGTGACAAAACCACGCCAAAAAAAATTTTTTTTTTCTTCTTTGTAGTAGAACTTTCAGTTAAATTTCTTTTCTCATAACTCGTCCTTTCCTACAGAGAAATATTTCCAATATAATTATGGAAAAAAAAAACTTATCTTAAAAAAATAAATAAGGAAAAGGAAATAAAATCGGAATAATATGCTATATCAAAATCGTTACATAAAAATAAAAACTCAAATAATACACAAATTCAATATATCTTATTAAATACTGATTAAAAAAGATATAATAGTACAGTTTTGATCGCTAACACCTTATATATAACTGCAATTAAGTTGATATTATAAAATATGTGTTACTTAACATTATTTAGTTAAATAACTACAACATTTATCTTCGTATACAACGTTAATATATTCATACATTTCATTCGAAAATAAAAATTCAAAGCATTGATATTTTTATTTCTGACATAATTCAAAAGACAAATTAAACTTATCCAATTAAACCATAATAATTACAGAAAAAGCAAAATAAATAATTTCTAATTAATACACAGATATATATTTGTGTTCCAAGCTTTAAATCTTATTTTTTTATATTATGATAATTCAAGGAATATTGTAAGACACTAAAAATAATTACATATGTCAAATTTTGTGTTCTATATCATCGGTTCCCAATTTTTATTTCAGCTTCTTTTTGGCGGAACACTGACTTATACAAAAAGTTCATTAGCAAGTGTGTATGTTTACAGAAAAAAAAAAAACTGCAAATTAAGTTAGGAACGTTTAATGTGAAATATGAAACATTTTTCATTGTTTCTTAAATAAGTGTCTTAAAATCAGGCTTAGGCAGTTGAATTCGTAAGCCTGCAGCCGCTTTTAGTTAAGTAGTTTTTAACGTATGCACAAATCAAATTAAATTAATTTTTTTTTTAGTCTTGAAATTGGTTTATTTTATTTAGAAGTTTTAAGTTCAATCAGGAATACTGATGCATGCATTGCATAATTTATCATTCAATATATTTTTTCCCCAATAACATTATCCTTCAATATATTGTTAATGAAAAAAAATATTTTTTTAAAAAAGAAATTTGCTATTTCTTTTTTATCGATATTTTACTTAAATATTGAACCTAATCTCATAATATTGAACCTCATGAAACAACCTAAATAATATACAAAAAAAAATCGATCATTGTTTGGATACAAACCTCTCAGAGGTTTTAAAAAGAATTACTGGTTAAAGTTTTTACTCACGGAACACTTTTCACGGAACTTTAGGGTACCGCAGGCTGCTTTTTGGTAATCGCTATTCTATATAATATTGAAATAGTACATAAATTATATCAAAGAAAACAAAGAATATTTATTTTTAAAAAAATTTTAAAAAAAATCATGACCATAACCATATTTTTGTAATGCAACTATAAATATGAAACAACATTTTACCTAAAAAGATTAAAATTCAGTCTAAAAGTCAGGAAACTTTTTTTTTTTATCAGTTACATTTTTTTAAAGACGGAACTCGTGCGCCAGAAGCACGAAGCAAATGTTTTTATAACGGTGTCAATTTTTTTTTCTATAAAGTTCCCTATTCCATAACACAACCTTTCTTAAAGAGCAATGTTTCCGGTATATTTATGGAGAGAAAAAAATGCGTGAAAAAAAAAACTTATCTTTAAAAAAAATAATAAATAAATAAGGAAAAAGGAAATAAAAATCAGAATAACACGCAATATCAAAATCATTACATAAAAAATAAAAAATCTCAAATACTACATCCTTTTTTTTCATAACAAAAAAATACTTCCACGCGCGCCTTCTTTTCGATTTTTAGCCCGATCTTTTAACGCGTTCCAAAAAGGGGGGAGGAAATGTGTGAAAAACTCGAATAGAAAAAAAAAATCACTTAGATTGCAAGAAACGAAGAGAGAGGAGGGAGAAAAAAAAAAACCCAACCGGGCCGGGTGAAATGCATTCAACTCTTTTGTTAAAGCGACCTGGGGACGCAGAAGAGTTCCTATTTTTTTCTATAGAAATAAAAGATGCATAAAAAAGAATATCCGGGGGGTAAGGGATCGAATCTAGAACTCAGCCACGTGGGGAGAGGGTTTTTGCCCAGATGGCACGAGTGTAATACCTGCTGCGGCCCCTATATGGTGATGTACAGATATTCTCCCGATATCTCCCTCCTTAATAGACCTAGTTATTTCAAGTACTCGAGTTTCTAGACACTTCTTCCTGGTTTCTAATATAGTTTAAGAGGACGTACTACTAAATTTCTATAGAGCATTTCTTCTTTTCTTGGGGGTCAGTGGTTCTACATCAAAAGGGTAGGGATCTTTTTTTTTTTTTTCTTAACTTTTTACCTTTTTTTTCTTTTTAAAGGAAAAAAAATATCTGTAACGTTAACCCGACACATATACTTGCTTCCGTAAATGTCACATACTTAAACCAGTTATTTTTTTCCCAGGAAAAAAACATACCCTGAGAAAAAAAAATTTATGGTTAAAACTACCATAATATAATAAAATTTAACGTGTTTCAAACTCTATGGAAACAGCCAATAGCTCGGTAATTTTTACCGAGGACCTTTCGTTATGATTTCGGTAAAATTAATATTAAAGTATGGTTTTATAATATGGGATAAAAATTGCTTAATGTGGGGAAATTTAGTAATTTTATCAGGATATCTTAGAGCATGACATAAAAATCATTTATTTGGTAAAATTTGCTTTCTAGTTTTGCAGTTTTTACTGAATGAGTGGTAATTAGAAGTATAAATTTTGAAGTAGAACGTTCGGTAAACCGTTACCATATGAACGGAAAATTACCAAATGAATAATTTAAATACAGTAAGTTAATTTCACCAGAATTTTTCTCTCCCTGTACGATCTTTGCAGTTTTTAAGAGAGATTTTGGCGACTTTTAAGAGTAGAATGAATTTTATATTTATCCCTACCAGTCTCAAAAAAATCCTAGCAGCAATTACGATTGTTGTATAATCTTACTAAATATTGTTAGAAATTTAGAATCATGTTGAGTAAAAAACCTTTCAATATTGCTGCAACGTTAATCTGATGCTTAAGTTGAACCACATTATTTCAATATGCTTTAATTTCAACGAAAACATGGTTCAATTTCTCTCCGGATAAAATTGAAGCAAATTCACACCATATTATTGTTCAAGGGACCGATATTAGGATTCAACTTTAACATGATTTTTTTTTTTTAATTACAAAAAATAAAAACAATTATAATAATTTCAAATTTTAATCACGTAAAAATGTACCTAATGTTTATTATACAAATTAAATATGAGCCAATGTTAAAGTTACGAAATATAACATTTCACAGCAATTTAAGAATTTTATAAGTATTTATTACTAACATTCTGGAACTAATATGGGATCTTAGATATTTTTAATGCAATGCGCTTTATAGCTAATATTCGCTTTTAAAAGTTGCTTAAAATGAAAAGTAAATCGTTTGAAAAATATTGAACTCTAAAAAGATAAAAAAATATTCCATAAACAATAATAATTCTTCAATAACACGAAGAATAATAGGAGATAAATAGGAAGAATTGGAAGTTTTGGCTGAAAAAATGTACAGAACAACATTTAAAAGGATTTAAAATGCATGTAAACACGAGGCATCCATTTATAAAACATCTTTTCCCAATAAAAAATCCCTTTATTTTTTTAAACTATGAAAAATAAATTTTATAAAATTTATAGTCATATTCTTAAACTCGAAAATTTTAGAATTTTAAATACGCCATTTAACAAAATTTTGATACTGAACTTAATGGCTGTTTATGCAGGTAGGTTCATGCAGCGAATATCTATAATTTATGTTTTACATGTCTTTACTTCGTGGGTATAGTATTAAAAATGTGAATTGCAAGAAAATTGCGCTTTAAGTTTATAAAATTTTTATTAATCAATTTTTATAAATTTATTTTTTAAAAAGTAAGTACTTCAAATTAATTACAAGACAATTAATAAATCATCCTTCAAAGATTAAGAATTTTAGGCTTATTTTCAATAATACAAATAAAAATTAATCAAGTGAATTTCCTGGATTCAAAATAAATGTTGGTTAATGACTTCAAATTATTAGAATAATAAATTTCTTGGAAAGATTTAATAAGAAAAAAATTAGGTTTGGATATCTGAATATAAAAGCTACACAACGTACAGAAATATTGATGCAAAAAAAAAATTTATAAATGAGCAAAATTAACTTAAAAATTCAGTCACATTTTACAAGAAAAGACGAAACCGTTTTCTGGTACATGCTCCGAGCAAATATTTAGTCAGTGCCGAAATAACTATCGTCTCGTCACTTCTTCAAGGAAACGAATTTCGTCAAAATTAAAATATTTCGTCTCCTATTTCTACCAAAAAAAAAAAAAAAAAAAAAAAAAAAAAAAACGCGGTGCCTATTGTATACTAGCTTTCCAAGTAATCACTTTATCTTAGGCAAAATATAGGTGAATCAATGTTGCCCTAACAACATGAGAAGGACATATAGAACAGAGAGATAAATTACACCCATGTCCAAGGAGGAATTTGAACCCTGTATCTTCCCGGTACGAGGCCAACTCCTTGATCACCATACATTCCGGTCGGCTTATTCACGTTCGCATAGTCTTCATTCTAGTTAACAATTTTCCACATTGCCCTATTGCAAAATTTCGAGTTGAGGAAACATTTTCGTCATATATTTGAGAGTTCGCGTTTTGATATAAATCACGTGATTTCATGGCGAAATAATTCTCAAAATTAACGAAATACAGCCCTAAGATTGCTGAATCGTCAAAATGAGAGTTTCATTTCTAAGAGTGCGTAAAAGGCATTGTTAAAAATTACACGCATTTTGTTTATAAAATAAAAATAAAAAATAAAAAAATAAATAAAATAAAAAATTTAAAAAAAACGCTTATTTTTATACATATTTTTGAGCACAGAAAAACAGCACTTACTCCCGAATTATAGGATGTGACTTTTGAGTCAACACAATTTCCTTTAAAGTCTACTACTCTGGATGTTGCTTTTACTCTCCTGCCCTCCTTTGAAGGCTCCTGCGCATGCGCTGTCAGTATAACTTAAGTCACACATGAAGTGAATGAACTCAGGAGTGAATTTCTAATATGCTAATTTATATATTTTTTCAAGCAATAATTTATTACTTAACTCATTGATGTAAATAAATTTCAAGAAAAAATGTTTTTGAATTTTAAAAATTTAATAAAAATGCATTTTCTTAAACGTGTGTTTATGGTCATGTGTATCAACTCGCCAAAGACCTAGGCTGCTGCTCATACATTGTATGTTTAATTTCACATCAGATTTTAAAAAAACTAATTAATAATTTAAAAAAATTTTACATTTATGTAATAAATTTATTCTTACTTTTTTTCTTAAACTTTTATTTGCATTCTATGTGTTTAAACTTATACAAAAATAAAAAGTTTGTGTCAAAAAAAAGTTATGCCCAAGTCACAATTGAATTAATTGAATTGAATTAAATCGAATGTAGGTTTTAATAATCGCAAGATCCTAACAATACAAGCAACGCCAAACAATTGCTTTTATATTCATTTCGTAAAATAATGAAAGCTTGGAAAAACCAAGCGGCAAATTACACAAAAAAAATAATAATAAATAAAGTTTTTTTTTTTTTTTTTTTAAATATTTTCCGACCAAGAAATAATTATTCATAAATAATTAAAAACGCATTAACTTTTTACAGAACAGCAAAAAACTTACATCTACGTCAGATTTGAAGATAAAAGACTACATTATCAACCAAAAATTTGATAATGTAGCCTTTGACATTAACAAATAGCCCAAATATTTATCAGATAACTCAAAAATTTGATAATGTAGCCATATTTTAAAATGTGTAGATAAAGAATACTTAAAAACAATCAATGCCGAAAAATAATTTTTCTGAACATTTGATGAAAACTGTTTTTTTTTTTTTTTTTAATAATTAAAGCCATGCGTACTTATTGGTTAGAGACTGGGATATAACAAACTTAGATAATGTAATATTTTTTAATATGGCTAATTCCAATGCATTAAATTTCATAACAATAATTCTTTAACTTAGATAATGCATTACCTTTTAATATAACCAATTTAAATGCATTAACTTAAACAATAATGTTTTAAGCTTAAATGTATTACGTTTTAATGTGACCAATTCCAATGCATTACCTTTCATAATAATAATTCTTTAACTTAGATTATGAATTACTTTTAAATAAGACCAATTCCAATGCATTAACTTTCAGGACAAAAATTTTTTAACTTAACTAATGTATTTCTTTTTAATAGGACCAATTTCAATGAATTAACTTTCATAATAATAATTCTTGAACTTCTTATCTAATTCTTTAACTTCCCCCCTTAGTGGAAAAGTTTAGAAATTCCGAAAGTTAAGACTTTTTTTAAAAAAGTTTTTTTTTAAAAAAAAAGATTACGATCCTGAAATTGCAATCAGATCCAATCAATAATCATTATTCACTTACATTTCAGTGGAGTTTACAAAATTATTTAAGTAAGATACCAATAAGAAAGTAATTGCAAGTTGTTGTTTTTTTTTTAAGAAACATACTTTTTTATTACAATGTATTGAATAAATTATAAAAAGTAGATGCATTTATAACAATTGCAGCAAGAAAAGTTTCCATCACACTTTTTAAATCAATAATAAATAACAAAATTAGTTCGGTTTCCTAATAACCATTTCCAATGTTTATTGCTGCATTTTTCACCTTATTTTATTTATTATTTCAGCATATGTATAAACACTAAAAACAAATTCATAACTAGACTAGATTCAGTTCCAGGGCTACGAAATCAACTCTCGGATTCCAACTAACAACCAAATTTAAGATTATTACTAATAAAACGATGAAGAATATTAATCTCCATAAATATTTTCGAAATAAAGTAGTCTTTTAATAAAATAGTAGTTAATGCATTCACAATTGTCTTTATATACATTTTGTTTATTAAGTTGTCGAAAGATGGACAATCATTTAGGATTCCATAGCCGAAAAATTTGGAAACATCTGCCATGGATGACTGGTTTAATTATTAGAATTTTATTTTTATTAGCATTTAAAAATAGCCACTATCAAATTATAATTGTTCTGAATGCTACTGTCATACTAAAATGATGTTTCAACAAATAGTTAATAAAAGATCTAGAACCATTTGTTTTTGAAAGAAATTATAAGGATAACCGTAGTATTTCTTTTAAGAAAAGAAAAAAAAAAAAGTAAATAAATAAAATAAACAAAAAGAAATTGTTACGAAATTTCAAAATAAGGTCTTTCCTAATATCATTCCCAAGAGAAGTTTTCTTTATTATTTTTTGAATATCTTATCAAACGCTACGGTCAAATATCAAACGATCCAGAAATCAAAATAAATAAATAAATAAAATAGCCACCCCCAAGTTATGGTCTGCTCCCACTATACTTTGTTTCCATTTTGCGAGTAGTAAATTCGGCAGACAACATCGTAAAGTTTGTGCCTCTTTCGAGCATTCCTTTTTTTCTTTTGACTTCTTTTTATTTTTTCGTCTTCGATTGGTGACTCGGAATGTCCAGGGGCGTAACTCCGTTTTCTACTCTACCTTCCCACCCCTCACATTCCTCCCCCACCGAGTCAGCATCCCCAGTTGTATAAGAACTCAGTCTGCAAGCATCGTTTTTTTCTAGTTATTTTGTGCATGTGTGTATGTATACGAAATGGAACCAAAAAAAATGTCCTCTCTTTTTTCGAATTTTTTTTTTTCTTCTTTAAACTCAAAAGAAGACGTAAAAGTGCGGGGGTAAGGGAAAAAAAAATATTCTAGAAGTAAAATCGGAACGCGTTCTGTCATAGCAATCGCAGTTTATATGATACTGGGAGTCATTTTTAGAGCGTGTAGAATAAACTTGAATAAAATCGATACTGAGGAAAAATAGAATTCGTCGAATTCTTCGGGAAAAAAAAATGTAGAGATGAAATATTTTAATCAAAAGTTAGAGGAACAAAATTATTGACTACATCAATTTTACCTGCTGAAGTTTTGAACTAACTGAATTTTTCCGTTCAGCTAATTCATACCAATATAAATTTTTAAAAAGTAAAAAGTACTTAAATATTTTCTAGAGCTTCCAAATTCTTCCTGGAGCACTAAATTACACTTAATGTTATCCTCAATGCTTTTTTAATGCAAAATCAACAGTTACCAATAACTAATAAACTAAAAACACAACCAGCAATCATTTGAATTGGACGAGTATATTCGCTCTGGCGTATATTTCAACTATAATTGAAATATACGACTGCATATGAAACTTCTGAAAATCAATAGTTTAATTCATAATCTTAAGAAAATGAAAATCAAATGAAATCGACAAACGAAACAAAAATATATATATATTTTTTTTTTGACAAGTATAAAAATTCAATATGCATCACATATATTTACAAATACTAAAGACATTAACTAATATTATAAATGTCAATAATATTTGTATCGAAACACAAAAAATTTTAATTTTTTTTTTTTTTTTTTTTTTGTTTACTTATATAGAACAGCTGAAATGCAAGATGAAATAATTGTGACCAGTTCCAACTTATATCTGTTTCTTAATGTCAATTTAATTCATAATTATATTAATAACAATAATAATTTGATTTAAACACTAGCATAAAAGTTTTGGAAAATTTATACATTAACATATATATGTATTGATAATTTTTTTTAATAAATTACTAATTTTAAGGATATTAAAAAATATTATAAAATATAAAACTATAAACCATTATTTTCTTTGGATGAATAATTAAGTTTGGACTGCTTTAAATTCTTATCTCTTAATAATAATAATTTAGCTCAAATTTTTTTAATATTAATGATTTTTTTATTTACTCGTTGGAATAAAATTTTGTAAATTGTGCAAATAGAAATTAACAAATTTTAAATACAATAGTTAATAGAAAAGACACTAACCTATAGATTAAATTTTAAAAAATATCATTATTCTTCTTGGTTGAATAATTAAATATTATTAATGCAGTTTGAAATAGTTTAGATAATAATAGTTTAGATGACTCTTAATAAAAATAATTTGATTAATTTTTATTTTTTAAAACTAATACAGTAATTTTGTGTTAAGATAAGAGTTTCACTTCAATAAAAAAACGATACATCAACTCAATAAAAAAATATTAAATAAAGTTACTAAAACACCGATATTAAATACAAAGTAATTACAATAACGTAATTTAGACGAATAGTTAAAAAAAATTTAAAAAGCTTTAACTAAATTAAAAATAAATCTAATTTTAAATACAACTATATCCACAATTTTTTTAAAGGGGGGGGGGGAATCAAGAATAAAACTGCTTCCATGTAAAAACTTTGTTTACTTATTATTTTGTTTACTTATTCTAAACAAATTTTATTTATATTGAAAGTTTACGATTTTTTATATTGTAAACTACGTCGTAGAGAAAATATTTAATATACAGACAGCATTAATGAAAGTAGTTTTAAGAGTTAACATAATTCAAAAACTTTACATTCATAAGTATTCACACATTTTTTGTTTATAAGTATTTTGCAATTTAAAGTTATATTACCTCGAATCAAGATCGAATCGAACGAATAATGCAATAAGAATTGAAATGGAAATACTTTTGAGTAATTATTATGAATGCTTCAATTTAAACAACAATTTGTGTGTCAATGATGAAATGCTTAAAGTTAAGTTGATAGTATGGGTACTATGCTCGTAATCATCAACATATAATAATCATTCATTCTATGTATGATTATTATTCTATGTATGAATTTCTATGAGATTTGCAATCAGTTTAATTAACTTCACCTAATGAATGTTAAAGTTATACTTATTAAAATTTTTTTACTTCGTAAAAAAAAAAAAAATTTTATCATTTAACTCTCAAGATTGAAGATAGATCAATAGAGTGAAATTTATTTTCGGAAAATATTGGTTTTCAAGCCTGCCTAACCACCTGTAAACTATATTAAACTATGTTTTTTATACAACTGGAGAGATATTCTTTGTTTTGATAAATGAATATTATTTTGTTAGGTAATTTCAAAATTTTTTTTTTTTTTATTACAGTAATTCTAATAACTTGAATAAGGTTTCAGAAATTTTCAACTTCATATTCATGAGATATATAGATTGTAAATTAAGATTTTTGTAATAAACTCGCGAAAATTTTTCACACATGATCCCAAAAGAAATAATTATGACACTCTGTTTAAATGAAGTGAAACAAAAAATAAAATGAAAAATTCGTAAAAATAGAGGGACACAACCAGCGGACCTCAAATGGTCAGAATGCAACTTCCTGTCTTCAAAACATAACAAAATTGAAAAAAAAAATTTTTTTTACCTGGCACTAGAAATTTCATAATTATCTTTCAAACTAATTTCTATAAATTTTGAAAACGAAAAAATTATATTAAAACTCTAAAATAAAAAGTTGCTAATTCAAGGTTTTAAGGTGGTCGTCTTTAGCCGAAACATGTTCAATTACATGTTAAATTACATGTTCAATTCATTTTCACATGTTCAAAATATATATAGTTCAATGATTTATTTAAAAATTAAAATTTTTTAAATAGATCATTGAACAATTAATAAATGTTATAAATTTATTTACATTAAAAAAGTATATAACTAATTTTCCCACAGAGAAGGTTAAAAACCTGCCATAATTTAATTTTATTAAAGACTAGAATACCCTTTCGTACCGGGTGAAAAAAAAGTAAATGTAAACCAGTATTAATCAACACTATGAAATCATGCCCAAAACTGTAAACACATACTTACACAATTAATTAAACTAAAACAATTTTTAACATTAATTAACAATAAATTAATATTAATAATTTAACATTTAATTTTTAGTTAACAGTTCATTTTTCATTATTATTATTTGTTGTTCTTCCCTGAGGCTTTAAGTTATCAGATTAAGTAAAACATGTTTTTAGAAGTCAATTCTTTCAAAGTAAAAATTAATTATATTCAATATCATTTGGCTTATTAAAAAACATCAATTAATATAACAACAGTAGTACCTATTACTAAAATTTATCAAGCATTGGCAGTTTTAAGTTAAAGAATCGTGATATCACTGAACATGTTTTTCCACTTAACTCTTCAATTACACATAAGAAAATACTTTAGCTGCATTATTTAAATATTTTTAAAACTTATCGAGTAAATGAATAACTATAACGAGCACTAATAATTCAGCATAGTTGCGTTCTTTTCACGTTATTCAGGATTATCCATATAAAAGTTAAAACTATTCTTCACATGAATAATCCAGCAATTTTAGAAAAAAAAAGAATCTTCCATTTGATAGAATTTTAAAGTTCAAGAATCGTGATGTCATTCAACGTGTTTTTTCCCTAAGCTCTTCAATTACAAAAGGAAAAACGCTTTTGGTGCATAACTCAAACATCTAAAAAAAAAATAAAAAAAATTAAAAAAAACTATCGAGTAATTTTAAAGGTAGAAGAATTCAATAGAATTTCAAAGTTAAAGAGTCATGATTTAGTTCATTTTACAAAACTCTCACTGAAAGTGAAGGGAATTGTTCCACAGCCAAACATCACCCTGAAACTTAGTTATTTACCTTTACAATAAAACAGTGAATAGCAGCAAGATCTATATACACTAAAGGAGAAGAAATTCCTCGAAGATAACACCACAAAGCAAAGAATGTTTTATACCAATGGCTGTTAAAGCGTTACGCGATGGGATTTGAAAACAATATCCCAGAGAATTTTATCCATTACTAAAGAGAGAGAAAGTTTACGGGAATTGGGGAGAAAAATACCGCCTTTTTCGGCTTTTAAAGTTTTGTAATAAAAGGACTCTTTTTTCTTCTTCTTTTTTTTTTCTCCTCTTGTTCTTTTCATTTTCGTTTTGGCTTAAGGAAGGGGGGGGGGGGGAATCGAATTTTAAAGGAGAAATCGTGATTTCATTGAAAGTGTGTTTTTACTACTAATGGAAACATAATGTAAATGCTACTTCTAAATTGTAAAATAAACAGTGTACATCTTATGAAAAAAATAGAGTCTTTAATTTTTATTTTTAATTTGAAAGTAACAATTTAAAGAAAATAACCTTTTTAACAACTTTTTTTTATTTATTTTTAAATTTACAATAAACAAATGACTCTCTATACTTTTTTTTTTCTTTTACTCGAAGTGAACAAATTTAAACAGCTTAAGCCTTTCCAGCAAGATTTAATAATAAAAAATTTTGTATAAAATAATCAGTTACCTTTTAAGAAAATTGCTTAATTCTTACATATTGTCCATAAAATTTCTATGATTGATATGATTAAAATTGAATAATTGCAATTCCTAGTAGAATATCAAAAATTTAACTATAAGAAAAACGAGTTATACTCGTCATTTTACCGAAAGAAGTTAAAAGAGAAAATTAAAGATATTTTAGCAATACAAAAGAATTTCAAAGTTTGTCTAAAATTTCAACAAAAAAATAAATAAATAAATAAAATTGTAGGGTTTACCGAAAGTTTACTACACGTCACCTAAAATTCTGGTAAAATGACCGTATTGTATGGTAACGACATTTCTGGTAAAAAAAAAATCATAATTCCCCTTAATAAAGCCAAAATATACGGTATTTAAACCATTTGTTTGGTAATTTTTCCGTTCGTATGGTAACGATTTACCGGATATTCAAGTTTTTAAAAGTATAGTTCTTATTACCACACATTTAGTTAAAAATCCAAAAAAGGTAAAGTGATTTCATAAGCGATTCTTTAAGGTATCATAAAAAAATTACCTCATTTTATAACACATTATAAAACCATATAGTATTGTTAATTTACCAAAACCATTGCAAAAGCGCTTCAGTTAAAATTACCAAGCTTTTTGGTGTTCCCATAGAGTCAGAAACACGTTAAATTTTACCATAATCTGATAGTTTTGACCATACTTTTTTCTCAGTCTGTGTGCGTAAAAATCATGATCAGAAAAAGTAATAAATGTAGCCTCTTTATTTTAATTTTTGTAGCCAAGTTGAATAATTTATAAGAGATTTCAACCTCCGGCCCGCCCCAAAAGTTACACAAGATGAAAATTAACTCGCCGTTATGATAAGCCCCTCAGAAGAGAAATTGAATAATATATAAAAGTAATGAGTTAATTCTTTACCTTTTATAGTCTAGCTCAGTGTTTCCCAAACTTATGACTTTCATGTACCCTTTCTAAAATTTTCGTAACGCTGTGTACCACTTATAAAAAAATGAATGTATTTTTTACTATAAAAAAATTGCACAAAAGTTAAAAATCACAACTGACTGATGACACCACTAATTAATAACCGTTAACTCTGCAAAAAATAGGCAATAGAAGAATACGTAATCGTAAATTTTCATGGCTAGCATTGTTTTTAAATAAAATTTTTTGAAATTTTCGTTTGTTGCCAGATATTTCGCATAAGAACGCGTACCCCCGCTAAACTGTACCCGTACCCCTGGGGGTACGCGTACCACACTTTGGGAAACACTGGCTCTAGCTAAATAACTTTGAGACAAGTAAAGAGTTAAGCCTCATATTTGGTGTTGCGAAGTTGAGAGGAAAAAAATTTATTAGCACTGTGATTATTTGCAGCACTGTGAAAATTTGATTTGTACTGTGAAAAATTAAAAATGTTCGCAGTATAACCATAAATATATTGTTGCATTGGGAAAGTTTTGAATTTTCGAAAATATATTTTAGGGTTATTGAAACTTATATAAAATAAAAAAAAAATACAAAGAGCATTTTTCTTTTAGTTCATATTTTATCTGACTACACCGGAATTTTATTTTTAACATATATTATAGACAAGATAATGCTCTTTCACAGATTATCAGAAAATTCCTGATCAAAGACCATTATTCTTGCTTCTTTTATACACAGAAAAACTGCCTTTAAAAATCACTTTTTTCTTTTTGTAAAATTACAGTTTGCCAAACTATTTTCTTGTGCTTCAATGTAAAAAAATCTGTAAAATTTATTTCAGTTTAGTAGTTTTAGGCACCTATGAATCAAATTTAATTAATAGGGATATTTCGCACTTTTATGTTACATTCCGTGTTACATGCTCCCTTATGGTAGATTTGAAGTAATTGCGTATACATACTTGACGTACGCATGCGCCGGTAAAAAAGTATCAAATTTATTTGAATGAAAATCAGAGATTTTGTTAAAGTAACGAATAAATATTTAGCTTCTTATGTGCCTAATACAATTAGAAAACCAACCATTTTAATTAAAGCCCATAAAATTTATTTCTTAATTAAATCAATTAATTGTTGTAACATCACAAAATTCATTTTAACATTGTGTAATAATGAATTCCTCATTTTGTGTTGGCGCCCTTTTTGATCTATCTGTAACACGCCCACGTTATTATTTCGAGACGCGAACCGTACGTAAAAATACGTAAGATCTAAGAAAACGCGAGCATGCGCAGTTGCTTCAAATCTTACGTATGAGCGTACGGAATTGGCAATTTTAGACACCTTCGAGACAGCATTAATGGAAATATAAAGTGTGGATAAAAATTATTTTAATTGGCACTTCTAGAAACAATTTTATGTTATGAAACACAACTAAACAACTTATAAATTCAAAACTAAATTTAATTTAGCCTGAAAATTTTAGGCACCTTTGCGTCAAAAGTAATTAAAATATAATGCTTGCATTGGTCTAAAAATTGTTTTAATTAGATTCTCTAAAGAAAAGTTTAGAGTACGGTAATCTAAAAGTTCAATACCAAATTAATATCAGCTGGACAAATTTAGGCACAAAAGCAACTTAAGTAGAAACTGTGGATAAAAAAATTGTTTTAATTGGTTTCACTAGAAACAATCTTAAGTTGCGGAACACAAATAAACAACTTAAAAGTTCAATATCAAATTAATTTTATCTTAACAATTTTAGGCACCTTTGTGTCATAATTAATTAAAACAGAAAGAAAGGATGGGTCCAAAAATTGTCCAGAGTATAGTAATCTAAGAGTTCACTTCCAAACTTATTAAGCTTGGTAAATTTAGGCCCCTTCGAGTCAAAAGTAATTAAAATAGGAAAGTGTGATTAAAAAATAGTTTAGATTGGCTGATCTAGAAACAATACTACGCTATGAAACACAAATAAACAACTTAAAAGTTCAATATCAAATTTCTTTTATCTCGCCCATTTTTAGCATCTTTGTGTCATAATTAATTAAAGCAGAAATAAAGGATGGGTCTAAAAATTTTCCTAATTGGATTCTTAAATTGTTAGGAAATACAAATCAATAACCAAAAAGTTCAATATCAAATTCGTTTTAGATGAACAAATTTAGGCACCTTTGTGTCAAAAGTAATTTAAAATAGTAAGTTGCGATTGGTCAAAAAAAATTTCTCATTAAACTCGCCGAGAGAAAATTTTAGAGTAAGAAATGCAAACGAAAAGTTTTTTTTTTTTTTTTTTTTTTTTTTTTTTTTTTTTAAATTTAAAAATGCATTTCGAAAAGTTTGAAGCAAATTAGCTATCAAGAGCACAGAAAAAGCGGATGACAAAAAAGCGACGGAAAATACTTCAAACTGATCAAACGTCGTGGAATCCTCCTCAGAGACGAGCACTTGCTTTCCCATCAATCACCATCTCTTAAATCTATACAGGGGAGAGGGGGAGGAAAGAAGGGAGGTTAGAAAATGTCCTTGTTGCCCACTAAAAAACTTAACAAGGGCCGTTATTCAACATCTAAAGAAAGAAAGACTCGCTGAAATAGAAAATCAATTCGTCTCCACGTCATCTTCTTCTAACACACGGAATCTTCCTCCTTTTGTTGAGAGGAAAAACGAAATTTCCTAAAGCAATGAAGAGTGGAAGAAAATTCCTCTAAATAGAAGATTATGTAAAGAAGAAAGTTTTTTTTTTCTTCTTCTTTTTCATTACTTCCCCCGTAAAGAATTATTAAGGATATCGTTTCGAGTGACTAGAGAATTTCGGGTCGCTATTAAAAATGATTAAAATTTACATACATTCATACAGATTTTAATTCGTTTAGTTAGAAAAGTAGAATTTTAAGTAGCGAAGAAAATTATTTTAAATGGAAATTTAAGTTAAGGAAAATAATTAATAAATTTTTAAATCAAGAAATCGATAATAAAGTAACTAACGATAGGTTAGAATGTATCTGGTAACAAATAAAATTTTAAATAAGTAATTGTGTATATTAATTAAAATAGAACTTTAAATCGAAAAAAAATTAAACAGAAAAAATAATAAATAGAAATTCATGTTTATAAAAAATATTAACATAAGTAATCTCTAACAGGAGGGAATTAAAATAAAATTTAATTCAAATTTATATTAATTCCTTTAAAGGGAAGTATGAAATTATTCAAAATTTTATACTTCCATTCCAACGAATTAAAATTTGCATAACCTTAAGTAAATCTTAATAATTTTTAATAACAACTGGTACATCTTTAGTCTTTTTGAAAATAAAACAAATTCTTTTCTTGTGAGGGTGGGAGCTGAAAAATTACGGTTTTAAAGTGACTATAAAAATAGACTCTCTGGTATATAAAAATTACTAAGATTTGCACACGATTATGCAAAATATATATTTGTTTAAATAGAAGAATATAATTTTAAATTGTAAAGAATACTTTCAAATGGAAATTATTATAAAAAAGTTAAAAAAAATATTAAAAAAATACTTATTGCTTCCTTTTATGAAAGATTAATAGTTATTTTCATCTTTTCAAAAGGAAGCATAAAATGTGGACGGCATACTCACTCTGCTCTAAAACCTCGCTCACTCGCACCAAATAGAATCATAAAAATATCGTACTTGGTACGTGGTGGACTGTACTATTCTGTTAGAAATAGTGGACCGCATTGATATGTATTACCCTGCAAGTTTGCTCAACCTTAATACGGTACCAAATTGAGCCATTGTATAGTGCAAATTAAGCTATCTTAACCTTAATTACTCGATATTATGGTTCAATTTGAACCGACACATAATTAAATTTAATACTTTATTGGTTAACAATAACTTAACACCACATAATTGGTCAAGATATTGATATTCAATTTCAACGTTGAACCAATTTTTCTAAGTATAAAAGAAGGGGGAATTTCTGGGCAAAAATTTTTCAGAATCTAAATAGATAAAAATCAAATAAAAAATATTATTTCAATTGGGCTGAAATTTAAGGGGGATAGAGTGAAAAAAAAGCTTCTCTCTGAATTTCATATAAATACAATATGTATATAATACAATATATATATATATATATATATATATATATATATATATATATATATATATATATATATATATATATATATATATATATATATATATATATATATAAACTTTTATATTGAAAGTTCTTTTGTCAAAAAAATGACAATTTTTAGTGAAAAGTGTTTCATTTATTTTTTGTAAAAAAATTACACTTAGAAAAATAATTGGTCAAACTAAGAATTCTCAAGCTGTTAAAATATTTAATAAAACTAAACCATAAGTGACTACATTGTGAAATAATTATCTTTTATTATTTTTATATTCAAACAAAACATAAACATTTTGACTCTTAAATTTCCAATATTTAAGCAATACAACCTTAAAATATTGTGATTTACTAGTGTTTTTAAGAATTATATTTTATTACAGATGTGTGACATTATTTTTTTAAAAATTTATTCTCCCACAATATTGTAAAAAATATATATATATATATTTTTTTAACTCTTACCAATTTTCATTCTTTTTATTTTGTTCTACGGAAATACGTTTCTATCTTAAAACTTTTAATCCTGCCCCATAAAGTGAGTGCACGTAATTCGAAAATTTTTAACGAACTTAATAATTTCAGATACTTTTAACAGCTAATAGAAATATTTCGAAATCATGTTAAAAATTATTATAAGTGAAAACTTGTATGTCATAACGGAGTTACTAAATTTCTTTGAATCGAAATGAAAATAAAATTATTAAATTTTGAAATCCAAGGTTGAAGTTTTTTTATTTCATGTATTCATAAATTTCTGAAACAATTTAATCCAAAGTAGGTAATAAAATTAAAGCTATTTATTGTCACCTTATTTACACCATTGAAACAAAGCATTTCAATTTATTTATTTTCAGAGCTATAAGCAGCATATGAAAGTGTTGGTTACAACAAGAAAAACATAAAATTCATAGTATCCTGACATTAAGCAATTTCTGAAATGAAACACAATGGTTATAGCTGTCACGCTTTTACAGCGAGGAGTCGTGTGCCGGCCCCTTTCTAAAGATGGGAGAGCCCCCTCCCCTTTTTTACAATGGCCTCCATACAGGGAGAATAAAAAAGGGAACCGCGAAAAGGGGGTCGCACTTGAAAAATCAGGTCAAGGCCTGTAGGCCCGATTAATTTTTAAACGACGAGAGAAAGGATTTTAGGGAATGAGGGGTATGTTTTATATGAAAAAAGGTACACTTGCGCATGCGCATCGTTACAAAAAGCAAGTGTTGAATGAATGATTTGAGTACATGTAATATCTGGATCCCAAATGTTATGTAGGAAATAAAATAGACGATAAAATATTAGTTTCGGTAATTAAAAAATTTTATCTATTTCATGAAATCATTCAGCCAGAAACGTTATTACTGAAAAAAATTTCTTTTAATATGTTGCACTTCATAATATTGTTATTACAATTGTTACAATTGTCAATTGTTATTACAAAACAAATATAATCCTAAAGTAATGTACTTTATAAAATAAACCATAAATATTATTACTTAAAATATTTCATTTTAAGTACTGACTTTATAAAATATACCACAGTTGACTAAGGAGGTTTAATTTTAAGATGCTGTATTTATTCCATAATTGCACCAATAAAGAAATATGGTTAAACTTACCAGAATGTTGTAATATTTACCGTGTTTCTAGCTCTATGAGAACATCAAAATGTTTGGTAACGTTTACATAAGCTCTTTAGTAATGACTCTGGTTAAAATTAACAATAAAATATGGTTTTATAATACATGAAAAAAATTGGTAAAAGCTGTCAAATTTGCTGATTTTATTACGACACCTTACAGAATGGCATAAAAACTATTTATTCAGTAAATTTACTGTTCAGTTTGTATTTTTGCTAAATATGTGGTAATAATAACTGTAATTTTGAAAACCAGAGTTTTCGGTAAACCGTTACCATATTAACGGAAATATTATCTAATGAATGGTTTAAATACCATATATATTGAGTTTTTTTTTTTTTTTTTTTTTTTTTTTTTTTTTTTTTTTCCACCGTGTGTTATAAAGAAATTTAATAACAAGCTTCTGCATTAAAAAAAAAAAAAACGCACGATTGTTATAATTGTTATTGAAAAATCAATCTTGATGTAATATGCTTCATAACGAATTAATTGCTGTTCTAAAGAAAATTTATATTTAGCGTATTTTACTTAATAGAATCTGCTTCTTTATAATCTTAACATTTAACCCAAATTTTTTGCAGTTCCAGTGTCTTTCAAATCAAAATGCCCCGATCTAGTAAAAAGCAAAATTTATATTTTGTCCAGTTATTTAATAAAAACAATTGCTTCGCTCGAAGTAAAAATTAAGATTTTTCTTTTATTTCTTTTTCACAGAACAAAAAAAATTAATTAAATACGCGAAATAAATAAACAAAATAAATAAATTAATTAAATAAACAAAACAATTAAATGATCCTAATTTTCTCAATATTATTGAACAAAATAATAGAAAAAACAGTTATTAAGCTTCCTTTAGTTGAATATTATAAACAGCTTAAAATATATATATATAGCGAAAATTTATCGAGATGTAATAAAAATTCAAAATTAAAATAATTTAGAAGCTTAGTTAATGAGTCTCAATACTACTTACAATGGATTTTGACATTAAAATAACAAAAATTCAGTCAAACAAAAATTTAAACAGCCAAAATTAAATAAAATTTAGTTTAAAACTTTCTTCTCAACAAACCAACTGAAAAAAAAAATAAAAAATACTTTGATTTATAATTTTTAAAAAACTTTTCAGAGAAAACATTTTTCTAGAGAACATTTTTTTATATTATTAATTACTACTGTTTATAAAAGAAATATTTTTTATTATAGCAAATTTATTTCTAATAAGTATTCTTTACTATTAATTACAAATTAACTGCAATTTGTGTTAGTATATTATTAATAAATGGTTACCATAAAACCTATTTCTGACTAATATTTTTTTAATAAATTAGAAGCTTACTTTGACAAATGCTGATTTATAATTAAAAAAAAATACCGATAAGCAAATGTTTTCTGTTAGAAATTATTTACTATTAAATTACATTGATTTTTATTAATTAATAATAAAAAAATTGTTCATAAGAACACATTTTTCTGATTAATATTTTTATTTTAGTACTTCAAATTTACTTTAATTTGTGCTAGTTTATAATATAAAAATATTAATCAGAAAGCGTTTTTTACAGTTCAACCGACAAAAAGCTACTTTGATATTTGTTAATCGAAAAAAAATAATTCATTAGGAAATACATATATAACTTTTAAATGGTCTCAAATTACAGAATTTTGTCATTGACATTTTTTGACGTGACATTTAAAAAAGTCAAAAACGAATGTTAACCCTTAGACGTAAAATTTTTATTAAACATATTTTTCATACTTTTTCCATTTTATATAAATTTAGGTCAAAATAAGTTGAAATTTTTTAATCGTTTATAATTATGAAACACCAACAGCATAAAACACCGGTGTTTTTTTCTGCATTAAAGGTAAAATTTTCTAAACACGGCTTACTTCTAAGAAATAATTTTTGAAATTTTCAATAATTTACAGTCATTTAGATCTAAGAGAAACAGTTATTTATCATCACTGAACTTTACAAAAATTAATTATTGATAATTTTTTTTTTTCTTATAAAAAAAATTTTTCAAACTACTTTTTTTTTAATTTTATATTTTATTACCAAATTCTGAGAATCTAATAGATATTTTTAGATAACTATTTAACTGTTTTTTATAATTAAGAAATACGAAAATATATTTTTTCTTGTAATTAGGGTGCCAGGAAAAACATTAATAAAAGAGACACCGGTGTCCCATATGCACCAAAACGTTAATAAAACAAATACATTTTAAAGCTCAAGTATTACTGCTTATGCAACTTCAAAATGAAAGAAAATAAATAAATAGTACTGTTTAATACTGTAAAGTACTGTTTATGCACGGTGCAATGAAGATCAGACATGCTGAAGAAGACAGAAACAAAAAGTTTAAAAAACTTATTACATAACGATTTAACAGAATAAAGATTGTATCTTCGGCCTTCCTGAAACAAATCCGTTTATTTATAAGTCTTATCTCACAGAAGAAAGATTGATAAGAATAATTAGAAGAAATAATACAAATTCAGAATAAGATTCGTAGCAGAGTTATACGGGTTATGTTAGGAAAAAAAAAAATACCATTATATTCTTAAGTTAAAAACCAATAGCAAAAAATAATCAAACAAGCCATATTGAAAATAATATAAAAGGACTGATTAAATCAAGCAATAAACTTAAACGTTAGCAATGCCAATAGATAAAGTTCAATCAACTAAAAAAAAGTTTTTAGCAGATTTCTTATCTAGTTTTTAATTTATCGGTTGCATGAACATTCGGCACTTGGGTTATACATACATATTTACTACTATTCCTTATTTAAATCTGAAAAACAAAAACAAAAAAAGGATTTATTCGTTTATAAAGTTTCCAGACTTGCACACGAAGAAAAAAATTCTGGCAAAATTACCGAACTATCTAGTTCGGTTTTTTTTTAAACGGTATTTAAACTATTTATTTGATAATTTTTCCGTTTATATGGTAAAGATTTATCTGAAATTCTGGTTTTTAAAATTATAGTTCTTATTACCGCACATTTAATAAAAAATATAAAACTGAAAAGTAAATTTAATTGAATAAATGGTTCTTATGCCATGCTCTAAGGTAGGACTTTCCAACTGCAAAGAACCCACGGGCCAGAACTCCGGTCACTGATCACCTGGCGGGCCGCAGTTTGAAAAAGTTGTACAATACCCTTTTACCTCTTATACAATAACAATTAATAGTTGAATTATTAATTATAAAACAATGGAACAGAAGGATTATAAAAGAATTTGCTTACATTTTAATGAGAAAACTGAGGCCGATCAGCCTAAATAAAAAGTTGGCGGGCCACACAATATGTGTTGGCGGGCCGCCAGTTGGACAGCCCTGCTCTAAGGTATCGTAATAAAATTATCCTATTTTATCATATTTATCAAATTTTCTCAGATTATAAAACCATATTTTATTGTTAGTTCTAGCAGTCATGTCGGTAAAAATTATTGAGCTTTTTAGGTGTTTTAATAGAGCTGAAAATACGGTAAATTTTACCATTTCTGGCAGTTTTGACCATTCTCTTTTCTCGGTGTACTATCTCTTTATTATGCCTTATCTATAAATAGTACAAACTTCTACTGTTTCCTTGTAATCACAGATGTTTTTTATAAGATAAGTAAATATTTTTAAAATACTAAGGACATTTTTTACAAACTAATTTCAGAGATTTGACAAAGAGGTTTACCATTCTATCGAAAATATTAGTAGTAACCGTGACACAGACGGGGTTGAATATTTTTTATAATCAGAATTCTTAATGGAATAGTATGCTATTTTAAAGACTGCGTTACAAAAACTTTAATTCCACTTTTCGTTATCTACCTGAGAAATAAAAAAATAGATACAAATAAAATATTTTTATTTAATAAACGTTGTTTAAAATTTATTTTTTATATCTTAATCCAAGAGTTATTAGATGTCAATAACCGAGATATTATTTTAATAATTTTGTGTCACTAGGGAAAAAGAGTTTTCCAGTTACCTACTACTAATTTTTCTTTTTAAAATCAAATGGAGCATAAATAACGGTTTAAATGTGCAGAGCTACTAATTAAACACAGGGTGGTTTTTCGACGTGAAAAACTCAATAAAATCTTGAACGATATTTACGAAATTATGTAATATGCATGTGAACGTTTTTGTAATATATTTAAATATAATTGTAAATATATGAATATATAATTATATGCTAACTTATTCATACATAATTGACTATAAGGCATTATTAAAAAAACATAATTCTGAGAAGGAAAAATATTTTCCATATGAACCATTACCATACCATATGAACGGAAAAATTACCAAATGAAAGGTTTAATACCGTATACTTTGGTTTTATTAAAAAATATTATGATAAGTTTTTTTTTTTTTTTTTTTCTCACCAGAAATGTCATTACCATACAAAAACATATACACATAGATAACCAGAGGTCTGTCCAGAAATTTTGTGAAAGGTTCGTTTTTGTAAAATTGTGAAAAAATGACTCGTAATTTGTGAATATAAAATAAACGTTAAGTCACATTCTTTCAACCGGGGTCCGGCTTTTGTAAATTTGTGCAAATAGGGTCCTGTTATTGCAAAAAAATTTTCAAGGAGTTTTTAAATTGTAAAGACATACAAGATTATGCTCCCCACTGTAAAATTATAATTAAAAAAATAAATTTTAAAAAATAAACAGCAATTGCTGCTACTAAATTAGAGATGCAATATACAAATATTTGGTATTTAGCCTATACTGCTGAACGCAGAGTATTCATTTCTAACAAATAAAAGGAAGAAGCGTCTGCCGAAGACAAAACTTAGTTCGTTTACATTTGTCTTTCTCCCCCCCCCCCCCCGATTCGATTAACAAAACAATAATGAAGATAACTAAATTTGTGAAGGGTCCGTTAACGGACCTATATATGTATATATATATATATAATTTTGGTTAATCTAATCAAATTATACGGTATTTAAACCATTCATTTAGTAATTTCTCCGTTCATATCATAACTGTTTGCAGAAAATTCTGGTTTTCAAAATTGTACAATAGTTCTTATTATCACACAATTAGTAAAAAATAAAAATAAAAAAACGGCAAGTAAATTTAACAAATAAAATATTTTTTATGCCACGATTTAAGCTATCACAATAAAATTACTAAATTTAACCACATTTACCAAATTTTATCAAAAATTACAAAACAATATTTTATTAATTTTACCAAAGCACTTCAGTTAAATTACCAAGCTTTTTGGCGTTCCCTTAGAGTCAGAAACAAAATAAATGTTACCGTATTCTTGTATTTTTGACCCTACTTAATGCTTTACCATACTTTTTTTTTCTCAATGTATGACCAAGCATGTTTAAAAGTATTAGCTTCAATAACATTTCGGGTAAAAAGCTTATAATTTAACTATTCTAACGAACAATCTAAAAAGAGTGCGGCGGATGCATATTGAATACGATTTGTGTGATAGAGGCCGCGATTGATAAACAAATCGAAGAAAGACGTAATGAATTGAGTAATATATGCTTTTGTTTTTGAGAATGGCACAGTTCGTCATTAGTAAGATATAAAGCAGCTGTTTGATTTCTTAACAGCACAAGGAATTCTTAACTCTTTGTCAGTAGTATCGGTCGCAATGTTACAAAAGGACACGTCATGCAATAATACCTCCGATAAATGCGTCTTTTACGAAAAGGTGAATAAACTTTGGCCAAATTTTTGCTGATAAAAGCACTTCTACATTCATCCGATTGCGTCAGGGTAAAATTGGAAGGACGAATTTTGTAAATCACATCTTATTAAATGCTGGCTTAGGATATCTTCACTAAAACAATCATTGCCTGCCTTGGGAAAAAAAAAAAAAAAAAAAAAATTATATATATATATATATATATATATATATATATATATATATATATATATATATATATATATATATATATATATATATATATATATATATATATATATATATATATATAAAGACAAAAAGAAAAATGAAGAAAATTAATACGCTTTATTTTTCCCATACATGTAAGTTTATTTGAATTCGCTAGTCGCTTTATAGATTTCGTTTTATGTTTTGTTCTGATTTTTCTTCACATTTTATTTTCTGTTTTTTACGTGATATATATTGCCTAATGTGTTCGATTTTGTTTCAAAAAAATGTTTGAGTGCTCCTCACAGTATTGTATTGATATATTTTGCTTTCTCTATATTGATATAATATTACAAAGCACTCTTTTTTGCGGATATATTCGTGTGAGCTGATGAAGAGATTCCCCCTCCCCCCGGATTTTTATGGATTTTATTTACATATATTTTATTTATTTTATTTTATTATTTTCCTCTTTTCTTTTCAATATTCTGTAATTTTTTCTATATTTTCTCTACATTTTGAATACCTTGTTTCAGTAACGTGGTTGTTGTTTTTGGAGAAATTTGTGGAAAAGTGTTTTCAATTGGCCTGGGATCAACAGGGGATCAGGAAGATTGGTTCCGGAACTTCAATAAGTATATATTCTACTTTTAATTTTATTTTTAATTTTATCATAACTTTAATTATTAAAAAAAAGTTTTAGCATAATCCCCTCTTAATACCTAATGTAAAAATTCTTAGTCTCCAATACCTCGTAATTGAAGGATAAATTTTCTGATGGACTAATTATGAATGCAATTGTAGCAGATTAAGATAATTAGTTGACTGCGAAATTAGCCATCTAACCTAAGCCTACAAATATAATATCAACCCTAAATTTCTATTTTTAAACTGCGATATTTCATTATCTTATAGCCGTTTCTAGGAATGGTTGATAAACGAGACAATAACATAGTATGGAAATTTTTTAACTTGTTAAATGCAGCTCGATGTGTAAGTTTTATTAATAAATAATTCAGGAATCAGTATAGTCCTTCACATCGTAAATTGATTTTCAAGAAAAAATATATAAATAAATAAAAAATAAGGAATCAAATTAATAATTCCAGATTATTTGATATTTATCTTCGATAACTTTAGATTTTACCCTTCCCCACTTAGGGGTGACTTGCGTTTCGGATAAAATATTGTTTTGGGCTCACTTTGAAGAAGCAAGTTTGCCCCTTTGAAGCAGTTTGAAGCAAATTTATGTTTTTGCAGCTGTTTAAAACTATAATTTCAATCGACATGAATTTGCAATTAGAATATGATATCTATAGCATAAATAATTTTTCAATGATAATAACAAAAAAAAAAATAGTTAAATGCACCAATTTCTCTACTTTTGCAAAAGAAGTTCATTTTTGTGAAAAATTAAACTTTAGTAAAAAAATGAATGTTTAGAAAACGTTAGAGTAGATTTGAATGTTTATTTCAATTAAGCTTGGAAATTTGTAATTTATATATTTTCACAAGCAAGTTGTCTTTGCGTGTTCAACAAACATACAATTAACACAGATATTTAAAACGATATAATTTCCTTATGAATAAACATTTTATTTGAAAAGAGGTTTTTCCACGTGTCTTCAGTTCATAGTTTTGATAATTTTCAACTGAATTTTGAAAAATTTAAAGAAACATTTATATTTTATTACATAATAAACTAAACACTACAATAAAATTTGAAATGAGTAAATTAAAAATTTGACAGGGTATAGATATTTAAAGCAGAAGATTTTTAAAGATGTTATTAAAACTTTATTTGATTTTATACTAAAACCTTGTTAAACTTTTAAAATATTATTATTATGTATGTCAAAATTTTTTCCCTTAAAAAATACCAAAATAGTTTAATAGGCGAAAGCAGTACGAGGTAAAACTAGCCCTTTCGAATAGAAATGGTCATATTTTTGTAAATAAACGTACCAATTTTACAAAAAAGAAATTAAACGTACGAAATAAATTTACAGTTTATAAAAACTACAAATTGATTTCCTCTTCTTTTTTTTTTTTCGTCATTAGTAATCAAAAGTATATTTTTCAAATATTAATTTTTTAAACTACTAATTATAAAATATAAAGAAAATTTTGTTGCCTAAATTGCTTTTGGCTAATCTCCTAATTTTAACAAAACTGAGAAAGATAAAACGAGTTACATTCAAGGTCGATAAGTGGTGATGATTCTAAAAAAAAAAAAAAAAAAAATTATAAATCTTTTTATATTTTCTCTACAAATTCATACATTTTTGTAAACATGTACTAAATAAATATAGTCAACATTATTAACATTTTATAAGACAGCCGCTAATGAGCAAAACTTTATTCAGAAAGTTTTACTTAATAATTATTTTAATTGGAGAAATAAGGACCCTAACTAGAAATCTTCAATGCATCTTTGTATTTATGTTAATAAGGCTTGCAATTATGCGTTTCTTAATAAATAAATAAAGAAGAAAAAAACTGGTTTTTTTAATCCATTTTTTTTCAGATTTTACAGATTTTATTCTGATGCTTATTTCTTTGACTTTGAAAATTATAATTGATAAACCACAATTTCAAAATCTACATAATTTTTATTATTACTTCCGTGCTTTTCGTACCATATTAATTATTAAAATGGCAATAATAAAAAAAATCATCATTAATTATCATAATAAATCATAATTGAAAAAAAAATTAATTTCTAAAAAATATTAAATTTAATACCTCGTTTTAACGAATATTTTAATGGGATACGATGATGAAATAAAACAAAATTAAGAAAATGTTATAAATTAAAAGCATTGCTTCAATATATTTTAAAGCAATTAACGACTATATCATTTTCAAGACAAACACATCAAAAATTAAATAAATAACTTTTCTACTTCATAATTAAGATTCTTATATTGAAAATAAGTTATTTAATGTGATTGTCTGAACAATCAATAAAGTTGAAAGAAAATAAGAAGCGATCCAATTTAAAGAATTTTATTCTCGAGAAAAGCTTAAATGGCAAGTTCAGTACTCGTAAGGGCGATTTTTTAGAAGCCACTGCGCCAACCAAAGAACAGGAATTTGCGGCTTTTCCTTACACAAGATAACGAGACCTTTTAGGAGATGTGGGTTTACAGTCTCCGACAGGTACTCCCTAGCACTACCAAGGCTTAATTCAGCCTCAAATTGAGTGTCTGGGAAGAAAAATCGAATTTCTCTACTAGCTGTTCGAACGTTTTTACTACCGAGTACACCATTGCCGAACAAAACGTTAATGCAATTGGCTTGCTCTCGTCCTGTATTAGCTTGACCAATGAGCTCCAACCATCTGGACACGGCGTCGAATCCTGCTATGATCAATACTTCACTATGACCAGTGGTCATCGAATAGATGAAGGCTTTTAGATCTCGTTCCACATCATCATCGTCGAAATTGGCTTTTTCGAGTTCTAAAGTCGAAGGGTCATGCTTTCCTTCTTTACCTCCGCTAATGTAGAAAAAACGCTGAGCTTGGTCTCTTCTCAAAAGAACGATTTTTTTCTTCAAAATGGCCAGGCCGCTGGATTTAATCATCCATTCGATTTCGGAAGTCCTGGAAATCAGTTTTGGGGTGATTATCCCAAGTGTCTTTTCGTAAACAACGTTCATAGTTTTGAACAATTTTCGTACTCCGTCCTATAGAAATCAAACCGAAAGCTATAATAATTGCTTAAAAAAGTAAAATTTACGTTAAACGACAAAGCTCTAATATATCTCCAGAAAAAAAGAAAAAAAAAAGGTAACTTAATACAAAAAAAAAGAGAGAAATATCGCAAAAAATTGAGAAAAGAAAAACGAATTTGGATTACCTATAAAATTTTCTACATCAATAATGCTTTTTTTTATAATCCATAAGTTGTTGTTTTTTTTTAAAAAACAGCTATAACAAAACACTTCGATGCGATTTATATATTGTTCAGATTCAGGGTTTATGATATTCTTTCTGGTTAGGCAGAATAGGATAGAACAGCGGTTTCCAAATGTTGTTCCACGGAACCCTAGGGTTCCGTGTAAGAGTTAAAGGGGTTCCGCCAGTTAGTATTTTTTATAACTAGTGATGAAGTTTGACACTTCTGATTATAGTTAGATCCAACCTATAATACATAATTTTTTCAATCCTTTGGTTGCATTTATGAAATTAATTCAAGTAGGAAAATCTGATATTTATAATAACAATATATTGAACAAGTTATGAGGGAAAAAAAGCATTCATATAATATTCTATTAGTATTCTCTATCACGATTTGCAAATCAAAATAACTAAATTTTTTAACAAAAAAAAATATGTTTTTATAATAACTGTTTTCAACAGCAGTTCTTTAAAGTTTTGATTTCGAAGTAAACCGTAATTCGGCTTATTTTAATCAGTATAAACACCAGAAACAAATCCATAACTAGTCTAGATTTAGCACAAGGAATGCAAATTTAACTGATGAACATAAAACCGAATTTAAGATGATTAATGATAAAACACATAAAAATCTTCATTTCTCTAATTAAATATTTGAAATATAGTCTTTTTATAGGTTATCAAGTTCATAATTACTTTAAACTTTATTTATAAAGTTGGAGTTCCGCCGAAAGAAAATCGATAATTTAAGGTTCCGTAGGTGTAAAAAAATTGGGAACCGCTGGGATAGGATATAACGAGTGATGCTTTTTTGCTCCTTTAACCATGTTTTTTTAATTGTCACGTCAAAAACCCTTTGTATAATGCTTATCCAAAAAGAAATAAATGAATAAAAAAAAAATTCAAACCCTAAAATACAATAGAGATATATATAAAATTTATTTAGATCATAAAATTACATTGCATGTAGTGTTTTTGTTGGTGATTATAACAAATCTTTAAAAATTATTACTATTTGTTTTCATTTCATAAGTAAAACATTTTTGTATAAAATCAATTATTTTGAGAAATTTTTTTCTTATTACAGAAAGCTTACAAATAAAAAACAATATTTTCTTGTTAAAATAATTTTAAAACTATTTTCTTGCATTATTAAACTTGGAATATATGCATAAAATAGGGTTTATTTTTAACTTGGCTTACAATAGCTTTTTTTCAGTTTTATTAAACTATTTATTACACAAGCATTTATATAACAATTCAAAAGAAATTTCTGATCCAACGTTGGCTTAATTGATGTTAAAATATTATAAAAAAAGTTCAACGCAAATTCTTTTTTCTAATAATATCGATTCTTACTTTTTGCGAAACACTTTTAACAAAAACCGTCTGATGAAGCAAAATCCAGTAAAAAATGAATTTATATATAAATCTATATATAGAGATCTTTAAATATAGCACTTTTTTGGTGGCGGGAAATATATTTAATTATTAATAATAATTTATGAAAATCGTGAACATTTTTCACATTTTGTAAGCCAACAAATTAGAAAATATTTTCAATTTTTTTCTTCAAAATAAATAGGATATACTTTAATAAACACTTAATTTAAATATAATTTACCGTAAAATGAATCTAAATTAAATAATGCAACTTCATAAAGTAACAATACAAATAAGTAAAGTAACCATTTAAGTTCAATAAAAAGTAAGATTTATTTTTATGTGTCTTACAAAATATTTCCAATTAATTTTAATTAAATTTTCAAAATGAAATTTAAAAAATTAGTTCTGGTAGTGTTTTCCTACGTAAATTTGCACTATTATAAGTGGCCGCCGCAGTAAATAAGTACTAAGAATAAAATTTTAGTTAGGATATTTTTTGCTTATTTTTCGATGACACGATAAATTTTAACTACGACATTTAAACAGTAATGGTATTTAGATCTGAAACTGCTAACGGTGTTATTTTTAAAACAAACTTAATATAAAAATTAAATATTTTGTTAGCCTTAATATGAATAAGATTTTTCTCGATTTTTAGGATGGGAAATTACAAATTGATATCAGAAGAAGTAGTTTGGCATTTGAAATCATACTCATTTTTTTGACAGGTTGACAAAAATCCTAATTTTAAATATGTATTTATGAAAGTCATTAACATTTTTGACATTTTATAACCAAAGTTGGAAAAAAAAAATTTTTTTTCAAAATAGGGTATACTTAATTAAACATTTAATCTGTATAATTTACCGTAAAATGAATATAAATTAAATAATACAACGTCATAAAGTTGGGATCAATAATTGGTCATTTACCAATCAAAGCTTTGATCACTTAATTTAGATTTAAATTAGATTAATATAATTTAGATTTAAATTAGGCAAATTAAGGTTTAAATTAGATGTTTTTTCACTTACAAATCAACGTTTTGATAAAATGTATCATTAAAACTTAAACCTATTTAAAAATAATATATTTAAACTATTTAATGTTTCAAACCAAAATGGCTAAAATTATTTAAGTTATTATTTATATCATTTGATAATTATTATTATTATTTCTATTGCACAATGAACCAGCCACTGAATAAATCAAATCATAGTAATTTTTATTCAAGCTATTAAAATAATCAAGCTATAAAAACTAAATGGGTATAATTTAAATAGGTTACCTAAACACCTAAAGAGCAAACTATTTGATATGCAGTTAATAGAAAATTATAATTTAAAAGTTTTATGACGCTTTCATTCACATTGATTCTTTCTTTCTTTCTTTTTTTTTTTTTTTTTTTTGGTTATTTTCTTAGTTAATTTATTTTGAACATCAAATAATAAATTACATACACCCCCCTTTCACTATTCCTATAGAAAAAAATTACATTATCAATGAAAATCAGACTTGAAAAATCGAAATAATCACATCCTTAAGAATACAGTTCTCATAATATTATTTCGTATAAAAATATTTTTGACTTAAATTAGGGCTTTAAAAAAGTCAGCTGATATAAATCAATGATTTTTTTCTGAAAAGACCAAGTTACTTAAATCACAATTTTAATTATATAATTAATATTATCATTAATTAATATTATCATTAATTAATATTTCGAAATTATAACTTCTAATTAACTATCAATTATGGGCGGGAGAAATAGTAATGGTTATCATATGATCATTTGATATCAACCGGTAAAGTTTAGCTTTTTAGATATCAATATCAATTTTTGTAAGTCAACATTTTTTAAAAATTATTTTACATTTTATTATTATTTAATATTCTTCCATTAAAATGCTAATTAATTATTTTATTAATTGCAATCATTTTTAATTTACTGTACTCACAAAACGTTAATTTTTAGTTTAAATTCTTTTCTTCAATTTTTAAGAAAGATTTTAATTACTAACGTAGTTTCATATGTTAATCATTCAAATTGAAAAATGAAACAAAAACAAACCACCATGTTTAGAAACAGCTAGTATTAAATATTAAATTTCTTAATAACAGATTGATATAAAATTAAGTAGTATCACTAATTAACTATTTTAATAACTAAAATAAATCATTTATAATTTACATGTCTAAGACTTGGAAAAGAAATTATGTGACGAAAAAAAAGTAAAATTTAAAAGCATCAGTATCAGATGTTAGAATTTACTGACACAAGATATTTATTTATTTATTTTTAAATTATTAGTATATGAAGTGATAAAAATAGTTTGTTAATAATTTATCTCACATTACCTTAGATGTATTTTGAAAAACGAAATTTATTTTTCGGAAAAAAAGAAAGAAAAAAAAATCCACTCTCACTCATTACGGGGGAAAATTATAATAACTGAAATATAGAAACACCTGCTACTTTCTTTCATTTGATACGAGAACAGAATAAGTACAAGTACTTGATGAAATAAGTATGAAATAAATTTAATGAATGGCAAATGGAAATTAAAGTTCATTAAATAATTATAAAGTTTTCCCTTTATTTTGCAGAATGATTTTTAGTAGCTTTAATCGCAAACTTAACACAATAAAAGAAAAATCGTTATTACTTAAATAATTTTAGTGGCTCTTCGTATTTTCTGAAAACCGAAAGAATCTTAGGTATTATACCATTTAAAACTTAACTGTTTTAACTAATATAAACCCAAACAAGAGTATGGAGATTTTAAATCAAGCAACAAAATATTTTTAATGAAATATGTTTCATTAAATAAAAATTTTTTGCTTGTAAATTTTTGAAGAAAAAAATCAGTAAAAGTTTAACCTATGAAAAGATCATTTTAGAAGAAACTTTGGTCAGATAATGGACCATTTACAAATTTTCTTTTGAAAAACGGAGTCTTTAATTCATAATTAAGAACTACAACTTCTTGAAATACACGGCTTTCCTTTTTTTCTGTTTCATAAAAAACAAGACCTTATTTTCAAACATTCACAAAAATAGGACTCTGGAAGAAAGAATTTGATTCTGAGGTAATTTTAGATTCAGGAAATTTTTTCACAAATTCACTAAAACAGAACAATAAAAAAAAGTCTAAACGGAACATTGGTTTATGTTTTTTTCTTGTTTTTGTGCCTCCCCCCCCCCTCCCCGAAAAAAAAACCCCTGAAAAATTAACCATATTGTATTTTAGATTTCAATTTTTTCCCAATTTCACAAAAACGGACCTACCACAAAAATATGGAACAACCTTTACATTTACACATAATGAAAGAAACTGACGGTGATCAATAGATTTTAAACAAAAGCTACTAAATGATCAGCTACTAAAATAATTTCTGTTAAGATTCAAAAAGGTGCAGAGTACCATATTTGGTTCTCTTGTAAATTTAATAACAAAATCTAGACTAATAATTAATTTAGACCTCTCATTAAATTACACAGCACCACATTAAATTGCACTAAATTATAAAATTTTATCGTTTTTTAACTTTAGAAAAAACAGAAGAAAAAAAAAAGTATAAAAACAGTTAAAAATGTATAAGAAAATTATTTTAGAGGAAAGTTGCCCATAATTTTATGCTCTCGACTTCCATCTCGACCATTTGAAATACCTTCAAATCGTGATAAAAAGAACTATTTACTATGTGTTGTTGTTATTAAAACTTAGAACTACAGAATAATTATTGAGATAAATAAATGATTATCACAGATTAAATTCTTAAACAAATGATAAAGAATTGTTAAATAGCGACATAAAAGAAATGTCAAGACAACAAAAAGAATATACCCATAAGCTTTTTAAACTGTATAAAAAAATTAATTCCAACCTGCCTTTGTATTATAAAAAATAGAAACATATTTCTGGAAACTTTTGTATTGTGAAAGCTTTGTATGGTACAACAATACAGTTTTGCTGTTCAAGTTTTGGGCCAAACTTATAGCAAGGAATTCGGCTCCTTGCAATAGCTATCTCCTGAGAGTTCAGACATTTAATTCGGAACATAATATTCACAACTTAATATAGATTTTTAATTTGGGAACTCTACGAACTAGGCTCCAGGCCCATGGTCCAGAGGGTCCAAATAAGTAAATTAGAATATAATATTTTAATATGAATTAAATTTTAAAAATCCTAGGACCTGGACCATGAAGGCCTAGGGCAAAAATCTGGATCCAAGTGATGGTGACCAAAGTTTCAAAACTTGTGTGGTATAAAAAATTTTGATCTAAATAATTCTTAATTATATAATCTACTGGATGAAAAAAATACATAAAAATAGAGTTAAGTCTCAATAAAATTTTGAAGTAAAAATTCTTTCAAATTTATGACCCATTTCAAAGTAAAAAGAAAACTATAAACTAAAAAATGTAAACAAAATAAACATTTACCAAAATTGCAAATTACCTAGTTACTGATGCAATTTTAAAATAATTAAGTAGTAAAAAAAAGTGATGCAATCTTGAAAACTAAATGCAATTTTAATTTTTATAGATTATTTACTACACAAGTAGCTCTAAAAGTTATTTAATAAATAGTTTTTGGTTTTCAAGACCTAAAAAATAAATATATACCTTTAAAAACTTAAATAAATGCAAATTTTGTTATCTAACAAGAATTTTATTTAAAAACATTTTACCCATAAACTTACAGCATTTAAATACGTATATTAAGAGATAAAAATTTATTAAACTTTGAAATAAATGTTAAATATGATAAATAAAACGCATTGGTTTTGTAAAGTAATTAATATTTACACTTTTTTTCGATGTTTCAGGCTTTCATTTAAAGTGTTGGTTTTCCATAGGATTTCATTGTTTTTTTTAAACAGCAATTGAAACATGTGTCAGTCTGAAATTCATTTACTGGTAATTTGATGAGATTTAATTGACTGTTCTTCAATTGATGTTTAATATTTATTTGTCAAACTATTTAAAAAGGCTGATTTCACTTAATTAATATTTTTATCTGCTAAATCTATTAAATATTAAAATAGTTTTTGAATGAATCTCTAATAAATATTAAGATAGATTTTAGCATAGTTAGAAAATTGTTCATTTCTTAATTATAATTTAATATGAATAAGTCCTAACATTAACTAAAAATAAAGATTGTTACGAATTTTTATTTGTGTACTTTTAAGTATAAAAGTGAATTCATTTCGATTTTACTTTTTTAAGAGTAGCATTAAATTAAAAAGTCAATTTTACGATGTGGGAAAACAAACTTTAAAAAAATAATCAAATAATTCTACTTTCAAATTAGCTTACCATTCAAAATGAAGATAAACCTTAAAAAAAATAATAAATAAAATTCAAAATCATTCTTAGCTTCATTTTTTGTCAAATTTATAAAAATTGTTTACACCAGTGCCCTCTATTTTTCAGGTAAATTTTCAAGTGCCTCACTATTGAAATTTTTAAATTAAACTAAATCATAATTGGTTTTGATACAAATGCTTTTTGATGTATTCATATGCTATAAGTATAACTCTTTATCGAAAGCTAATTTTTATGCTTTAAGAAGCTTTTATCCAATTATTCAACATTTACAAATGTTATCGGTAATAACATACAGAAGAATACAACGAAAGAATTAAAAACAATAGAGAAATCCCAAATGAAAAAAATAACTTAAGATTTATAAAATCTTGAACTGGCATAAAAAGAAACGTAGAAAAAAAATATCTGTGAAAAGAAAAAAGAAAACTACAAAACCTCAAAATACCTTAAAATAAAAAAATAAAATAAAAAAGAGTGCTTTTTTTTTTTTTTTTTTTGATAAACGTATTATTACCCTCTAGTTATTGCCAAACAACATTATAATAATTGTTTAATAAAGGAGTTAGCTAAGCTATACAGTTATATTAAGACAAAATATTCGACTTCAAAGCAACTAAATATAATATTTTTCATTTATCTATCATATATATAATTTATCTCTAATTTTTAATTATTTCAAAAGAATTGTTTTAAACGAATTGAAATATCATCAGTGTTTAATTTTTAAATATATTCCACTAGCTTTCCTTTTCACAAAACAATACACACCCAAATTAAAAACACAGTTCCCTATTTTCAAAAAAAAAATTTTTAAATAAAAATAAAATTATATATATATATATATATATATATATATATATATATATATATATATATATATATATATATATATATATATATATATATATATATATATATATATACTATTAGTAGAATTTTCACAAAAAGAGTAGAATAACCCCTACATACTTTCCAAGAGAATAAAACTTCAGTTTTGATTATTATAAAGAAAGAACTCGTAGAATATATTACGAAGAAAAAATTTACTTTAATTATAAATCTACCATTATTTTTTGAACTGGTGACGAATGGATAAAAAAAAAAAAAAAACGAAAATTACAATAGGTATGTAACAGTAAATACATAATAGTATTTCTCAAATTTAACTGGTTAACAAAGCTTAACATTAAGATAGCCTTAAATTTAAAGTAAGTAAAATTTTCTGGGGTTCAGCAACCTAACTTATCAAAGATAGAAAAAAAAAAGTTATGATAATAAAAAAACTTGTAGTGTGTTTTTAATTACACAAGCCACTTCAAAATACATTTACATAATAAAGTGTAAAATTCATATGTGATGTTAGTTATCTTATATTTGATATTCCAAGAAATATATCATAAAAAATTTAGTAATAACAAGTAATAACAAAAAATTAAATTAAATTCCTACTCAGGTCAACAAAGTTATTTTAGTTATTTCTTATTAAATAATTACAATTAATATAAATATGTATATATATATATATGACAGAATCACAACATTAAGTGGCAAAATAGAAAGCAAATTTCCTTGCAATTTTACATTGTCTATATGAAACTAAAATTAATTAATAAAATTTAATTAATGAATTAATAGTTGAAAAAACTGTATTAACATCAAATGTCATCCACTGGAAGTTTAAAAAATGTATTTGAACTTGAGTGGATGAATAAAAAGTATTTTATTTACGATTTAAAATTTGAACAAGATAAATAAAATATATGTCGGAAACATTATCTTTAATTAAATCTATTATGTAGAAAACATTTTAAATCAATAATTAATGAAATTCTCTTTAAATCCATTTAAATCTAAAAGGATTTAAATGGATTTCATTTAGTTAATAAGCCTAACTTAACTTAACATTGAGATAGACATTATTTTAAAAACTCATAAGAAATCACCACTTACACATGTTTGTTTAAAAATCTTAAAAATCATTAAATGAAAAGTAGAATTAGTAAATAAATACTTCATAGTTTTTAAAAAGTCCGAATTAAATTTTTATAGACAGTAAAGATTTTATACAAAATTTATTTTTTAGAAATTTTAATTTGAAACAATTGCTCAAATTAATTGTTTTTTCTTTTTCAAAAAATAATAAAATTTTTAAATTATTAATTTAAAATATTTTTTGTTAAAATAATAAAATCACCTTTAAATGCATTTAATTATACAATCTAACAGTAAAAATTGTGAGTAAAAATAGTGTCTATCAATCACATTCTATGTTTCAATTAATGTTATTAAAATACAGAAAGAAAGATATATTTTTGGAAATGCTACAAGTTAAAAAAATTACTTTGTTAAAAAAACTGCTCTACATTTAGAGAAAAACGGATTTTATTTAGTTAATGTGCCTAACTTGCCATTATAACAAAATAATAATATGATTATAAGCATTCAGTAAATTTGCTAATTACACCTGTTTCATATAATCCATATTACTAAAATGAATTGCAAGACATAATAAACAAACACTAATTAGTTTCCAAAAAATCTTGTTAAAATTGTTAATAATTATGGGCATCAATATTTTCCCAAATCTAGTTTTTAGAAGTTTTTAGTTTAATTTTTAGTTAATTGAGAGCAATTGTTTGATTTTCAACTTTTAAATTGTTTGAATTATTAATTTAAGGTATTTTATTTTTAAAATGCTAAGAAAAATTAAGAAAAAAAGTAAATGAGCTTACTTGATTATAGATTAATCTTTAAAATATTTATAATGAAATTAATTGTAAAATAAGTGAGTGGCATTACATTTAAACTCACATTTTTAAAGTTCAAAAAATGTCACTAGAAATTTTGTAACAAAAAAATACTTCTTTTCGCATATATTTCAGAAATATTAACTAACAAATCAATCATGTAATGTGAAACTATCACAAGTTAATTATTCAACATTAATAAAACTGCTTTAAATGTATAGCTGATTGGATTTTATGAAATTATAACTATAAGTTATAATAAAATAGAAAAACAAACATGATCTTAAAAATTCAGCAAAAATTACCAATTACACCTGTTTCTTATAAAGCAATATTTTTAAAATGAGGGCAAGAATAAGTATACAAACGTATTGTAGCTTTCAAAAAGTTAGTGTAGCTTAAAATCTTTTTTAGACGTGCTTTGCAAAAACAATTATTTTTTTTAAAAGATTTGTTTAAAATACGATATTAGAAACACTAATTTTAAATTATATGGAGGTTATAATGCAAAAATCAAAGAAATGAACAAAAAGACTTGTTTACAATTTGTTTTTAAAATAGCTCTAAATTTAGAGTTAATAAAAATTTAATGAATTTATTAATTATAACTTATCAATACAAAAATTAAATTGGTTGGTAACATTAATGAAACGAGAGACAAATTTTATTTTATGTTAACAAACATTTCTTAACATTTAATATAATATTAGGCAAAATTTAAACATATTAAATTTCCAAATCTCTTAAAAACACTGATTTAAAAAATAGCTTTGTGCAGAAATATAGGGTAATACTATCAATCTGAGGTTGTTGTTTTTTTGGGTTTATATATATATATATATATATATATATATATATATATATATATATATATATATATATATATATATATATATATATATATATATTCGTTATTACATAGGCGACCTCATTATGATTGTCGAAAAATTATTAACCTGATAATTTATTTCATACAAAACTAATTTGAGGAAATTTAGGAGCTATATTAAGAGTGTTATTTTTCATATTTTAAATAAATCAAACTCACCAGCAATTGACAATATAAAAACAAACAGCCGTTATGTTACAGAGAAAATAGAACAAGCCGGAAAGATCGCGCGCATACGGGGAAAACACGAGGTTGAATACCGGTGTTTCAGCCGTCACAAAAAGAGGTAACCGTGCACTGATTAATTCTACACGAGCAAGTGAATTTCTTAAACGATGTATTTTTAAGTTTTCACAGCATATTTACATATTTATTTAAATTGAATACTAATCTGAGTATTTGGTGAATTAGTACGACTATATGCGTCACATGTTTTGCGTATAGCTCACATGCAAAGTAATACCCATACACTGAAAAACGTGACGTATATTTCTTAAATTTTAAATTGATAAAGGAAAACGATTTTTTTTAAAGTAATTTCAAAGAATATTTTTCTTTAAGTTTGAAAAATCTCCAAACTATTTAAATAAGTAATCAGTTTAGATATTACTTACTTTTTTATATTAATTAATTAGGTTGATTAATCCCCTAAAACTCAAAAAAAAAAAAAAATTATTACAATTCATCTTGTTCTTAATTAAAGATAAATGAAAACAAAAATTAAAAATGGATCATGAAAAAAAAGAATTACAACACCTTCCAGTTGTCAATATATCTTTGAAATGAATTAAGTGAAAGTTAAAAAATATTTAGTTAACTTCGTGATTTTTCATAACTCACCGTAACGGCTCATTGCTAAGCCTAGCTTCGGCACTTGCGACGGCGCCAAAGCGGCGATACCAACCACCGAAAGCCGGTAGTCGGGCAGGCAAATCAGGGAAGAAATTAAGTATCCGTAATACACTTAATCTTGAATAGTAAAATCCACAAGTAAAATTATCCATGACGGTTCTTTTCGATGGAAAGTCGAATATGAGATGCACGCACAGAAAGCCCATATTCAGGAACACACACAACACAACCTGTGGAGTTACCGCACTTCGCTTTGGCGTAGAGGTTTTAAGCCTAATTTGTTTGTTGCTGTAGTAGACGATGAACTGAGCGCTTGAGCGGGGATGTAAAATAGCAACGACGCGCTTTGGCGCTGCGATCGTCGCGTTTGTCCCCGTAATATGTAAAGGGAAGAGCATAAAAAATGCCTTCTTGTGCCCCGCGGGTTTACCAAAGCAGCCAGGCTATTACAGAAAAAATTATCTTTCACACCCTCAACTTCCACAGTAATCTTTCTATTCTATTTTATTGGTTAGTGGGAAAAAAATATTAGCTATATGAACGGGATCATAAAAAGTCCATGTCGGAAGATGCTCTGAATGTTATGAAATATAGGGTTTGGATAGGAAGACATTGATTTAAATATACTTTTTGACATGTTTATGATACGTAAAGAATTTTTTAAATACAAATAAAATCACTATTTATTTTAATTAATCTTTATTTTAATTTATTTTATTCCATTGCTTTGGGGTAAAAAATATTATCTATATATACAAGATCACAAAAAATTGGTGTTGCAAGATGTTCTGAATGTTATGAAATATAGTGTTTGCATAAGTAGACATTCATTGAGATAGATTTTGTGGCATGTTTATTACGCGTATGGGGTTTTTTAAATGCAAATAAAATCAATATTTATTTTCATTAATCATTAATTTAATCTATTTTATTCTATTGGTTAGAGATAAAAAAAAAATATTATCTATATATAAACGGGATCACACAAAATAGGTATCGGAAGATGTTATGAATGTTGTGAAATATAGTATTTGCATAGGGTGATAGAACTATTTTTAATTGAAATAGATTCTGTGGCATGGTTATAATACGTTTAGACTTTTTTTTTTTAAATACATTGAAAAATATAAATTTTTTTATGAAGGAGAAAGCATTCGTTATTTTCAATTTAGGTTATTTGTAAAATTTCTAAATTAATAAAAATTACAAAAGATCACATAGTTATTAATCAGATTTGTGTTTTAAAAATTAATGTGAAATAGAATCACTTATTCACCTATAACATTTTACGATTCGAAGGAATAATTACATGATAATGTATAAAACATAATCACATGGAAAGTTAGGACATAACGTTAAGTTCGTTTCTTTTCTTAGCTTTTATGTTTTTATGATTAGTGTTGTTGTTTTTGGTTTTTATGTTGTCAGAAAATATTTTATTTGCTTGATATGGCACTTTTTTGTCATTTTACAGATTCGTATTTATTACCAAATAAGATTATTAAAAGAATTACTTAAGGTATTTATTGGAAAGTTATAAACATATTTTGTTAAATAAATAGACTTACTTTCTTGTTGGTCCGGGAAAAAAAATCAAGTAGATCCAAAACCCGGCCAAAATACAAAATATTTAAACGTAATATTTAGCTTATATTGTAATTATATATATATATATATATATATATATATATATATATATATATATATATATATATATATATATATATATATATATATATATATATATATTGTATGTGATAAACTTTCGGTTTCATTAAAGTAGTATTTAACTTTAAATAAAAATATAAAAATGTAAAAAAAAAAAAATTATAAACGAAACGTTTTTAAATAGAGAAGATTTAAGGGTAAGGATTTTGATTTACGCCATCATAATGTACTAAATACTTTATATTACGATATATAAAAATTAAGGCTTATATTTTCAATCTAAAATTTATTTTAAAAAATAAATTAACAAATGTATTATTTTAAAACAAGCACTAATGTAAATTAAATTTATAAAAAAATCTTTTTTAAACATTCAGTGTTTTTTTTTTATTTTTTTTTTATATATATATGTATTTTCACAGTGTGTACTGAAACATCTTTCATATTCTAGAATAAAAAGAATTCAGTGCAATTTTTTTAAATTTAACTTAATTAGCCTCAATTGTAAAAAAAAAAAAAAAATTCGCAGGTTCGAGAAATTTTCCGATGTTTAACATCCTTAAAATAAATAGTAAAATAATATAATAATTTTAAATAACGCATCAAAATTCCAAAATTAAAATTCCTATTAGTTATGTAGTTTTAGTATGCATTTATTTAAAAAACTATTGCATTCATAATATTTTATTTACCGAGTCATATAATCTAACCGCAAAAACTTCAAAGAACGTTTATTAAAATATTTTTGTCTCTCTGTTGAAATATCTTGTTTAGTTTTATCGTATTGCAATTTATAACTTAAGATTTTAATGAACACATATATTTTTAGAATAATACATGAAAAACATTTTTAAATACTTGAGTTAGTATACTGAACACTTACACGTCTTAAAAAATAAACATATCTCTATTAAAACTTCACGAGTATTCTTGAATTGAATATTTAAAAAAAAAAAAAAAATTCATTTAAATAGGTCACGGGGTAAAATCTATGGGAATAAGAGGACGATTTTAAAGTAGGACAAGAGTTTCTCTCGCTTCTTAAGAATCAGGTAGAAAAAGGGGTAAAATAAAAGGGTTGAACTTTCTTCGGGGGAATAGGGGTTGTAGGAATCTTAGAAGAATATCGTGACGATTGAATAGTGTGAGAAATATTTTTTGAACGATACTCGGCCTTGATTAAATAGGGCATCCACTTTGCTGGGAAATATTTGTGATTTAGAACCGTTATAACTTGTAGCGAAATATTTTATTACTCCCCTTCCCCCCAAACCACAACTATATGCTAGGCCTACATTTCAATAATACTCAAAACGTGTGGATTTTTTTTTTTTTTTTATGTAGTTTTACACCTGATTCCTTACAAAACTAGAGCAGTGAAAAAAACACAATGAAACAAAAATGATTTTTCAAATAAACGTTATATTTAACAAATAATTATAAAGAAAAATATCTGCAAAGCTATTGCTAAAAAAAAAAAAATATTTTTTTTTAAACAGATTACTTAGGATATTTTATTGCTATTGCATAACAGAAAAAGAACGTTTTAAGCATACACAAAAAAGAAAAGAAACACAGAGTGTAACGAAGAAAGTCTGACATTATAAACGAGTAGTACCACTAATGAAATAGCATGACTGATCGTATTTGTTTCATAAAACCAAAACGGCTGTATGAACTCTAAGCTTTATCGTTTGTGCCTTCGCATTATTTTATATTTTATATCGAGTATATATTATATATATTAATATTTTATATATTTATGTGGTTGAAATTGTTTGAAACATAAAATTCGTTTAAATTCTTATTCTACAGGATCATATTATTTAGAAAAAAATTTAAATTATTACAAAATGTTTGTTTGGCGATTCTAATGATAGTTTCAGTTTTTCCTTTCTGTCTTACCTATAAAACATTTTTAAAAAATTCAATTACCAAAATAGATCAAAAGCAGTAACAAATTCAATACAAGGATAAGACTTAAATCAGTTACCGTAATCAAAAATTTAATAATCTGATTGATTCGAAATTTCATTCATGCATATTTAGATGTGTACTAAAATATTCAAAATGGAGAAAGCAAAAACCAATTAAAAATGTTACCTCTTAATATAATTATGAATTTTATTATTATAAAAAAAATTCTTTAGTACTTGCATTAAGAAATATACACATTCAACAATCTACAAAAATAAATATTAATATTACAAATCGTGTTCTTATTAAGGAACCCTTGTTTTCTCATGGGTGCATAAGACTAAGCTATTATTTAAAAAATTATTCGAACATAATAGTTCATAATTTATTTGTCAAATGAATTTATAAATATTCAAATGAAGTATCTTTAAAAAAACAATATTAAAGTAATAAACAAATACAAATTATGTTAAACATTAGTTAGTTTTACATTAAAAAATACCATTGAACAGTAGAATAGAGAATTTCGTAGTAAAATTTAGCATTATTAACCACATAGAAATCATTTTAAGAAAATTATTTTGGAACACTAAAAAAAAAGTATGGTCAAAACTACCAGAATGTGGTTAAATTTGGGAACATGGGAATATCCACGGTAATTTTTACCGAAGAGATTTGATCACGAAATTTCTTTTTTCCAAAAATGTCATTACCATACTTTACGATAATTTTACCAGTGAAGTCGTTGGAAATGGGCAAAATAAACGCACGAGATTGTTTAAAGTTTAGATGGTAGATAGAAAGTCTTTCAAATGTTATGTAACGCTTTTGATTAATTGTTGATTGTTTTGTTAAAAATGATAAATTGTTTGATAAATTGATATTGATAAATGGTCAAGAAGGACAGATCAATTATGTATAAGGAAAGTTTGATTTTTTTTAAAATAATGACAAGATCAAGGGGGGGGCGCTCAAATGTTTTTGGCACTTTTGAACTCCTCTGTTCTCAGCAAATCAATAAAATTGAATAAATTACAAAACTCATTCCTATGCTTACATAAGAAAGTCGAAATATTTGAAAAAATCTTGAAAATAATGTGGGAAATTTTTTTTTCTAACTATTCCTCAAATGTTACTTTTATTTCAAATTTGAAATTTTTTCTCCATTTTGTTACGTATCATTTAAAAAAATAGAAAATAACGGGATTTAAGTGCATTACGTAAGCATTGCTGATACCCCTCATTCCCGCTTTAGGTGCTTACGTAATGTTTGAACATCACCTAGATGTTATGCTAAAATGCATATAAACGTCATCAAGAGAAAAGAATTAGCAAAGTAACTTAATTCGGAAAAATATGTTATTGTTAATTTATTTAATTCTATTTATTTATTAGTCATTATGAGTTAGAAAATGGCTGTTTGAACGTTAATTCATTACAATAGCTATTGGTAATCAGACAATAACAACATTATTACCACCTCTTTTTATGTAATACTCTCTTCTAGTATCCTGTAATCTAAATAGCTACTATAAATTGAAAAATAATTTTTTTATTATTAGATGTGGTACCGCAAAATTTTACATATTTGATAATGAAAACTAAAATTTGTACCAAGCAAAAGTATGATTTGTCAAACTGGAACTAAATTAAACTTGATGCCTTATTCAAAAGAATGTAAACTATTAAAAGGTTTATTATTATTATTATTATTTTAGTTCATTAGATATATAAAAAATAGTACTGCGATTTGGTTGGAAAAAAAAGTCAAGAATTCCCTAAAACAGGCTCATATATATATTACAAAACTGAAACTTATGAGTTAAGAATTAGCATCATACTAAAATAAGAATAACAAGAATCGTGGATTGGTTAAGAAAGTTCAGATTACTAAAGCATACAGATTTTAAGTTAAGCTGACCAGCCAATGAAATGACCCTTTGAAAAAGATTCAGTGCAGTCATTCGCAGAATGCACATAAATAGTGTAAGATGCTTGAAAAGACTTCTATAGAAAACTAGTTAACTAGTCAAGCCAATGGCAACCCATTCTTCAGTTTGTAGCCTATACTAATCAGATTCTGCTTTGCTTGAGAAATTTCTATAGAAATTATAATTGTTATGTGAGCATGATATTATTAGAATTTTTTTTTATCCAATTATCAGATGTAGCGTAATTAATTGTTTGTAAAAAAAAAAAAAAAAGAGCGTCTTTAGCATTTGTATCACGGTATCACACATTAGTTATAACCGCTTATTAGAATTTTTTAATAATCAGAATTATGATGCATAAATCATACGTATGGCGATATTGTAATAAAACTTCTGTTTCTTATTTATTAAACGCAGCTGTTTGATTATTAATTTTTATTAACAGAATCTTTAATTATAATTTAGTATTCTTCACAAATAGCAATTTTTTTTAAAAAACGTTTTAATAATATTATTGACAAAAAATGTATATTAAGGAAAATTAGGTACTTCTGGCATTATGATTGTTTATAATCAAAATTTCAATTGACCTTGCCTATGCGAATCAAATGTTAAGATGGGATTGTAATAAAATAATTTTCTTGCATTTATTTATACATTTTGGCTAAATAATTATTTTGTAAGGGGGGAGGGGGAGAAATGTTTTAATAACACAGTACAGTAAAATACATAGTAACGCTTTAAGAATTTGAATTACACAATTAAATATATTTCTAAAAATCAATCTGTCTAATTATGCACCTAGACCAATTTATCTTAGTACTTTGTACTCTGTATCTTAGTACTCTTCTTAGTACTTTGGCTTACAGCTGTGCTATTATGTATGAAAAAAAAAATGCTGATTTGAAACCTTCAAAATTTACATAGACCACAAATAAGCCTAGGAATGGAATGTACTATTCAACCATCGTCTTAATTGTAAAAAATACAGCAGGATTATAACAGCATTTTTTTCCCCATAAATCAGAAGTATTTTTTTCTTATTTCAATTGTTTTTTACTTTTAAAAAAAAATCGTGATCTAAAAGTACAGAGACAGAGGCTATAATTAAATTGATCGAGTCATTTTTAGATTAGAAGTCTTTGTCAGTGCCTACATTAGTGCACATATGTCTTTGACAAGTTTTATGATCTGGAATGTGAATCATTATAAATATTATTGTGCAATCATCATAAAGCATTATTTTTATTTTGTAATGATGCTACATTGGAAAAATATTTCCACTTGAACTATCTGATATATGGTTTAACAGTAAATCTTGCCAGTTCTTAATAAAAAGAAAATAAATTATATCTATGTATAATAGAATTATTTAAGACTTTTTTTTTAAAAATAATTCAATATTAGATAAATAATCCCAAAAAACTTATCTGCTTAAAAGTCTCATTTGCTTCAAAAATAAACAAATTGGAAATAACAATAGACATGTTTCAAGCACTCACAAACAGACGCCCATTTTCAAGACTTGCCAGACGTGGATGAGAAAAAACAAAAGTGATATGAAACAGAAAACGCAGAGTTGCCAATGAAAAAGGAAATATAGAAAAACAAAAACTAGAAAATCTTTCGGAATCTATAAAATTGTGGTGCAAAGATTCACGTGGAGGAAGAGTTAGCTCTTTAGCAATTCACATATTTCAAAGTTATAATGTTTTTTATTGAATGCATTTTCCCACCTAAAATATTTAAAAGAAAAAGTTCGTTAAAGACAGTGTGTTTAACTAAATTTTGTCACGTAATTATGTTGAATTAACTTTTTATAACCGTAGATTATATCTAATGTGAATTTTTTTTTTAAATATAATTTAATCCAAGCAAAGAAAAAAAAAAGTTCGCACAAAATGGGTATTAAATAAAAAGGACGTCTCGATATCGGTCACCGACTCATTAGATTTGAGAAAAAAGTGTACCGGCCACCAACTACTGACAAAAAAATTTAAATTTTTGGGTCTATACTAGAGTATTGTATTGAGATCACGTCTAGTTTTAATTTTAACTTCCATCATAATCTTTGTAGATTTTTCGCTTGATATAAATAATAATTCAATCATTCGATGACGTTTGTAAGAGAACCCGGTTTAGAAAAAAATTCTTCTGAATAAGAGAAAAGCAATTAAAATAAATTTATTCTTCTCAAGTGCAAATATCTCATTTTCATGGGAAAGAATTTTGTCACATGAATAATTTCCAATTGTCAAGGTGATATTTTCACATTTTTTTTTTGCAGATTACGATCTAATAAAAGTGGACAATTTCGCTGAAGAAACGATTATAACGAATAGTTGATGTCCCAATTTATTTTCTAATTTTTAATTACAAGCTTTTGTTGCTGAATAAAACAACAGGTGCATGCTAAGATATTTTAAGGAGGAAAAAATTCTTTTATGGAAATAATTAATGCGTTATGATCGCAAACGTTAGCACGAACACAGCAGTTAAAATATTGAATGCAACTAGCTCAGCCTGTTTTCGCTTACAAAAATAAATAATTGAATAAATAATGGTGAAAAAAACCACGATACAGAACAGGTAAGAAAATAGGCAGAGATTAAACAAGTCGTTTCTTGCTACTGCACGAATAGATCAGTTATTTCTGAACCTTGGAGAAAAAAAATAATAAAAGAATTTTTTTTTTTTTATAAAACAGGTATGATAATAGGCAGAGATTAAACACGTCGTTTCTTGTTACGGCACGAAGAGATCAGTTATTTCTGAACATTCTGATATATTCAATATACAGAGCTAAAAAAAAAGGGGGGGGGGAGAGAAGAAGAAAAAGAAAAAAACGACTTTTACGATACGAAAATTTTAAATATACGACTTTTCGAAAATTTGATTTCTCAGGAACTTTTCAACCGATTTCGCTCATCATTTTGTATTTTGCCATGTGAAATTAGATACTTTAAAATAATGTAAAAAACTGTATACCTTACAATTCAAAACTTGTTCGACTTTTAATAAATGAAATGACAAGCAATAATAAATATTTACTGAAATTCATTTTTTGCATGGTATTATCTTTGGACAAACGAATTTTATAGTTATGTGTAAAAAAATTTCAATTCGCTTCATAAGTGCTCGAGATATAGCGAAATACATAAAAAGTAAAATTAACAATAAGGGGTTCAAACTTTGCATCGCTCTCCTGACCAAACTATGACCATATTTCCCAGATTGCTACTATTACTTCTATTTTGGGGGTCAGAAATCGGAATCCGTTAAGAAAAAATTTAGTTTATTTCAGAGAAAGTACGTTTTTGTGTCTAATTTTGTAACATAAAATATCGTCTGCACTTATTATTTAGCATATTTGAGATCACCCCCCTCGAACCATTAAGATAGATGCCTAGAACATGGAGATCCGATCATTGAATAAAAAGTTATTATGTTTTTGTTTTTTTGTTTTTTTTTGGCTCACTGTATATAAAGATTACTGAAAAATGCGTTTCACGTGGAACAAAATGGAATTTATCGTTTTGAATAATTGCGAGTGCTTTTTTTTTATATAAGCTTGAAAGCCTGGTAGCTCAGGGGATAGAGTGATCTTCTTCCAATGAGGTGAACCGGATTCGAATCCCAGCGGTTTTTGGTCGATAAGAGCTCTGCATCCGACTCAGCCCTGAACCAACCACAGTGCTGACGTAAATTATCATCAATGGTAGACGGATGATGGGTTAGTGTATCCTTGCAGTCAAGCTGACCGTGGGTGGTTTTCGTGGTTTTCCTCTCCATGCAACGCTAATGCGGATTAGTTCTATCAAAAAGTCCGCTACGAAGACAAATTTCTCCCAATACTTGATCCAGAAGATCCCTTGTCTTCAGGATTGGGTTCAAAATTACAGGGCTACGGAGTTGAACATTGGTAAGTCGTACACTCAAACTGCGTCGGCTGTTTAACGACTGTTCTAAATAAATATAAGCTAAAGAAAATAATTAAATTATTGGAAAGTCGAAAAGTTAAAAATAAAAATTTAATAACAAATAAAAAAATCATTATTTTTAATTATTATTTTAATATTTTCTGTAACTTACAGTCCTTTAAATGTAAACTTCTCCCTTTCCTATTTTTCGGGTGGGTCTCTTTGTAAATTTTAGTTGTGGCTCTGGAATTGGGTCAGCTGTTCAACGTCGGTAATAAAATAAAATAGAACATTAAAAATCATTTATGTTAACGCAGTCCGAAATTTATAACGCAGAAAAACCTTTAAGTTACATACATTTATTCGTTACGTAAAACTGTACGTTAAAACAAATAACTCTCTTTTTATGTAAATAAACTCAAAAATAAATGTCTCCACATTTAAGCAGTTTAGTATCTATAACTTATGCAAGAAACTGAGGGGAAGGAGAAGCAATAAAAAAAAAAATGTTCGATTTCCACGGGGAGAGGGGATATTTCTGCAGGTTGAATATAAGGTCAAAGTGACGTTATAAAATATGTATTTTTCCCCAACCTCAACATTTCTGTGATATATTCAAAATTTATTTCAGTTATTATAATTTTATATTTCAGTTATTTGTCAGTTTTTTAATAATAATACTTTTATAAATTTAAAATTACATAGACATTGAAATTAAAAATACTATAATTTAATACAATAATTTTATTCAACTATAGATGAATTGGACGCATACAAAGTTAAATTTGTAATACTAATTTTGATTCCCTATAAATCTGTTTGCACATACATTTAAATTAAATGAATATCAATAATTTTATTAAATTCCACTACTTAATATTTTGTTTTGTTATTCATAAATTTCATTGTTTGTTTCTGTAAAAAAGGGGCAATCACAATTAATGTTCTTAATAATGTCATTCAAATATCAAAAATTCCAGGGTTACATTACAGACCTAATTCTAGGAAAAAGATTTTTTTGAAAAATTATTATATATTTCTTTTAGAATTGAATTTAATTATTAATAATTGTCTATATGTTTTTTTCCCTTTTTTTATAGGTGTGTATTTTAACAATAATTCGAATTAAAGGGATGTGCGAATTCTGCGAATGTGAATTCGCTCTGCGAATTTTATTTACGGAAATATATCAGTTTTTTTCACTTAAAATTTTTTTTCTAGTTATTGAAGAGGTTAATTTTTTTTATTTAAATACTAAATATTCTGTGATAAAAGATCCTTTTCTTATGAAAATACCAATCACTCAATTTCGTTAGGAAAGGATCTAATTACAAAAAATCGTCTTTTTTTTTTAATATTTCTCTTTTAAATTTTTATTTTCTTCTGCCATTTCATAGTTCTGGGGAAGTATAATTTTTAATAAATCTATTTTTTCTCCTCAAAATCTTATTCGATCTAGTTCAAAACCTATATTTTGAAAAGAAATAAATTATTATTAATTAGATGTATGATACCATACCTATGACTGTAGACTACAAAGCTACATAGTAAACTATGAACTACCTAGCAAACTTTAACTGTCAACTAATAAACTAAGATTTTTATTTGTGTTTATATGTAAAAACATGAAATGCAATGTTTTTTTAACTTTTAAGATTATCAAATAAATATGAGTACTCTATTTAAAAATTTCTACACTTTTCAACAGACATAAAAGTTATTTGTTGTCTATATTGCTAAAAAAAAAAATAATAATAATAATAAAAATAAAAATCAGAAAAAAATTTGTTTCTTTCTAAGCGTTAGTTTAAAAAAATAGTAATTATATTTAAAACAAAAAATAGTAATTATATTTAAAAGCTATTAAATATTTAAAAAATAATGTTTTTTTAACTAAAATATTTTAATAAATAATTGCCTATTTAATACAAACGGGGTAAACAAAGATTTTTCTTTGTTAAAGTACTCTTCAAATATTCAGATTGACGAATGATTTTTAAATAAATGAACAATTAAGTTGAGGAAGGGTGCATATTATAATTGTCGCAGCAAGGAAAAAAAGAGAGAGAGAGAGAGAGAGATTGATATTAATTATTACTGAGGTATAGTCAGCCTGACAAATTGAAAACAAAAAGTTTTTCCGTTTAAACAGATACATCAAATTTAATGCAAGAAAGAAAAAAATCAAATGCTTTTTGAATTATAAATTTTCTTGTTATTTTTGATTTAGAAACTATTTATTTAAGATGAACATTATTTGTCTTCAGGCGTATTGTCTTATTACGGCGGGAAAAGGGAATGCAATTCATCCGTCTGATAAGATCAGCAAAAGGCGTGAATCATCTCATACATAGGGAGGTGTTTTAACACCGTAAATATACGATGATATGCATTTATTGCTTTGTGATACGCTTCACTGCACTCGTATAATATCACATCAACTACCTTTATGTTTAAGCACATCTGAGAAAAGATAATTTTTAAACTTGGATGACTTCGTATGTGGGTGATTCTCACGAAGTAACGACATCTTAAAATTAACTTCAAATATGAAATCGTTAAAAAAAAAAAAAAAAAGAAAAAAAGGAAGAAGGAAAAGATGCTGTGCTTTAAGTTATTACGTTATTTACATTTTTTTTTTTTAATTCAGGCAAAACAGGAAACAAAACAGTGCAAGACAGAGAAAAAAATTATCGCAAAATGAAAAATTTTGTCTCTCTTTAAACGTAATTATTAAAAATAGACTATTTTGAGTAAATAAACAATATTTTAGTAATTAAAATGTTTTTATAATAAACAAAAACTGAAAATAAACTCAATTTTTAATTAAAATATTATAAAATTTAGAAAAGTTGCTACTATCTATAAAAAGGAACTAAGGACCGGTAGGAATATTACATAAGGCTCTAAGATTTTAGCCCAATACCTCATAGAAGTCATAGTGCTTCTCTGAAAGACTCGCAGTTCTGTGGGGCCATGCAACATTACACTTGTCTACACCATAACACCTCCATGTGGTCGACTTACATGTTGTTGGAAGTATGGTTTCTCTGTTTTCTAGTTCTCTTCATCTATGAACACGCTGAAAATCATCGTTCAGGCGAATTCAGGGCTCCTCAATGAAGAGGACATAGGATGACTGTATTTGTGTTCAAGGTTATATCATGCTGTTTGCGCCAATTCAGGTGGACTTTCCTGTAACCTGATAGAGTATCAGAAAGGCGGCTTCTCTGAGATCTTCTCTAAGATCTTAGAGCCTTATATAATATTTCTTATAACTGTCGCTCTCCAGTTACTTTTTAAGGATGGTAAAGCGCGTCCACAATGGGCAGGGTTAGTCTTATGAAGCCGAATATATTCAAAGAATGTAGTGGTCAGCCAGTTCTTCAGATTTGAGTCCTATTGAACAGGTCTGGGATGTTCTTGATAGAGCACTTGCTGCTTACCACTCCCCTCCCAGAAACCTCCTGTGTCCCCAAAAATTTGCCACCCTCATAAACAATATGGGAATTCATTGTGAGATTGTCGTATTAGAAGGGAGGAGACATATCCCATATTAAAACCACCACAAGTGCAATTTCGCTTCATCATTTTTAAACTGTGACTCCCATTAACTCATGATTTCGAGTTTATTCCATTATTTTTGTTATCATCATTTTTGTAATATTTTGATGTATTTTCTTACAAATTCTTAATTTGTCCGCATAAATATGTTTGTTCTTCAACTTTAGGATATTAATATAGTTTGAGGCTCACTCCCCACTCTGCAAACAGGGAGGCGAACCAGGTTCGAATCTAATCGATACTGGTTGAATCGTATACTCCTCGTGGCGTAATTCATAATTGGTTCACGACGACCACAGTACGAAATTAAAATGTCTCGACAAATTACGGATTGAAAACTACTTTTCTTGCAAATCGAGGACAGTTTTTTGTGGTTTTCCTCTCCATGTGGTTTTCTACTCAAAGACCCTCCTCGATAGCGAATGTGCACCGATTCTTGTCCTTAGGGTTAGTTTCAAAATTAAAAATCTACAGCAGTGTTTCCCAAAGTGTGGTACGCGTACCCCCAGGGGTACGGGAACAGTTTAGCGGGGGAACGCGTTCTTATGCGAAATATCTTGCAGCATGTGAAAATTTTAAAATTTTTTATCTAAAAACAAAACTAGCCATGGAAACTTACGATTACGTATTTTTTTATTGGCTATTTTTTGCAGAGTTAACAGTTAATATTTAGTTGTGTCAACAGCCAGTTGTGATTTTTAACTTTTGTGCATTTTTTATAGTAAAAAAAATACATTCATTTTTTTATTAGGGGTACACAGCGTTACGAAAAATTTAGAAAGGGTACACAAAATTCATAAGTTTGGGAAACACTGATCTACAGAAATCTACATTAGTATAAAGGCATAAATCTGATATGGGTCGTTTATTCAATGTTGACTTGAAAAATGAAAGGATGCGCTTATTTTCACTAAACAATTCAATGATCGTCGCTTAAATATTAATTCATTATGTTCGTAACAAAAAATCACCAAGAAATAAAATGTGAATAAAACAAAAGAAAAAAAAGCTAAGTATAAAATTGAAATGCTTAACTAAACAATCTGACTAATATTGTAGCACTCGATTTTATTTATACGAAAACAAACGAAAATTTGAGATTATAAAAAAGCTAAAAATAATTCCAGACTGAAAGCCCCATTTTTTTTAAAGTCCTTTATCACAAGCCTAAAAAAAAAAAAGCTTTGCACTAAAAAAAAAAAGAAAACGATAACAAGGCACGCACACATGCAGCTAGCAACAGACACAATCCTGTACAAGTGTACATACACACTTTTGCGAGGTGGAGGCAGACGATAAAAAAAATCCAAAGGAAAAAAAAACTAAAGAAATAGCCTGGCGTGGAGCAGCAAAAAAAATACGGCCGCATAACGTGGAAGGAAAGGGTTATTGACATTGTGCATATATAGAGAGAGCTAGTCAGTTCAAGGTTACGTGACGTCACGTTAGGCAAGAAGCGCGATTGCTCCTCCTCCCCATAGATCGAACATAATTGCACGACCTGTGACGTCATTAACTCCGCCTGCTCTCCTTTGCCTTTCTCCCCGTACATTCTCTATCTGTCTAGCAAACCTTTCCTGGTTAACTTCTCGCAGTGTTGTATATGGTATAATAGACTAAGGTACGTTTGAAACGGGGGGGGAGGGAGATATTAAATGATTCCTATTGTTTTCAAGGTCAAGTTTAGATACTCTACGTGACACCTACGGCAATGCTTACGCTGGAGCGATATGCGTTTTGTTTGTAAACTACTAAAAAATATATATCAGTTCTGGTACTATTATTATTTAATAGTTTATACTCGAGAGCATGGTAGCTATAAAATGCAGACATTTTCTGCCTGTGCAGTGATTATATATTTCTATAAAAATAGCATTTCCATTTGACTATTTGTTATTCGATTTTTTTTTTTTTTTAAATCTTTTATTTTACTTATTCCTATTATTTTCAAGGTCAAATTTAAATATTCTCAGTAAACGTTTGCGATGCATGAGAGCACGTAATGCATGTAAACTCCAATAAAATCAGAGCATCCAGAAAAATTCAGGCATTTTCTGATTATGCTATGATGATATTCAGTATTGGATTTTTGTTTTTTTTTTTTTCAAAGTTGCCTTAGTTAGTTTATAGGTAAATTAAGCTAATTTTAAAGAAAGACTTTTAATGGTCTTTTTTTTTTTTTTTTTTTTTTTTTTTTTTTTTTTTGGTTTGAAGATCAAATTTAGTCACGGCGATGCTTACGCGAGTGAAAACTGCTATAAAATATAGCTGAGTTGGTAATTTAAGATGTCTAGGTAGTTTAATTACGTCACACTAGAGCTGCACAATGGGCTATTGGCGACGTCATCATCGCAAGACATGCCATCGCAATTTTGATCCTCTGCAGTGGGGATGGCTCTGCTGCTTTGGTAGCCCGACGACCTGCGTGTGAAGTCGAGCACTTTACGGTAGAACAATTTAACAAGGACCGATACCGCGCAACCACGGTCCCTACGCAGGCTGATCAAAATAGTCACGCTCCGCTTATTAACTGCAGCCAGTTGGTAATCTAAGCATCTGATAGTTTATACAAGATTTAAGTAATTCTTCTTTTTCTCCAGGTAAAACTTTCTGCTTGATACCTATGGCTATGATGAAGCGACTAGTATTTGTAAACTTCTTTAAAATTTAGCATTTTTGAGACTATTACGACTTTATAGCTTAAATAAGAAAATATTGCAGTAAAAAATTTACGAGTGATGAAACATGCGGATAAAAAAATATAAAGTAACGAGCGATAAAAGGCAGTATTTAATCAAAAGTGATTATTGTTCGTAAAATTTTCTCATTTATTTCGATATTAACATAAACTATATCTTTGATAATATTAATATATGGTAATAGTTAGAAATGAATAGTCATAACGAAAATTTATATAGTCCCTTGCCAAATTATTAGACGCACTGTAAGATGCTATGTAAAATCTTAACTATCAGGCGATACTATGCAGCATTATTGTTTTTACGTGGCTGAAACCAGTTTACACTTGTTTACGTTCGTGTATCAATTTTTAACATTGTAACGCAATTCGTTAAAAAAAAAAAGAAAAAGCAAATTAGCAGGTGTAAATATGGGGGGGGGGGGAGAAAGGAAACCTTTAAATTAATTAATTTAATTTAAAGGTTTCCTTTTTTAATTAATTTAATGTAAATGTTATTTAATTTAATTTAAAGGTTAATTAAAGGCCCCTTTAAATTATTTCAGAAACATAAAATTTGAAGAATGAAGTTTTTCCTTGTTTAATCAATAACAGTTTTAAAATAAAAACAATTTTAAGCAGTTGAATTCTCAAGTCTACAGCAACTTTTAATTTTTGCCGTATTTATAAATTCAAATTGAATAAAATAACTGAATTATGGTTTTTAAAAAAGAAAATTTTATAAAATGGGAGAATAGTAATCGGGGAAAATAATTACTAGTTCCTGAATTTGATTGTTTTATTTTGAATTTTAAAATTCGATGAGAATTGCTGGTGCAATCATTTGTAAATGCATATCCTTTTAGCAATTTTTTAAAATTTGCTCTTTCTTTTTTATTTGCTATTTCCTTTTATTGACATTTTACTTAAATAATTTCATAATAATAATCACATTACTAAATAAATAAACGATTATTGGTTGAATACAAACCTATTACAGGTTTCGAAAATCATCACTGGTTATTAATAAGGTCCTAACTCATGAAACCCCTGTGATCTTATCCAAGGAACCCTAGGGTACCACGGAACACCTTTTGGGAACTGTTGTTTGAGTCAATGTGCTTATTGTTTGAAATACTGCAAAAGATGCTGATTTTTGAGGTTTCAATGAAAAATATTGTAGTTTAAATAAAAATCTTTTCTCAGCAGTGTAGATTATAGGTGGAAATATTTTGAGAATGTTCAGTTTGTTATACACGTAAATAAAATAAAACCAAAACAATGATAAGGAAGTAAAAAATATCAAACGATATTACGTAAGTAAGAGGAGATTTCACATTCTTGGGTTGTATAATAAATAAAACTATGGAAATTTTCTGAATAGGAATATAACTTAGAATCAGCACTGTAAGAACGTATTTAATAATTCTACAAAAGTTTCATGGAATAATCTCTAACATTAAAATAAAACAAAAATGACTATTTATAAACTATAAAACGATACTACATAGAGTCTATGAAAGTCTGATATTGGCAAAGTAGTAGTGCTTCAAATTAATGCATAACTGCAAAATTTTGTGGATTTACAGCAAGATTTTATTTGGACAATTAATGTCGTTACACAATTGTTTTTCTATTTAGTTCTTAAATTTGAATTTAATTTGAAATAATTTTGTCTATAGCAACATATTAATAAAATGGCCACATATTATGACAAGATAATCATACGGCGTATTTTTAGCTCTTGGGATTAAAAAAAAAAAAAAAAAAAAAAAATTCCTGTTCCTCAATTGCCATTTCACTGCCGTTTGAGAAAATAAACCTTAAAAGGTATTTATAATAAATGTTTGAAAATTTTTTTAAATTTCTTTCAGCTATTTGAAACAAACAATCATTATTTCTTTAATTCAAGACAAATTTGTGAATAAAACATGAAAATGATTGTGTTTTATATATTCCACTAATAAAATACCATTCATATTTTTTTTTTCATTCGAAGCTCCTGACGGGAAAAGAAAGAGAGGTTAATCAAGGATCATAAGGTGACAACAAAATTGTGATTTGATTTGCATTAGTGCTGATAAGTTTCCCGGTCAGGGATCAAAGTTCACGGGGAAGTGAATAAAATGATAAAATAGCAATTAAATTTTATAAACTATTTAAGTTATAGTATGTTATTATATAGTAATACATTAAATTCTATAGCTTATAATGTCGTTGAGTAACCGACTACCAATGTTTAACTCCGGGTAGTTTTGAACCCAATCCAGAAGACAAGAGAACTCCTGGATCAAATATTGGGAGAAATTTGCCTTCGTGGAGAACTTTTCGATGGAACTAACCCGTATTCGCATTAAATGGAGCGGAAAAATACCTCCTATAGCTAGCCTGACGAAAGGAGAACTCTAACCCATGATCCGATCACCACTGAAGATATTGTACGTCAGCACTGTGGTCAGTGAGAGCCGGATGCGGAATTCGTATCGACCAAACACCGCTGGGATTCGAATCCGGGACACCTCATTGAGAGACTAACGCTCTATCCTCTGAGCCATTCTTGCCTTATACATAATCTTAGGAAGTGAAATCTTCAACATATATGATTTTTAAACTTCGAACAAAAAATGATAACTGGATTTCAAACTTTACACCGTACAATTAAAATCGCGGTATGTACTGAACTTTTTTTTTTTTTAATTAACGTGTTATCCAACTATTTTCCAGATAGTGTAAAATACTCAACTTCATTTAAATTCGTGTACAACTTTATTTAAATTCAAGTGCATCAGTCCAGTAAGAAATCGAATGTAGTTTTCAAACAGTAGGCGCCTATTTTTTTTCGCTTTATTTTAACACGCATCTTCTCCTTCGCATCTTCTACTGTGTCAAATACAATTTCTATACAATGATCAGGGGGTTGTCTGACAGCAGCATGAAATTTACCAGATCTATAGGCGGAGGTGGAAAGATGGTGTGGGGTGGTAATGCCAAAAAAGAGAGTGGTATGTATAAATATAAAGCATCTCATCCGTTGAGGAGAGTGAGAAAATACAAATTCAATTGAGTATTTCTGAGGGACTCGCTCTGAATATGTAACGTCATTTCTTGTTTAAGTGATATTTATCGTTTTAGACTACGACAGCCAGGTTGACATTTCTTTTATTTTAGTATCAATTTTATTTTTCATAAAATGGCATTAGTTTATTTATTTTGCGCTGTAAGGAATTCCTTTGTCAACGTCAAAAAAAAAGGAATATCTGACCCCTATACACATTTACAAGTGGGTTCCTGAAAAATGTGCGGTGACTTAAAAAATTATTTGAGTAAAAATTTAAACCCAAATTATCATTAACGAAGTAAATATCTTATTTGCAAACAATTAATTTGAATTGCAAAATTAACAAAAAATTTAAAAAATGCTTTAAAATGCAAAATATGCCCCAAAATTTAAAGAAAAATGCCCTATAAATCTAAAAAAATGCTCTAAAAGACAAAAAATGTCCAAAAATGCAAAAAAAATGCAAATGTCATTAAAATCCGGGCCTTATTTATAACTGTACTTATCATAATACTATATAAAAGAAGAGTATTAAATGCTTAACTTTATTACTCTCACAAAATTCCCGGATTTTTTTTTTCGTTCGTTCCTTTTTTAATATTTTGCAATTTAAGTTTATCAAAAAAAAAAAAAAAAAAAAATGATAGTAAATAAATAAATAAAATAAAAAATAAAACAAATAAAAAGTTAATAAAATAAAATAAAATAAAAAAGAAATAAAATTTTTAAAAAAATTTGAAAAAATTTCATTGGGGATGACCTCCTTGCGAAAACTATTGCTATTCCAAGTCTTTATTGTTATCATACGATGTTAAGAGCATCGTTACTATACGTTTGCAAAACTATACGTTTCAAAATAATTTAAATATATGTTCTAGTTGGCCAACTCTGTAAGTTTACATTACAATTAAATGATGAGGTCTAAAGAACAAGATGATAATATGAGGTGTTTTGAAGGGTTTGTAGCTAGAAAAGAATATTAGTAAATCATGCGGCAGAATGTGGTGAGTGCTCTAGACCTTGAGTTCAAAAATTGTAACGGTAATAGTAAAATTTTGCGTAAAATGTGAAGGAAATCATTAACTACGATATAAAAGAATTTATTAACTATTAATTTTTATTTTTATTTAGTATTAAGAAATTATCTGGACTCTGGAACGGATAAATAGCTTAAAAATTCACTACTTAAAAAAAAAAAATAATAAATAAATAAATAAAAATAAAAATCGTTAATTCTGTGAGATTTTTCTCCAATTTTATATATTCAGAATATTTTATTAGCCAAAACAATGAGTGAATATTGGAAAATTTGATCACAAACGTTTTTCACTTACACAATACTGGGACCTTTCTTCATATTGATATTTTGCGCAAATTTAATATTTAGAATCGAAGGTGTTGGCTAAAAACAGGCAAAACATAAAAGTCGTGAATAACTGTTACAAACTCACAGATAGCATGTATTCACTAAAGATAGACTAGAAGATAGTATAAAAATAGCATATATTAATTAAAAAGTGTTATTTCATGTGATGACAGAGCCTTCGATAAGCAGCCTTAAAATTCACTTATCTGGCAGATTTGAAAGAAACTGTCCAATGTTCATGAACTTTTAAGAATCCCTTAGAAACTTAATTCCCTATCGTAAACACACTAGAAGAGAAAGAAGAAAACTCGCGAAGACAAAGAAAAAGCAAGTGAAGAAAGTGAAACTAGAGCAGTGGTTTCACCTGAAAGAGTTCGAAATCAATTAGCCAAAGATACAGCAGGTTCTAAAAACATCATTCCCTGCTGGTATGTGTTGCGTAAACTATGCTATTAGACATGGTTCGATAAATCTTTTACCGGTGATACATCCGGCTATCAAATCACTGAAGGCACGTTAGCGGCTTTTTAGAACGGCCATTCATGCTCCACTGCCCTCACTATGTTTGGTCATCATGAACACGATCTCATCTCACAGCACAAGTTTGGATGATGCCATTGCAGTTGTAATAATTCTTCTTGTAGCACATATATCCTCTATTGCTGGCAAACATACGAGTTTATGTTTGTAAAAAGATGGACTCTTACTACGCCATTACATATTTCAAAGTTACTACACCATTTTTATTCGTAAAACAGTGCCATATGTTTTTATACCAATTTTTAGCGAAGAATTCATAGAATTTTTAGGTCGAGTTTCTGTATGCACACACTAATCTTATTGTCAATTTACTGAAACTAAATTAGTCACCACCCTTAAGGTCAAATTCACAAATTCTCAATTAATGTCAAAAAAATAGCTAGAGCAGCGACCTAAACCGACCCGAAATAAGTGCAATATTTTCACCACAGTAAAATAATCTGGACTTATGCGAGTGGGAAGTTGGCGAATATTTCATTTGTTTTTTGGTTAACATGCGCCATTTTTATTTGTTTAACAGTGTAATACACTTATTTTTCGGAGAATTCGGAGGTGGTTTTTCTTTGAAACAAACACTTCAGTTGTCTGTATGTACATACTAATCTTGCTGTCAACTTACCGACCCTAAAATATTGGCCACCCATAAGATCAAATTTATATATGTTAACAAAATTGCAATAAATTTCTACAATTAGCTAGAACAACCTATCCCGATACTAAATGAAGCCGCGAGAACCATTTTCCTCTCAGTAAAACAATCTGAATTTATGTTTGTTGATATCTGGCTGAAGTCACTGCTTTATTTTTATTTCTTCAACAATGTAGTACGCATATTATTTTTCTACCATCATCAGAGAAGAATTTGCAGATTTTTTCTTTTTATTGAAAATGCTCTTCAATTTTGTGTGCATGCATGCACAAATCTTACCGTCAACTTACTGATTCTAAATTATTTTCCATCCATGAAGGCAGAATTTATTACACTCCATTTCAAACTTTTAAGCAGAAGCAAAAAAAAAAAAAAAAAAAAAAAAAACACTTTTTAAATGCAACAGCAAAATGTTAACAGAAAGACATTTTTATGTATGTAATTAAAAACAAGACATAAATATTTTTACAAAAAATATTTATTTTTCATGGCTTTGATAAATAAAATTTTTAAAAAAATGTTTGTCTCTCAAAAGATTAAGCACAAGAGCTTAAATGACATCCTTTAGCAGTCTAAAAAAATCATACTTGCAGATTGATCCCCCATTATTCTTAATAACATCTGACGTGCTTTTTTCCATTGAATTAATTAGCTTCTGATGTGTTTCTGGTTCTCAATAAACTCTTGGAGATCTTCAACAGTGCTATACTGTATACTATTTTTACATACTTAGCTAGCTAATAATGCCCCCAAACGTTCTCAACTGGCATTAGGTCTAGGGTCAGGGAAGGCCAATCCAGTGCCTGAACATTTTGTTGGGAAAGCCAATTTATGTCCAACGAGGTATTTATCGAGGCATTGTTTCGTTGAAATATACATTCAAATCCTCCCAAGAGGTTTTAAAAAGGGAGCATATGCTGCTTCAGTTCGTCTTGATACTAAAGAGATTTGCCTTCTTGCTGCCTGCTAAGGAAATTCTTTGGTTTTATTAAAAGTCATGCCAATATGGGTTCCAGTCACCAGACCCATCTAGATTCCATTTTTTTTCTTCTTATAACTGAATAGTACAGATAAACATTTATTTCAATATGACATGCGAATTTTTTTTCTTAATTCATTCTTGCCAGATTTTAATGCGCTTTAAGACATGGCTTGCGGCTAATTTTTTTTCTTCTTTTTTCAAAATGATATATTTATTTTCACGATCATGCCTAATATGAAAGGCGTCTTTAGACACTGCTACACCGATAGTGTGTTTTTATAAGGCGAAAGGACATATTTTGTCTCGTTATTATTCTTTGAACTTGCCTATCAGTCTACAGATTGGTCGTCTTCTTACACCACTTGATAAACACCTCGCTTTGAAGGTGGCTCAGATGATAGAGCTTTCACCTTCCAATGAGGCAATTCGAATCCCAGTAATGGCTGGTTCCATCAAAAGGTCTTTCACGAAGGAAATTTTCTCCCATTACTTAATCCAGTTCCCCTGTCTTCTGGATTGACTTCAAAATTACAAGGCTAAGGAGTTGAACATTAGCTGGGTCAGCTGCTCAACAACGGTTATAAAATAAAGTAAAATACCTCGCTTTGATCTAGTTAAAATGCTAGAAATTTTAGAAACGTTTGGTTTTTCAGATTTTAACCTAAACGTTTTCAAAACTTTATTTTTAGTGAATTCTGCTGCTTCTGACATCGTTAGTGTCGGATCCTATGAACGGATATAATCTGTCTATCTTCATATTTTGCAGGAATTACGTCACTTCATCCTACTGATTCCGAATTTCCTAAGAAATCCATAAAGTACTTGAAACTTTTCAGACAGCCATTTCAAACAAAACTTTTAAAAATAAAATCAATAATATTCAGTAAAATCAATTATAATTAACGGATATTTCTTGATAACATTTCATTTCACTTAAGAATTTTCCTTTAATTAGGTCACATATTTTTCTGCTGTATAGTATTAGCGAATTTTGCTGAGTGCTTTAATTTTTGAAGACTGTACGAGCGTTCTATGACTGATGGAATATTTTATCTTCAGAACAGAATAATTCAAATAATCTATTGCTAAACAGAAAATTAAATACATATTATCCTAAGAAGGAAAGCCCCTTCCCAAAGGAAGGCAAATTTTAAGAAGGTCTACGCTAAAAGTTTCATTTAATTTATTAGCTATATGTTTTCCTTTTCCATTAATTTTTCACAAAATTAAAATTTTTTTAAATATTTGTGAAAAATAAAATTATACTGAGTGTAAGTTGTTCCTCTTTTAGATGAATTTATTTTTTAATTCGTTGCAATTAATAATATAGAAAACTCTCGGTAAAAATAGCTGAGTAATATTATTACTGAATCTATTCAGGATTTCTTCAACATCTGGCATAAAACTGTTACCTTTCTCCAATTGTCTTACATTTTAGACTAATTATATTCCTGCATGCAATTTGCAAGAAAACATTAACCAAACTGCTGCTAGTTTGTGAAATAACATCCAAACTTCGTGGCACATGCAGATTTAAAAACAAAAAAGTTTTAAGCTTTGCATACAATAATAATTACAATGTCACGATTTGAATAAGGAACATCGCTTCATAAAGTTACAGGGAAATAGCAGATATAGTCTTAGGAGCAGCTAAATTCCGATGATGGTGCGTACGAAAGCGTACGTATGAAAGCTACGTATATAATAGTGCAAAGATGTAATAATATATAATAGTGCATATATAATAGTGCACTATTATATAGTGCATATATAATAGTGCACTATTATATAGTGCATATATAATAGTGCATATATAATAGTGCAAAGATGTAATAATGATACATATAAGGTAAGAATTCAAATAAGGGTAAAAAGCAACAAAGGTAAAGTTGCAATATGGATTGATGCAATTAATGTAGATGCTAATGAATAGTGGCAGTTGTTAATGAAAGCAATAGCGAAAAAGTACTCAAAATTAACACGTTAGTTTTTTTTTATGCATAACACGTTACATCATATTTAGTCAGTTAAAGTAATGACTTTTTAATTCATCACAGAGCTTTCAAAAATATATTATAAAGTTTATAGAGCTAGGACAAAACGACTGAGAAAAGCCTTTCGAACAAGCTAACTTATAAGTTAACTTGGTATTTAAACTTTAAAATGTTTTTTGATATGTATATGATCTACTTGTCCCACATTTTAATTTGTCTAGAGAAGTTTTTGAGGATTAAATTTTATTACCTCATGAAATGTACTCGGAGGATAATATTATAATTTACTTGGAAAAAAAATCTTTATATTCAAATTCTAAACAAAAAAAATAATACTTAAAGAACTATTGGTAAATCATAATCTGTACACTGCGTGTGCTTATGTTAATAATTTTATAGGAAATTGTGCTTATGTAAAATATAAGTACCTGATCCTGGATTAATAAATGCATAATAATAATAAATGCATAAAAAGCAGGATATCTTTATCTGACAAAAATGCTGTTGACTCTAAAATTATATTACTGTCCCCTCCTCCTAATGCTGATACGCTTTAATAATTACTACTGATTGTTTCAGTTTTCATAAGATACAGTAAATATTTTGATACACAATATATTTTGATAAAATATTTCTATGACATTGCGCATAGGAGGAAAACGAACCAGTAACTCAATATTAAGACAAAAACGTAAAGGACCATTGAATTTTTTTAATGCTATTTTTTGAAAATGTGCAAACCATGAATTTATCTGTTCTAGTTCATATTATATCAAGTTTTTGTTTTAGTTCCTATTATTAAATTGAGTTATTTACTGTTGGAGAATTAGTGTTCATAATATATCTTGTTTTTGTTCTAGTTTCTAATATTAAATTGAGTTATTTACTGTTGGAGAAATCGGGTTCATAGTATACCTAGTTTTTGTTCTAGTTCATAATATTAAGTTATTTATTGTTGGAGAAATACTCTTCATAATTTATCTTGTTTTTGTTCTAGTTCCTAATATTAAATTGAGGTATTTACTGTTGGAGAAATCTGGTTCATAGTATACCTAGTTTTTGTTCTAGTTCATAATATTAAGTTATTTACTGTTGGAGAAATACTCTTCATAATTTATCTTGTTTTTGTTCTAGTTCCTAATATTAAATTGAGTTATTTACTGTTGGAGAAATCGGGTTCATAGTATACCTAGTTTTTGTTCTAGTTCATAATATTAAGTTATTTATTGTTGGAGAAATACTCTTCATAATTTATCTTGTTTTTGTTCTAGTTCCTAATATTAAATTGAGGTATTTACTGTTGGAGAAATCTGGTTCATAGTATACCTAGTTTTTGTTCTAGTTCATAATATTAAGTTATTTACTGTTGGAGAAATACTCTTCATAATTTATCTTGTTTTTGTTCTAGTTCCTAATATTAAATTGAGTTATTTACTGTTGGAGAAATCGGGTTCATAGTATACCTAGTTTTTGTTCTAGTTCATAATATTAAGTTATTTACTGTTGGAGAAATACTCTTCATAATTTATCTTGTTTTTGTTCTAGTTCCTAATATTAAATTGAGTTATTTACTGTTGGAGAAATCGGGTTCATAGTATAGTTAGTTTTTGTTCTAGTTCATAATATTAAGTTATTTATTGTTGGAGAAATACTCTTCATAATTTATCTTGTTTTTGTTCTAGTTCCTAATATTAAATTGAGGTATTTACTGTTGGAGAAATCTGGTTCATAGTATACCTAGTTTTTGTTCTAGTTCATAATATTAAGTTATTGACTGTTGGAGAAATACTCTTCATAATTTATCTTGTTTTTGTTCTAGTTCCTAATATTAAATTGAGTTATTTACTGTTGGAGAAATCGGGTTCATAGTATACCTAGTTTTTGTTCTAGTTCATAATATTAAGTTGAGTTATTTACTGTTGGAGCAATACTATTTCAACTAACAATTACAAAGAGCGATTCCAAATACTATATGAATATAAGTAAATTTTCAATAAACATTATTAACAAAAGTCTTAGAACTTTATTATATTGAAGCAATTTATAATGGAATTAAAATTTATATGATTTAACTTGGATTTCGTTTTTCCATGAAAATTAACTTCATTAACAAAAATTTATTCGAGAATTCTAATATGCATTTTATTTTTGTATTTATATAATATCTCCATAGAATTCAAGCTCTGGTTGATATTACGCTTTTTTCAATCAATGAAAGGATAATACTCACAGAATATTGAAAATCCATTTCTTTTCACTTAATCCAAATGACTGGGTCAAAACATTGAAAAAAATTATTACAACAGAATTCAAAGTTTTATTGTTTATATCCATGTTCTCAATTAACAACTAACATGATCACAGTGTAGGCACATATGTTTTGAATCTCTAATCCTAAAGATACAGAATCAACCATTTTTTTTTTCAATAAAGTAACCCCCTTTCCAAATAGGGCTGCTTTCCCCTCCAACACGACCTTGAATCAGACCCCCACACTTCTTTTTGTTGCGTAACAATAACAAAAAAAAATTTAACTGTCCTACTGGCCTAGTGCTCGCACGACCAATCCCATGAATGACGCACGGAAAAATGCTTTGTGTTTGCCGACCCCCTTATTTCCCCTTCCCTACCTGAACTTCTCTTAAAGAAGTGAGCATATATACTTGCCCCTGAAGGGGTGCTGAGCTCAGAAAATGTCACATAATTTTTTTCTTTTATGAAAGAAAAAAAAAAAAACAAATGTGAAAAAAGTTTAAAATATTTTTAAAAAAATTTCCGAGTTTAATTCCTTTAAGTAATGATTGTAGTATAGTAGTCTAGTAGTGATTATTGATTGTGTACGCCCTACTGAGTGTGTATATATATATATATATATATATATATATATATATATATATATTATTTATTTTTTTAAAAATATTCTTGAATACTTTGAGTACTCAAGGAAGGCAAATTCTAGGTCACTACGGGTTTATTTATTTTTAAATTTTAAATACACAGCTTTATTGCTTAGAAAATGTTATATTTTACCGGGTGGAAGGAAGATTTACATTACTTATTACTTATTTCAATAGCATTTATATGAGTTTAATTCCTTTAGTTAATATGGACAGGCAAAGTAAAACAATGGTGTTGCTCGATTTAATTGTAAATCCATTAAAGTGCAGATATATTTTTCGATACTCTTGAATACTTCTAGGACATAAGGAAGACAACTTCTAGGTTACTTTGGGTATGCTTATTTTTAAATGCATAGCTTTATTGCTAAAAAACGCAATATATCTTCCGGTGGGTGGGATATAAAAGAAATATTTTAGATGGAAAAAAAAAAAAAAAATGAAACGCAGCCTAAAATATTTAATTCTTCTAAGTTGTGCTAGTTATTGTTTATGTACCCTATTCGTATGTACACATTTTTTTTCTTCAATATTTTAAATTGAACTGCACGGTATCTTAGAATTTATTTGTTGATATTGTCGCTAAAAAATGATATTATATTTTTCCAGGAAGGTGAGATTTATTAGAAATGTTTTAGGGAAAAAAAAACAAAAAAAAAAAACGCAATCCTACTTATATGAATAAGATTTAAATGAGTTTATTTCCTGTAAATAAAATGCAGACGAGCAATGTTAGTAGTGTAGCCAGCTTCATTTGTGTGCCTATTTAAATGTATATAATTTTATATTTTCTCGCAATTCTTAAAAACACAACGAACTTCCAACTTAATTAGATTTTATAGATTCATAAAGGCAAAAATTAAATTATATATCATTTAAGAGGGGTAAGATTTGGCAAAAATGTTTTGTGAAAAAAAAAAGAAAAACTTACTTATTTGAATGGCATTTATTTGAGTTTAATAGCTGCAAGTAATATAGACGGCCCCAGTAGAGAATGATCCTGCTGGTTTTAATTGCGTACCCACTCAAATGTACATAATTCTTATTTTCTTATATTATTTCAGTACTTCAAAGATACAAGGAAGACAAGCTTCAAGGTTACTCTTAGATTTTATTTATTCTTAAATTTATAATTTTATTAGTGAAAAATTTAAATTTATTTATTTATTTCACAATACATTTCATCAAATTTTAAGGTTACTTCAGGTTTAGTTGTTCAAACGTTTATGAATAATGATCCAAATCAACTTCTAAAACAATATATAAAAGTTATTTAGATTTTATTTAGTCTTAAATTTATAAATTTATTGCTCAAAAATTTTAATTTATTTATTTGTTTCATAATACCTTTGATCACATTTTAAGGTTACTTCAAGTATTGTTGTCCAATCTGTTATAAATAATGATCCAAATCAACTTTTAAAATAAAATATGAATTTTTTCTTGTAATTTTACGCCAAAACATGCCATTTAGTTAGGCCATCATTAATCTTTAAGCTTCATTTTATATTTTTTATAGTTTAAAATTAAGACATCTCTAAGTACCGATTTTTTTCTTTAGTTTCCCAGAATGTTTTTGATAAACTACTTTGTTCGTACTTCGAATTATAAATAATAAGATATTATTTAAAAAGAGATTTCGAATAGAAACTAGTTTAAGATACTTAACTCGTTTTAGGCCAAGCTTAGACTTTTTATAAAATGTGGTTTAATTATCATTGAAATATTCATATAATACAGTCATTAAGACACAAAAAAGTTTAGGCATGAAAAATAATATTTAATTCAACAAACAAAATGGTGCGTATATGCACCATCGGCCAAATCAATGAAAAAAAATTATATAGTTGAACATCAGTTCTTTTAATGAAAATTGTTCTATTTTTATTTTATTTACAGAACTTACAACTTTAATCCATTATAAAAACATATGATTAATCTCAATAAAAACAATTACACATTTTCGAAAAGTCAAATTTGTCAATAAACGTTTCAAGACAAGAAACTAGAGTGGTTTAAAAATGTCTCAACAGAAAGTGTTTACTCCAATTGAATTACTTATATTTCATAGATGTAAACCCTTGACAATAACAGAAAAACAAAATTAGTGAAAAATATATATCACAGTGTTAATAAGAAACTTTTTGTTGAGCGGTGCGATTTCGCATCCTTGGTCGAAAATGGGTTAAGCTGGTTTAGACACATATATATACAAAATTACAAAATTAACAGAAGCCATTTAGTTTGTAAAAGTTGTTTAACAGGTTTAATCACATGCATGGGCATTGTTGGTGAAGAGGACGGTCGGTATATATCCCCCTCAATAATTAGAAATTACTGAAAGTCCCCCTCAATATTTCAGACTAATAATGGAAATTTTCATGAATCGTCATCGATTTAAATTCACAAAAGTTAAAGACAAGAAAGAGATAAACAAAATTAATCTTCTTCAAATATTTAGTAGAATAAGATTTTTTTTCTTCTTATGCGAAAAATGTAGAGAACTTTTATTGTTGTGTATTTTGTTTTCGTCCCCCCCCCCCCAATCAGTGGACACCTGCAACGTCTATGAATCCATGTGCTATATTTTTTAAAAAAAATTTAAAGGTGGAGTAAGCTTGTCGAATTTGACTTATGCTTCGAATGATACTTGGACAAGCTAAGCACGCCAACCTTTACCCTTTGCTAATTAAAGCGTGAAGGTGCGCCTTTCGTTTAATAAGAGAGCACCGTAAGGATGAAAGACGAAAGTACGCTCAAAACTTCTCGGATAGATGGCAGCACTATTTATTCGTGAGGCAACTTTTTTTTATATTTAGATCTGAAAGGGAAGGAAATTTTTTCCAGATCCAGATACTGATCAGCAATCGACCACAGGACTTTGGATTCAACAGATTTTATGAACACCCATATCTCATGTACTAGGTGGGTCTTAGTTGAGTCAAGGATCGAACCCCTGCCCTCTGGACTGATGTTAAATTTTCTAATCACTGGGTAAACATGGCCCTAATTTGAATTATAATGCATTGTTGCAATGATTATTCTGCTTAATCAGAGTGGAATTCGATTACTATACTTTTGTTTAAAATTTCCAGAACAGAAATACAATGTATTAATTATTCTACCTTTTAAGTAGGCGAATAAATCACTGATGATTACAACCGTTTTATTATGTTACGGATATAATAAATTTTAACTTTCAAAGAGACTGTTTTATTAAAGCAATGAATCATTTGTATAAATGGAGTTACTTTTTATGCCGAAGGGAAATTTATTAAGGACAAAAAAATGTTATTAAAAACCGTCTGAAATTAGTTTATTTCCTTCTATAAAAACATTCGCGCGTAACAGAAGTTACGGCTTTTTTCCGAAGAGTCATAAATCGGTACGTATATCTTTTTATCTGTCCTCGAGATTTACTACTTTTAGGAAAAATGTCTGAAATTTCAGGTCACGTTCATAGAATCAAATGGTGACAACAATATTACAAAAGTTTTAAAGTTTTGTTTTTTTGTTTGAAAGGGACTTTTAGTCCTGTCAAAGCGTTTTAGTCTCACTTTGTAACAAAAAATCAAAAAACAAAATTTTTATAACAATGATTATGAAAATGCTTTTGCTCTCAATAATTAATATGTTTTAGCTGCTTTCTAAAGCAGAATGCAAATTTAAAAAAAATTGTTTCTATGTTGTAAAGAAAAGATTACATTTCTTTTTTCCTGGTGAGGATGAACTCAATTGCAATTTGACTGTTTAAATAATGAATAAAATAATATTTAAAATTAAAAAATAAACAATAAAAAAGGAACAATTAAAAGAGAAATAAATAAATCAACGCGTGAAAAAATGATAACATATATTATTGGGACACTGAAATAAGATTGTTTTGATATGCATATATTTTTTTCAATTAAGATCTTATGTTTAGTTTTGCAATGAAATATAATATATTTTATATATATATATATATATATATATATATATATATATATATATATATATATATATATATATATATATATATATATATATATATATATATATATATATATATATATATATATATATATATATATATATATATATATATATATATATAAGTTCAAAATGAAGATAAAACAAAGACAAATGAAAAAAAAAGGTGGGGGGGGGTAAATAATAATAATAATAACAAACAACTGGGGAAAGAAAAAGAATTAATTAAAAAAAAAAAAGAAAAAAAAAGGATAAAGTTTTTAAAAAAAAAAACTTTATCCTTTTTTTTTTTTTTTTTTTTTAAAATTAATTCTTTTTTTTTTCTCCAGTTGTTTGTTATTATTATTATTCCCCCCTTTTTTTTTTTTCATTTGTCAGTAATTTACCTTTGTTTTATCTTTATTTTGAACTTATCTTATGAGCTTATGCGCTTACTTGCAGCTTATGCGCAATAAATGATACTTATTGTTTTTCTTAATTCTTTTCTGTTTTTTTTGTATTTATTTATTTTGCTCTGTATATATATATATATATATATATATATATATATATATATATATATATATATATATATATATATATATATATATATATATATATATATATATATATATATATATATATATATTAATTGATATATATAATATTGAATTTTTCTTTTTCCTTTTCTGTAGAAAGTATCTCAATAACTTAAAATTTAAAAACTTTTAGAGAAGTTTAATGCATTCAGAAGACTAATCGAAGCGTTTCTTTTTTAATATTCGTAACTGGAGCAAATATTTATTGATTGACTTGAAATTTAAATTATAAGCTTAAAATTACATTCTTTACATAAACACAAGTATTATTCCCTTTATTACATAGTTTTGTACAAAAACAATTTTCTGGCGATTTTTTTTAGAAATTTTAGTCCGAGTTAAAAAAATCACAAGAACCATGGCTACAGTCAGTGCTGTTTTAAATGTTTAATTTTATCTTACATTTTGTCCTGTTGCGTAAAAACTATATAACATTTAGAAACCTGAAATTGCGAGGAGGGGTAGAAAAATGTAAAAGTACGATGGAATAATTGTTCTGGAATTATTGGCTTTTAAACTTGTAATAAAAAAACTACCATGAAAGAAACTACTAAATACCCGCAGAAATGCATCTACAGAGTTCAAATTTGAAGTGCGGAAAAGGCAATTGCTGTCGATGATCCTAACTCTAGTTTTTTTTCTTTTTTTAAACATCTATTTGTTTGAAAGTTATTGCAATTTTAAGTGCTTTTTTCGTGAATTTTTTTTATTTTTTTGGTCTCTGCAGATTAAAGGGGCATATTGGATCCGAGTAAATTATTTTACTGTCATGAAATATTTTTGTTTCTTTTTTTCATTAAAATGTTGCACCACTAGTATTAAAAACCCATTACACCTATAGCCCAATCAAAATGCACCACGTTCACATTAACAAGTTTCTAAATTTTTTTAAATTTTTTTTTTTTTAAGAGAAGCAGTAAATTGCAGAATTAAGAAAAGTAAATTGCAATATTTTAAAAGGTTAGATTTTTAGTTTAATTAATTACAGCCATCAAAGTTTATAATATAAAAAGAGAAATTATTGTTATCTTATGTGAAACCTAGAACATGGGGTACCTTGGTTCACTAAAAACCAGGGCAGGTTGGAACATTAATAATAAGTCATTATTATTCAGAGAAAATGTATTAATAAGACTTACTATAGTTATTTTTTAGAGTTATACAGCTATATGCTCCTAATAATAATTATTCAAATTTATTTTCATTTCTTTAGAAGTAGAAATGTTTTTTAAATATTCTTTTGTTAAAATTCAATTTACACAAGAATGAAATGTCAAATAATAAAATTGCGAGAAATAAATAATGACAAATATTTTTTATAAAAAATTCTTTAAAAACATTTTTTCAAAATTCATTTTGTTTACAAATATGCATTTTATTAAATTTATTTACAAATATTACACTAAGCTAGTTTTTATGATTATATATATATATATATAAATATATATATGTCCAATATGTCCATATAAAACTGGACAAAAAAGGCAGAATATATTGTATCCACAATCCTAAAAATTAAATTAGAAATTCGCTGTTCTTTCATCAAACATTGCATTCGTTTTAAAAAATTATTAAAGTTTAATTGGACAAAAAAGGCAGAATATCTTGTATCCACAATCCTAAAAATTAAATTAGAAATTCGCTGTTCTTTCATCAAACATTGCATTCGTTTTAAAAAATTATTAAAGTTTAATTTTTAGATTGTACGTTTTATTTATTTATTTATTTATTTTTGTCCTTATGTTCTATGATGAATAAAATTTGTGATTCATTGATGAAACAAATATTTTTTGCATCCAGCAAATGTTGCTAAGCAAAAACGCCTGAAGATGATATAAATCTTATTTTTCCTGAACCTTGTTCAGGAAATATCAGGATTTTCATTGCACAATTATTACTTGATACCTCCTTTTATAACTTTTTGAAATTTTCTATAAATTATTTTACATTTTTATGTCATGTTTCAGCATGCAAAATCAATTAGTACAAGCAACAAAAATTCATTTTTAATAAATAATTGTGCAGAATAAACTAATAATTTGTAAGAGCTAATAGTATAAACTAATTACTTGTATAGTCTAATTATTTATGCAGGATTATTTGCAATATTTTATTTTCTTACAATTAAAGACTAAGTTTATTAATCTTTAAGAATGCATTTTTTATTTTAAATTAAAATAAATTATTTTAAAAGAAACTGTATAGGATTGCAATTATTGTATTGGATAAAATTTTATTTTTTGGAATTTATTTTCGCTACTTGGCAGCACATTTTTCATGAGGTAAGCCAGCCTCATTAATCCCAGAGAAACCTCATCAGAAACCAAGCCCAGCCTCAGGATATACGTTGGTTCAATGTTCAAATTTATTTTTCTTCTTAATATCAGTAAATTCTCAACAGAACATTTTTAAGAAATCCCGTGAATGGAAAGAAGTATGCAAGTTTTCTTTTGAAGAAAAATCAAACTTAACGGATAATTTATGCATAATAATCATAATTAATATCGATAATTAATTATGACTAATAAATTATCGATCAATATTAATTATAATTAAGATTATAATTAATTACAATTATAATTTATTATGATTATAATTAATTATAGTTATTATTTATAATTATTATTTATAATTACTAATATAATTATTTATAATATAATTATTTATATTTAATTATAATTATAATTAATATTAATAATTAATTTTATAAAACAAATCCCCTTATATTTTTCCTCCCCACAGTCCTAAAAAATAGGTCGTAATAGATTGGTGGGTGATGGAAGAAATTTGAAGCAAAGAGATTATGCCTACAAATTACGAATCGTTAAATTATAAATAACTCGTTACAAATTAGTTATTTGAAGGATTGTAAACGTAATGAACTAAAAAAGTGCAAAATAAAGAAAATGTTAAGGATTATTATTTCTTAACGGAATACAGTGTGGTTTGAAACAGCAGTATTTGATGGTAAATATAGACTGGAATACACACAATACTTATAATTCATACTGTTGGTCGTAAAGCCTCCCTGTCATCTGCAAACAATGAATTTCAATCAGTGCCATTAATTGGGATATTATTATAGCATTAATGCAGTTGGCACAAAACACAATTTGTAATGATACTCCAAATATGACAAATGGATTTTGGTATTAAGAAGGTCGTAGTCATCGTTTTTCTTTTTAATGACTTTCAATACTGAGTGAAAATAAAGAAAAAGCAAATTTCAAAATCAGGTATTTATAATCAAATTGATTGAAAGATGAACAGCATTCAAGCCTGTAGACATAAAAATAAGAGGACGATCGATTTGTGCATTCTAATCGGACATAGTCTGTCTTCAGTTGCCATCACCATAAAAATTAAAAGTTATAAATCTTAAGTTAACTTTTAAACTATTACTAATTTAAATGTATATAGAGAACGGTTTTGATTTTGGTAACTTATTATAAATTACGGATTAAAAACAAAAATTTATGAGTCGCTACCATAAAGTGAAATTACGATATTACCTTACCTTATAATGGAATATTTTATGGTAAATATAATTAAATCGGAATCTAAACTTATTTATCGTTTTACGGTTATTAAGCAGTAAACGAGTTATATTTATTTTGATTATGAAATTTTTGCAAAACTGTGCCCAGTCACCGTATGTTGTTAAAAAAAGGAGACATTATTCAGAATTAACATATAACTCTATTACTAAATAACATTGAAAAATATTTTTTTTAACAATTTAGAATATCCAGAATGAGATTTTCGACATTCACTATCATTATAATATGTTTTCTCATTAATTCGAAAATATTCATAATTTATTAAAAACTTATAAAAACAATGCTGAAAATCTAACAAACAAAGCATCCCCGAATGCGAGATGATGATGTGCTCCAAGTTTTTTTAAAATCCAAATATTAATGAAAAGTGGGCAAAATGATTAGGAATAAATTTTATCCTAATAGAATCAAAAAATAATTAATCTCTGAAATGAAATTTAAATGTTTTGAGATCGTTGAATTGAAAAACTTTAATTTAAAATCAGCCTAAGGTTCAAAACATAAATGATTATGAAATTACAGATAATTATTTAAATTATATATATATATAGTAATAATGTTTAAACTCCCTTTCTAAGAAAGTTAAAGAAAATGTAGGGAATGATTTACTTTCAAACTAGAAGTTGAAAACTATATATATATATATATGTATGTATATATATATATATATATATATATATATATATATATATATATATATATATATATATATATATATATATATATATATATAATATAATTAGATTAAAGATATATGTTAACGCCGTTGACAGTCGACCCAATTTTTCGGGTTTACGACTACTAATGTTCAATAAGGTAGCCTTGTAATTTTGAACCCAAACCAAAAGACAAGGGAACTCCTGGATCAAGTATTGGGAGAAATTTCCCTTAATGGGGGAATTTTTGATGGAACTTACCCGCATTTACGTTATATGGAGAAGAAGACTACAATATTCTCTCACGGTTAGCCTGACGGCAAAGGGACTGTAACTCATGATCCGTCTACCACTGAGGATATTTTACATCAGCTCTGTGGTCGGTGCAAGCCGGATGAGGAATTCGTATCGACCAGCCATCGCTGGGATCCGAACCCAGTTTATCTCATTGAAAGGCGAACGTTCTATCCCCTGAAACATCGCTGCTCACTGTCAGGCATTGCAAAGGTTACAATCTGTAAAGAGGTTTGTAACAAAAATTTTTTTCTTCATATATCTTAATGCAGGCCTGCCAACCCTGAAGTTCTGCCAGCACACTATATTTATGCTGATATAACTATTATGTTTTTAAAACTTTGCCTACAGTTATAGCAATCATAACATGCTGGGGCCGGGATGGCCTGGTCGGTAGGGCGCTGGGCCCATCTCCAAGAGGTCGTGGGTTCGATCCTCGCCGACCGAAGACTCCCCGTGTAGTAAATGGTGACTGATGCACGTTAAATCTGTCGAGTCTCAAAGTCCTCCATGTTCCCATAACAAATCAATACCTCTGGGGGTACTGATCCAGGAGTTTCCTTGTCTTCTGGATTAGGTTCAAAATTACAAGGCTACGGAGTTGAACAATGAAATTGGGTCGGCTGTTCAACGACGGTTATAAAATAAAATAAAATCATAACATGCTAATCAAATAATTTATATAAATATTTGAATTATATAGTTAACGTGTTGTTTTAAGTGAAATGATATTGTTTATTAATAAATATTTGGGAAAAATCTTCGGTTAAGATGGGGAGAAATCGGCAAATTTACTTAATCTTTCAATCTGATCTTTACAAAATATAATGTTAAGAGTATTAAAAAAAAAAAAAAAAAAAATGTTACCAAAGTCGATTTTGTAAATGGCGGATTTTCGGAATCGTTTTCTAATCTTAAATAGTCTTTGTTAAAACCGTTTTGAAGAATTATAATTCGCAATATTAGCTTATACTAATACAAAAATAAAATGACATAGATTAAAATAATTTATAAAGTAAAAATTATGTCGATAATAAAACTAATAAAAAAATTTATTGGAGTCAGAAAAAAAAAACATTTTTAATAGCCCTAAAATCAAACAAATAAAAAAAAATTAATCTGATTTCTAATGTCACTTTCACTTTTTTGATGTAAGATTTTCAAAATGAAATAAAATAAAATAAAATAAAATAAAACTTTTTAGACAATTTCACTCCTTGTAAGAAAAAAAGAGGAAGGTGAACATTAGTTTTAATGACATAGCGTATAAAAAGTCAAAAATTAGTCTTATTTGTCCAACATAACGAATTAACACTAACTTTCACACAACTACTTTTGTTTCTTTTATTGGCATCAATTTATTGTTCTAAAATATATTACGATTATTCTCACTCTAATTTCCTCACCTGTTATTTTAATTCGGATTTGTACGCTTTTAAGAGCTTCTATTTTGCATGTTGTAGCACCTGCTTGAAAAATAAGAAAATAAATGGAAAGAAAAAAGCACCTGATTTGCAAAGCAGATTGTGCAAGTGTGCATAGATAATTCGAATGCGCATTTGTGTGAGCACTTAGGCAAAGCAGGGAAATAGTGGAAGGGTAAGTGGGTACAACGACCCAAAACGATGATTTTGGCGAAGTAATAATATATAGTAAGTCGGATTATTTCATAGCCTTTCCTATCCACCCAAAAAGGTAGACCAGTCTTTAGTTGGTCTTCTTCAGACATTGACCCCTGGATGGCTAGACGAGACGGTGAAGGAACTTTTTCTTCTGGAAAGCCCTTAGGCTTTCGCCAATATCGTCGGCAATGGTTAGAGCATCTTTATAAACGCATTTTGCATGTTTATGGAAAATTCGGCACACGAGAATTTTTTTTTCTATATCTTTTGTGGTTTTAGATAAACGAAATGAGCTGATATTTTTGTTTCATGCCCGTCGAGCGAAATGATCTATTTACAACAAACTTCTGTTGCTTATTTTTAAAATTTTGCAATCATCTGGATGATTGTAAAAAAACTGGGTTTTACTGCTTGAACTGAAACGACTCTTTTTTGTTCAACACTGACAAGAAAACCTCTGACGTTTAGTTCGGCATTCAATTACGAGTCACTCAAGATAATTTATGTCAAAGTCGATGCGAACTCGAAGTAATATGCGAGTAATCCCAAAGTCCTATCAATTAAATAAATAAATAAACAAGCAAATAAAAAGTGACCTACGAAATTACACAGAGATCTGCTTATTTGTTTTTATGCATTGAAAATTGTTATATTTTGTTAAAGTGTTTTCTGTCTTTTTTAAACGAAAGTTTTTTCGAAACCGATTTGTGGTTTTTTAGAATAACGTGTGCTTTAAAATTTACCTTCTCCCCTCCAAGTGAAGCTATTTGCATTAAATTCCAGCATTTAAATGATATTGCTAGCTCCTTAGAAAACCATTAAATATTGATAAAAAAAATCCTATTTTAATTTAAAACAGATTTAAAAGTATAACACCCCTTTTCACATTATCTATACTGAAACTTCAGAGTATTAATGCCGTTTTTATAGGTACCAAATATTACCTTATTAAAAAATAAAAATATGTAATAGGAAATAACTGTTTACAAGTTTTAAGCGCTCAATAACAGGCGTCCATTTTCAAGACTTGCCAGACGTGAATGAGGAAAAACAAAAATGATTTGAAATGTAAAACGAAAAATTTCCAACAGAAAATGGAAGAAAAAAAGTAAGAAACAAATCCGGAAAAACCGCAGTAGCCGAGAGAGAGCAAATCAGAGTAAAATGTATTTTAACGCGCAATGGTGAGGGCTTGAAACATGTTTCCGTTATTTCCTATTTACATATTTTTGAAATGAATGAAGTTTTTTAACCATGTAATATCTTACTTCAGTTTCTCGAAATAATTTATTTAATTAGGTACCAAATATAATTATTCTACCTATATTAGCATATTTCGTATTAATTGAAATGGCGCTAATTACCATAATACCAAAAGTACCTATTACTGAAATTAATTAAGCTCCATTGGCTTCAATAATAGCATGAGGATTTCTTATTCCCTCTTCAACAAGTTAGTACCATTTCTCCACAAAATTTGTTTTTCAGTGTATTGCTTATTTTTCATTTTATTTTAATGGGATACTCTCAACTCAAGAAGAATAAGACCACTGATATACAACCACCTGACATCTCGGATGCTTTGCGCATGCTTACGGAAGAAAATGTAAACAGAATTTTCCCTAGAATATTCAGCGATATTATAAAATTCTCTTGTAGAAGAGTTTAAACCTGGATTCGTTTGTTTACGATCGAAGCACATTGCCATCTCGCGTTCGTAGATGCTTTGTTTGTTAGATTTTCAGCTTTGTTTTTATAAGTTTTTAATAAATTATGAATATTTTCGAATTAATGAGAAAACATAATACAATGGTTTGGAGTAGTGAATATCGAGAATCTCATTCTGGATATTCTAAATTGTTAAAAAAATCTTCAGAAAGGATTTTTTTGGAAATTGAATTGATAAAATATTATTCAATAATTTTTATGTTTTAAAAAATAAACATTGAGATAAGTGACTATCTCAGGTACTGAATGGGGCTTTCTACTTGAGTGATTGTGCATATCGTACTCAACAACACACGCGAGATCTTTTCGGAATTATAACGAAAATTATACGAAATTGCAAATTGATGGAATAATAAAGAAAATTATTTTGATTAAGAATCATTAATGTTTTGATGCATCAGTAATAGGTCTTAATATTGTGTTATTTATAACTGACAAAAAGTATTGGATTCTTTATATGCTGACAGTAAATATTACTTATTATTTTAACTGATTGTTTCAATTATTGAAGAAAAAAAAATTTAATAGGTGTTTCATTTGCTTATAACATTTATTTTCTCTTAACAGTAATATTTCAGTAATATCTAACAGAACAGAATTTCAAAGTATATGAAATAGGTAAATATTTTAATAATCTTTTTGATGGGGTTTTGCTTGATAGTATTCTAAAATATTAAAAAAAATCATTATTTTATAAAATGTTAAATTTAATCAAAATAATTACATATTACCAAAATTAATTGAACATGATTGACTTCAATAATAGTATAACGAGATTTCGCTTTTCTGCTAAACTAGTTCGAACCATTTCTCCATTAAGTATGCTTTTTATTAAATAGTGTATTTTCTTTTTATTTCAGTTAGTGCCTATTGCCAAAATTAATTAAGCATCATAGGTATCAAGAATAGAATGGCGTTATATTGCGCATTTCCCGAATGAATTAGTATTATTTCTCCATTAATTTTCCTCTTTAGTACGGAGCTCATATTTTTTTAATCCAATTAATACTGTTTAGGGCCGGGATAGCCTGGTCGGTAGGGCGCTGGGCCCATGTCCAAGAGGTCGTGGGTTCGATCCTCGCCGGCCGAAGACTCCCCGTGTAGTAAATGGTGACTGATGCACGTTAAATCTGTCGAGTCTCAAAGTCCTCCATGTTCCCATAACAAATCAATACCTCTCGGGGTACTGATTCAGGAGTTTCCTTGTCTTCTGGATTGGTTCAAAATTACAAGGCTACGGAGTTGAACGTCAGTAGTCGTAAACCCATGAAATTGGGTCGGCTGTTCAACGCTGGTTATAAAATAAAATTAATACTGTTTCCTACAATTAATAACGCATCAATAATATTATGGCGATTTTTTTTTAACCTTTCTTATGATTGATTTAGTACAATTTTTGAATTAATTTTGCTTTTCAGTACATAACATATTTTTTTTTTTTAAATTTCAAATACTGGTGAATTTAAATTATTTAGTTTTATAGAAACACGCTTTAAAAGAATAATTATATAAAAAATAAACACGTTGTTTTATATTATTTAAGAAATACAAATTTGGTGACGCAGACCACCTATGCTGCCACGCTCACGTTGATAATAAAATTAAACGAATAAAAAATAATGAAATATCTATGAACGCACAATAAACTGCTTTTTTAACTGAGAGCTATAAGTAAGTAAACATCACTGATACTATCTGCAGTTTCAGTTATAACAATAACACTAGCTCTAAACCAATGAGAAAATTCCATATTTTATATGTCTCTCCTGAACGATCTAATTGAAATTTTGAACGTATTATAGGAACGCGGGCTAAAATTACCCCTTTTTACCCCCTACCTAAATTTCAGAACGATGCATATAAGAAAAAGTTATAAGAAGTTATAAGAAATGAAGTTTAGGGACCGTCCATTAATTATATACATGGTTCAGACATATAGCTTTACTCGTAAGATTCCTTGTTTCAAAGTTCTGAAGTTATAAGAAAAAGAGAGAGAAACATATTTAAAAAAAAAATCACTATGTTATTATTACAGATTAGTTAATTTTGTTACAAACTGTTATTTTTCTAATCAGTTTTTTCGTACTTTATATGCAATAGCAGATTATTTCAAGTCGAATTGTGATCCCTCCCCCCCCCAAAAAAAAATAATTAGGTCAAAATTTTTTAAAAACAATTCAGGAAATTTTTTGGAGTAGTATGTATATACACGATTAATTTTAAAAAGGGAAATTGACAAGTTAAAAAAAAAATGTATAATTTGTTCTACAAAAGTACAAAAAGGGCATATTTTACCGTAAAAGAGTAATTTAATATACTATTTTAAATTTCAAAATTACTTTCCTTAGAAATGAAAATTTGAATAGTTTCCCATATAATTTTATGAATGGAGCACTACATATTAAAAATAAATAAATAAACAAATAACCTGCATCAATTAGTTAATATTTCTTCTTACCAATATTTAATTGAAATTTGTAATCGAGAGTTCTAAAATTATATTATTTTAAATCAGGGTTTTAATAATCTCGATGCAAACTGAACTTTATGATTGGAATCGATCATTTTTAAAATTGTATGAGAGAGACGAATTAATAATTGTGAAATTAGTCAGAACTCTACCCTACAAGATTTGACCCTGCACATTCTAAAAATAATAAATATGAGTATGACTCCCAAATTTATAGAGTTTCTCCTCCCCCCCCCCCCCCAAAAAAAAAAAAAAAAAAGAAAATGGCTGAATTTTCCAAAACTTTGAAACAAGGAATCTTACGAGTAAAGCTATATGTCTGAACCATGTATATAATTAATGGACGGTCCCTAAATTTCAACTATAGAATTTTTCTTTTCTATCATATTATTAATTAAAAGAAGAAAATGCTCTATAGAAAATCCAATTCTGCAAATCGTTTATTTTGGAATAATCATTCGTATTTACAGAAAATTGAATGTTCTGAACCCACAAAGATCAGGAAGAAATTAAAGAGAAAAAACTAAGGCATAAAATCAGAACAAATCAGGACAAAATATTTTTTATCCGGATTAAAAGGAAGGAATCAGGTTAACTATAAATTCTATACTTTAATTATGCCTAAAGTGCATAACTAATTATAAGTAGTTTTGGATTAAGTTGTTTCAATTTTAATTTATTAAAATTATTATTAATTCCTTCACTTTACTACCACAAAAAATGTTTTCTGAAACTGCGAAAGTTACTATGCCATCAATATAATTAAAAGTAAATAAATAAAAACAACAGTACATTTTTCATAGATAAAAAGTTAAATAATAAAATAAATATTAAACAATAGTTAGCAATAGTTACTAGTAAAAAATAGTTAATAAAAAGTCGTTTTTTTTACTAATGATATAATATTTAAATTCATTCATACGATATAAGAAGGAAAAAAAACATTCACTTTATTGCGATGATTTTTATTCATTTGTTATAAACAGTTTAAAAGTAATATATAAGCTGAAATAGTTTTGATAAATATTATTATCTTTTTTAAAATTTTCAAAGAGCAATTGATATTTTAAATAAACTTACTGCCTATGATATTATTCATAACTTGAACAGGCACACAAAGCAGTACACAAACCAATCTATCTCACATCCATAGGCCATCTAAACATAGATATCCAATCCTCATGTAGCCACGTGTTCCCAGGAAAAGTCAACTTTCTCAGATCCCAGATTTGACCAGGGGCATTGTTATTTTATTCGAGAACGACCAATGGGCAGTTATAGGGGAGGAGAAAATGACCACTGGGGTGGAGTTTACAAGACACCCCTACAGAATGTCCAGCCCTGCGGGGGGTTAGGAGTTGTGAATTCGATTGCTGAGTGGATAGGAGAGAATTGTATGCAGGGAAAGGTCAGGGTAGTATTGGCCTGCATAGATTGAGTGAGGGGGTTGGATTGGATAAAGACCAAATCTTCCTTCTTATTTTGGAATTGGGAATGATGCCCACTGACGAATACGAGAAAGATAGCTGAATTGCATAAATAGAAAGAGAGGAGAATTTTCATAATTTGGAAGTTGAATGTACATTTTCTTATATTTTTAATTGTTTTTCATGTGTTTTAATTGTTTTTCTTATGTTTTAATTGTTTTTCTTATTGTATAACATTCTGTGAATTTTCCTTTTAATGGTAAAAATGAGAATTTTTTTTTCGAATACTTGGTACGCAATTTACTCTATATTATTTCCATATCAAAACTTATAAGGGCGAATTTGGGAAATTATAATAAAGAATAATAAAAATCTTTATTTATTGTTTAATCCATGTTAAAAAATTACTAAAAACATGTTCATGTGTTTTAATTGTTTTTCTTATTGTATGACATCCTGTGAATTTTTCTTTTAATGGTAAAATTGAGAATTTACTTTTCGAATACATGGCACGCAATTTACTCTATATTATTTCCATATCAAAACTCATGAGGGCGAATTTGGGAAATTATAATAAAGAATAATGAAAATCTTTATTTATTGTTCAATCCATGTTAAAAAATTGCTAAACACATTGCATAAAGAGGCTAAATAGTGCATATCTAGAAAATGCAAATCATTTGATTTAAAAGATACGATACTTATCGAATAATTTAATTAAAGGGGGGGGTGCATTCTTTTTGAGTATATTTCAAACATATGTTTTTATAAATTGAATTTTGTCTAGCAAGGTAAAAGACAATGCAGAATAAATAATAATTCGTTTGATACGTGAAAAAATTCAATGTTTGATAAAACTACGATTCCTTGCTACGAGAAAAAAATAATTTTTGTTTAAAATGAGGCACGATATATCTATATATATATATATATATTATTCTTCATACCATTGCTTTTAAGTTCTTTTAAATTTTTTAATTATACTTATTATTTTTAAAGGACTCAATTTTAACTTGTATTAAATATTGAACTATACATTACTTATATTTTAATAATTTCTTCTCCTTTGAAATCATATTCTTTCTCAGAATTTGCATTGTAATTAATATTTTGGGACTGATCCTCTGTTGCTTGATAGTTTTTGATAAATGAAAGTTAATAATCTGGGATTTACATACTTTATAAAAAAATTAATTGATTTAAATTTTAAGTAAAAACATCAATTTTTTTTTCTTCTCGTCATTTTATGCCAGTAAAGGATGAGAAAAAATGACTCAATATGATTAAAACTGACTCAATTTTGCTTTTACACAAATTATATTTTTAAAAATAAAATAGATATGATACTTTTCGTTAAAATTAGCACCCATTAAACAATATGTTTTCTTAGAACTTTCATTGTAATTAATATTTTGGTATTTATTTCTAGCTATTAGAAGATAAAAACTAATATTTTCATCTATTGGAATGTAAATAGTTAAAAAGAAATAATATTTATAATATGCCGGTGAAGGACGGAGAAAAAGATAAAAAATAACATTGCGTATCTTTTTGTCTGTCATATCCTAAATTGCAATCAAATTGACCCAAGGCCCAATAAGAATTTCAGCAATTTTAATTGCATGAATTTCCTAACTAGTATTAATAATAATTTTCTTTTTGGAGAATTTTTTAGTTTCAAATTTCTGCTGTTATTTAAACTAAAAAATTTATTTTGTTGTTTGAATATAATGTTAGGTAATGAGGTCATGTTTTGTTGTTTGAAAATATTGTTGGGTAATGAGGTCATACTTCAAACCAAAAGCAGTAACTTTGTAATTAAAAGTGGGATTATTTCCAGTTTATTTTTATATTAGCTTTTCATAGTTTAGAACACAAAATTATCTATTATATCCTAAATTTCAACCAAATTTATCCAATAAGAATTTCAGCGCTTTTAATTGCATGATTTTTTTTGAGCTGTATTAATATTAATTTTCTTTTTGGAGAATTTTTTAGTTTCAAAGTTCTGCTGTTATTTAAACTAAAAAATTTATTTTGTTGTTTGAATGTAATGTTGGCTTATGAGGTCACATTTTGTTGTTTGAAAATATTGTTGGGTAATAAGGTCATGTATGAACCAAAAACTCTAATTTTGCAATTAAAAGTGGGACTACTGTCGATTTATTTTTATATTAGCTCTTAATAGTTAGGAACATAAAATTGTTTTAATGACACATTAGTAAAAAGAAATATTAGCTTACAGAATGGTCTCATGTTCGATGACAGGTTAAATTTTCCCCTATTTTCCTGTTAAAGAAATTTACATCCAATTCGAATGTGTAATATCTTCAGTAAATCTCTCAATAATATTTTCTGACTCAAAGACATGCTAATTTTATAATTATAAAGATATTTAAAATGTTTGAACAAGATGACGAAAAAGGATAATTTATTTAGGTTTAACAAATATGAACAGTTTTCACAAAATTAAATTAATTTTTTAAATATCGTTTTTGATTAAGTAGTATTTTCACTAAAAATACAATTTGTTTAAAAGTAAAATGAAATAATTGTAACTGGTATTATTTATGCATATTAGAATGTAATGTCGAATGTTAAAAAAAAAAAAAAATTTACATTCATATTTGTTGTCAGAAACAGTTGCTGCATAATATTGTATTTTCAAAATGAAGTTTTAATTATAGTTTGGGGTTAAAGTTTCAAACAAAAAACGTTTGATTGAATTTATTTGTTATCGTTTTTTCTTTGCTCCAAATAATTTCAAATAAAACAAATCAAGTTATAACTCGCAAATTTCTAAATTTTGCAAAGTTTTGTAGAATTTAAATCCAAATAACTTTTAATAATTTGGCTTTTATAAAATAATTTAAGAAAGCTGTGACATCGTTAATTAAGACTGCTTTAAATTATTAAATTAGCTGGGATATTGCTAAGAACAACAAACAAATAATCCTATTGTTAAAAAGCCGAAAAAAAGAGAGCTTTTACTTATTATATCCTGTAAAATATTATTATAGTTGATGTAATGAAACAATATACTTACCAAACAGAAATTTGTTTAACTATGTTTGAAAGAAAATAATAAATTTTAAAAGAAACTTTCGAAAGAAAAAAAATAGTTTGCTCATAAAAATTGCCTATCTTAGTCTTAAATTCCTAAAAAAAAAAAAAAAAAAAACACTTTTTAATGTAAGTAATTCAATTTTAAAATAAGCGCATTTCTGAAAGGAAAAAAAAAAAATCGTTTGTTCGTAAAAAAAATCATATTTATGTCTTGAAATGATGTTTTATAAAGAAATCTAACTAATATTAATTTTAATGCAAGAAATACAATTGTAAAACAAGCGCTATTATCGAATGAAAAAAAAAAATATTTTGGTCTTAAAAACAAATTTTTATCGGTGTCTTAAAATGTTTTAGATAACAAATCCACGTCATAAAATCTCAAACAATACAATTTTGAAATAAACGCAAATTCCAAAAGAATTATTATTATTATTTTTTTCTAAATTTATAGTTATAATTTTTTATTTATTTATGTCTTTAAATGTTTTGTAAAACGAATTCAAGTCATAACGTTTTTTTAAAAGTCAGAACGTCGTTTTTTCAAGTCATTCTGAAAATAAGTTTCAAAATTCATTTTTGTTACACAGTAATAATATATTTTTTAAAGACTTCACTTTCATTTTTTTTTAAAAAAAAACCTCACTTTTATCTCACGTTTTATTTATTTATTTTTTATTTTAAAAATTCACTTTCATCAGATTTTTCGCTTTTCACTGTGGAATTTTCTTTTAAACTCATTTCCTCTCACGTTCCACAGTGGAAATATATTTGTTTTAAATTTTTTATTTTTTATGGAAAAAAAAAAAAAAAAAAACTTTCATCTCTTTTAACTCTTTAGGGTGGAAAATTTTTTTTTGAACTCACTTTTACCTCGCGTTCCATAGTAAAAATAATATTTTTTTAAAAAAAAATTCACTTTCATCAAAATTTGGGCGTTCCATATTGCAAAAAGCGTCAATTTTTTTATTAAAGAAAAGAAAAAAAAAAAAAATATCAGACATTTACAGTGGGATAATTAACGAGTCTCATTTGCCTGTTATAGATAATATGAAGGTCGAATTTTTTTCACTTCAACATTCAGCTTTAAAAAAGGCGCTTGCTGGTCAAAGAAGAAATAAAAAATAAACAAAATGACAATAAAAGAATGAACAAGAGAACTTTCTCTTCCGAGATCATAACGTTTGCTTGCCAGAGTATTCCTTTTGGGCGGGAAACATTCAAGAAGTATAATTTTCTACCCTTTTCCATTCTGCATGCCGAGAAACTGTCCAGCTGTTGTTTGTGTTTGGTCTGCAGCATTTTTCTTTTCCAACGTTTCTTCTTTTCCCTTTTCAAAAGACGCTACTTAGCCTTTTCTTTCGTGTTGACTCAGCTTCAATTAAATGAGAAGAAACGGTTTCTTCAGCAGAACGTTATGGAAGACCTTGTATGTCCGTTGAAATTCGAAGGCATTGACTTCCTCACGATAATCGGTCAGCACTGCTCGAAACGTCCGTTGATGACACCGATTGTTTTTTTTTTCCCTTCTTTCTTTTAATTTTTATAGCTGTTATGATCTGTAAATGTAGCTCACTCGTGATTTTATTATTGTCATCAGCAGTGAAACAATGCTCGGTTTAATGTCTTGAAGATATATTTGATTTCAACTTGAGTCATTAATCTGGAATATCACGATGATGATTTATTTTATTCTGTTCGGCGTGTAGGTAATTTACTGACTAAATAAATTAAACAGTAACGAAGTGACTCTTGTGGCGGTTATCGGCAGATAAATGGCGACCTAAAACAAGTAGCGAGGGGGGCTCAACTTCAAGTATACATAAGAGAAAACAAAATGTCACTTTCGTCATTATAGAAACTTTTCTCATTAGCGCAGAAGTGGAAAAGGGGAAAGCTTACTATTCCAATACATTTATAATTTTTAAAAATAATACGCAAAAAAGTTATATAAATTATTGTTTCTAACTTTGAGGCAAAATTTTACTTTTATAACCGGCGTTGAAAAGTCGACCCAATTCTGAGTTAACACTGTTTAATAAAGCAGCCATGCAGTTTTGAACCTAACCCTGAAGACAAAGGAGCTACTGGATCAAGCATTGGGACAAACTAGTTTAGGACTTTTTGATGAAACTAACCTGCATTTGCGTTACAAGGAGAGGAAAACCACGAAAACCTCCCACGGTTAGTCCGATGGCAAGAGAATTTTAACCCATGATCCGTCGGCCTTCGAGGACATTTTACGTCTGCACTGTGGTCGGTCCAAGGCGGGGCAGAATTAAACAGCATGCATTGGGAGGCGAACGCGGCCCCTTTAGGGGCTTATGTAATATTTAAACGGCCTCTTTGTGAATATATTTGGTATTTCGAGTCAAATATGCCTGCAGCAGATCAGGAATAGCAAATAAAATGAAATAGGAAATAAAATAAAATAAATAAGTAAAAAATAAATAAATAATGCTGTAAACGTAACCAAATTTAAAGAAATAAAAAGTTTTACAGTAAAAAAAAACTTTAGAATCTTTGTAGAAAACTGAAAACACTCAAAAAAAAATTTTTGAAATTTTTGCCCGTAGAAATAACGTTGCAAATATTTCATATATTGTTTTCGATATCTTTTTGTTATAACAACTATATGAATTATTACAAATATTTTTGCTCAATTCTGTTTTATATTCTAAGACGTCAAGCTTACGGATTTGTTCACGCATGCATTTCACATAAAATAAGGCGTGGTGAAGTAATATCTCATCGCCCAAGAGGTTCGAAAAATTAGTACTATTGTCTATTTCTTGGCGTTGAAAGCTGAAAAAAAAAAAAAAAAAAAAAAAAAAAAAAAAAAAAAAAAAAAAGATTTAACAGTTTTTTTTTTTTTTTTTTTTTTTTTTTTTAATTTGGGCTTTTTTAAATGAAACAAAAGCTTAAAAATATAAACGTCTCTTCAAGGAAAAAAAAATCAAAAATCGTCAAACAAAAATAAAAAGCTATTTTAAAATAAATCATAGTGATTTTTTTTTTTAAAAATAATAGGCTGCACAGTAATGATTTTCATTATTTATAATGCATCACATTATTTTATAAACTAATAATAATAATAATAATTCAACAATGTTTGGAAAAGTTCTGAGTTAGGGTTGTGAATGTTTTAAGCAATTGCTGCAAGACAGAAATAGCTAAACTATACAGTTATTGTCATATATCGGTTTTGGCATTTTAAACGTTTAGTAATAAAAATGGTGCTTTTTTTCAATTGCAACTTTTAAAGATATCGAGTTTGGAAGATAGTATAGCTAGATAGAAATAGCTAAGCTACATAGTTATTGGCATAAACCAGTTCTGGCATTTTAAAACTTTTACCAATAAAAATGGAGCTACTTTATTGTTCAGCTGCAATTTTTAAAAATATCGAGTTTGCTGCTGCAAGAAAAAATTAGTTAAATGTTTTAATAGCAGCTTTTAAAAATAACGAACTTGCTGTTTTCAGGTGTCACCGGAGAAGAAAAACCAACTTGCTGATTTTGAGGACGAAATAGAATTAAAAAAAAAAAAATAAAAAAAATTAAAAAAACGGTATTAATAGGTAAATAAATCAATAAATAATAAGCACACCGGTTTGAAACAAAAATTCCTTCTTTCCAATATCTCACATAGCTGAAAAATATAATTAAAAAAAAAAAAAATAATAATAATAATAATACAACAACAACCTTAAAATTGAAATGAAAAGAAGAAGAAAAAAATTTAAATATAGTTCAAAAGACAATTGAAGAAAAAAAAAAAAAAAAAAAAAGACGTTTCAAACTATGTCAGTACACTTTCGAAAATATAGCTCTCACTTCTAACGATTCAGCTAACTTGTATCAACTTAGATATCACGTGATTTGTGACGAAACGCGAATTCTCAAATATATGACGAAAATGTTTCCTCAACTCGAAACTTCATCGCAGTGCTTTGCGGGAGATTGTTGACTAGAATGACGAAACTCGAATGAAGACTAGATGATCGAAATTATGAGGAAATTACTTTTGACGAAATACGCTTCTTCAAAGAAGTGACGATAGTTATTTCGTCACTTTGACGAAATGTTCGCTCGAACCCTATATCAGGAAACAGTTTCGTCTAATACGAAAAAAGTTTTGTGAAATTTGAGTTTCTGCTCTGTATCCCATCTCATATAATTCAGTCCCTGTTTACGATGTCAAGAATAAACTTATTTAGTTACGTCTAAATATTTTATTAATTGATATTTTGAAAAAAAAAAAAGAGCTAAAAAAACGTAGAAAAATGTTTAAAAAAATTATACATTTGTATTTGTAATCTGACTTGTATCCTTGTTTTCGAAAAACATGCCTTTTTGAGGTAATCACAATGGCGTTATTTCTTAAAAACCTCCCTTCTTTCCCCAGAAGAATTATTGAATACCATATTGAGCGTGGATTTTTTTTTTTTTTTTTTTTTTTTTTTTTTTTTAAGGGGAAAAAAAGTGCTCAAAGGGTGAAAGTCGTGAGAAAGTTTCTAACATACCTTTAAGCTCCGTTAAGTGTTAGAAAAATAGGTCAAATCTGAAGAGCGCTTAATCATCTTTGCACCTGAACAATCATGCTTTTTTACTGACATATTTTTTTGGCTCATGGAGAGAAAATTTAGCAAATAAACAAAATAGTTTGTATCAAATTATATTTGCTTTACATCAAAATTTTTTGTTTAAAGTATTGGAATATTTGTAGTCGTATAGTAAAATTGTTATTTATGTCCCAGGAACAACTTTTTTGCTGATAAATACTTTTAGCTCACGAAGAGAAAATTTAGCAATTAAATGAGAAATATGTAATTTAATATGAATGTACTGTAATTTGTAATATGTTATGTAATTTAATGTAATATGTAATGTATGTAATATGTAATGTACTATATAGTATGTAATGTAATGTTACGTAATATTTGTAACGTATCAAAATTTTATCTCGTTTATTGTTTTAAAATGCTTGTAGACGCCCAGTAAAAAAAAAATATGCCCATGGACATACTTTTTATTGACATATTTGTTACTCGTGGGAAGAAAATTACACAAATAAATAAAATATTATGTATTCTATAATGTTGTCTACAAAAAATTTAAATTTCTTTGAAGTTTTGGAATGTTTGTAGACACACAGTAAAGTTATTATTTATACCCATGCACATACTTTTATTGATCTATTGATTTTTTTTGCTTATGGAGCAAAAACTTTTTAATCAAATATTTTTAATATTTTTTAATATTTTAATCAAAATATTTTCAATCAAATAACATTTATTTTGCAAATATCTAGGTTTATTTAAAGTTATGAATGTTTGTATACTCACTATTTCTGCCCATAGTAATATTTCATTGCTGGCATATTTTTTTGTTCTCTCATGGAGGAAAAAAAAAAAAAAAAAAAAAAAAACAAGCATGTCAAAAAAAAGTTTTTAAGCGTATTTAAAAAAATAAAATAAATAAAGGTTTTTAAAATAGAATTGAATTTTATGTATTGATGATTAGAAAGTAACTCTAGAAAAGAAGTTATTTTCTGAGGTTTCTTTTTAAAATTATAAATGTTTTTTACGCCTTGATTTGTTGTGGTATATTTTGTGAATTGGTTTATATGTGCGCGTTGTTTAATATTTTTATGCTTGGCAATAAATTTTAATTAATTTTTGATTTTCTACTAAATAAAAATTAGAATAAAAATTAAGACGATATTTCACATTATAAATTGGTCTTCAGATTAAACTTATGCTTCATTTGTGCCTATAATTTAATACACATATTAATGAAATTTCTCGAGTTTTTGCATTCACATATAAAACTTTCCTGCTTGATTTATTGTGACCTCACTTGTGTTCTGTGTATTAGTTATTGTATTTTGCTTCTTTTAATGTAGTGTATACATATATCTTTTAATATAGCCCTGTTTATCTACTATTTATTCCCATAGAATTATGACATAGATTATTTATTAACTGAATACCCTTTCTTCGTATGGGGTAAAAATATAGAAAAAAAATTAATAACTCAATATAATTCAACTCAATGAAATCATTCACAAAACTGCATTCATATACCTGCATAAATAATAATGCTAAAATTGTTAAAAATTTTTTTTTAAAGTTATTAATTGTTACTTTTTTGATGGCTTTACGTTATTAGATTAAGCAAAACCCGATTTTAGGAGTTCCCCTCATCAAAATTAAGATCTAAGCTCATTCGGTGACTTATGGTATTGCTCGTGGTCAATTTATCGTTTAATAACCGACGTTGAACAATTAACCGATTCAATTCTCAGTTCTTAATTCTCAATTTACCACAATCGAGCAATTTTCCCCAACAATTTTTCTCTTTATTGCAAAATTTATTATTTTTTTATTGCAATGAATGTTGAATTTAAGCTATTTAGCTTTATAAAAACACGTATTAAAAACGTTTATATAAGCAAAATAAACACACGCGGTTTAGATAACTTTAGGATTACTAATTTGGTGGCATAGACTTTATTTTCCATGCTCGTGGATCACTTAGCTTAACTGAAGCAACAAATAAAAAATATTTAATTATTAAAGAGCATGCAATGAGCTCTGAGTTATACAGAGCTGTAAGTTAGCAAGCATTACTGATTTTTTTCTCTTTTAGATGATTAAAAAGGAACAGCCTCAACAGTTGAATACGTGACAAAGCCCAATGTTATCTCCAAATTTCAAGACTCTAACGCAAACAGTTCTGGAGGTGTAGGAGAGAAACAAAGGCACACAAACTTATTCCTTTATTATTATTGACATACTGAATACCTGTTCTACTTAATAAGAAGTAAATTAAATAATCAATAAATCGATATTAATCAAAACTAGGAAATTATGAACAAAACTAATAAAGCTAAAATAATTTCATTTTTGTTTTCTTCAAATTTTAGTATTCTTTGTTGCTTTTTCCAGTGCACTATTAGAAGTTTAATTCTAAAATTATAGTAAAATAACCGGCAGCGGTCTCTCCATCTAATTAACCATAAAGTTTACAGCAAAGAACATTTTTTACCTTTACGGTTTTGAAACCTCTTTCAATTACTTTGGCTAAAAAACCCTGAATAAAAAACTATACGGTTTTTACAACTAGCATGGTCACAAAACCGCAAAAATGAAATTTAAATAGAGATTAGTTTAGCAGCTATATGGTGCTGCCATCTATGCGTGAATGAGAGTATCGTATTCTAATAGTCCAGGGTCGCAAATTGAGCAATGGAGGGCACTGGAAACTCATGTTGAAGGGAATGGAGGAAATATTGCGGTGTCAACGCTGGGACTCGAACCCTCGTTCTGTTTAGTCATGAGAATGACAGATTAGCCCTCTCGGCTATAATGTGATTAATGAAACTAAGTGGCTTCAATAGGTGGGCCTAGTTGGTGCGATGAAATTCTGGTTGTTTAACTGTTTTAGGTGAAGGAAGTTAATAAGCTGTTTTTCTCACAGTTAACAGCTTGAATGCCATCTTATTTATAGTTATTTGACTGTTTTGCTTGAATAACATTTATATATGGTAAAATAACAATTAAATAAATTGTTATTTAACCATTTTTTTGTGAAAAATTTTCATTAGTGTGAATTTACGTTATTCCGATTTTATTTCATCAGCATAAACATTATCTATACTCAATGTCTTTTGGCGTGATACTATTGCTCAAGACTATCTGACACTAGTCAAAATTAAACACAATCAAGCAATTATCTCTGGCATTTATCCCTTTTGGGATCTGTAGAAAACCTATTACCACAGTGCCTATATTAGTTCATTTGAAACCAATTAAAAACGAACCAAATGTCACACTATCAGTAGTATTTAACATTAGAATAAAGTAAGCAGCATTGGCAACAACAGTATGACTATTTTTTATGGTTACCCTAAACGAATAAGTACCTTTCTCCATAAATTTTTAGTTATAATTTCTTTACTTCAATACCGTTGATTTTTAAATTACTTAGTTTCATAGTAACACGTTTCAAAAGCATAACTATAAAAATAAGCATTTAATTTCAGATGAATTTAAAAATATTTTTTTCTTCAATGCCCACCTTAGGAATGACCTTTCGTCGATAGAAGCATCTAAAGGGCAGATTTGTTGACCACTCTTTCAGGGGCACCATATTAGGTGGGCCAACGTTGCTCCCACAGTAAGGACAGATAGTACAGAGAATGAAAGAACATCTATGCCTTGCCCTGGATTCGAACCCAGAAACTAATTTAAAAACATTAATTTGTGAGATAGCCGTCACTTGCAATCCACGTTGATTGAGTTTAGCTGACGTAACGAATAAAAATAATTAAATATGAAAGAACATGGAATAAAATCCTATTATACTAAATAGAAGCTAACAAAGTCTGTAAGCTAGCAAACACTACTGATATTATCTTTAAAATATTTAAAAGAAACAGGAATTGTCTACAGTTTAATTTATAACAATGCATAGTGTTAAATAAATAAGAAAAATTTCTTTTCCAGGCATTCATCCAGAACGGGTAAAACAAAATTTTTAGAACGAATTTTGTGATGGAAGGCGTGATCTTCTCGCGCCAGCTGTTCAAATTTCATAATTCTTATTCAATATGTTCATATGTTTAAATTTCGTATGTTCCTAGCACATAGAGCTGCAGTTATAAAAGGGATATAAACTTTTCCCTTTAATATTATAAATTTCTCTGTAAAGCAATAAATTTTTATTAAAAAAATGGTTAAAAAGTATTAGCACTATTGCATTTGTAAATGTATATTTTAAACCGAAGGAAAAAAATCAATTAATAGAAAAAAGGATAGGAAAGAATATTTCAAAAACAGAAGGCTTTTTCACATTTTCTGTTAAGAAAGTTGTTATAATATATACGATAAATTTGTATAACACTCGCAGCGATGTTTCGGAGCAAAAGTATGAGTTGCAAAATGTGTCTGCATCTTTGCAAAACACTCCAAGATCTGAATCTTTCATCCTAAGATTTATATTGAGATGCGTTGCTAAGCAACATCACGTTTTTCTTTACTCAAATTCGGTTTCTGTGATGTAGAGTTCCTAATAATATTTAGCCTGATGTAAAAAAAAAATATATATATATATATATATTTATGAATTTAAAAATTCATGCTTTTTTGTATATTTTTCCTGTGGTATTTTCTTCATGAAGGAAATGTAAATGAAAATATTTTATTTGTATATTTCCGATAATGTTATTATTTTAATAACAGAAAAACCATTTTCATTTATTTTTTATTAAATTTTAATCGTTTTTGTTATACTGAAAAAAGTTTGGTGCAAATAAAGAGCGAAAATTTTTTTATGAGAATAGTTTCCATAATAGTTATTATATCATTATATTTGAGCAGACTTCGAATTTATTCGACGCCGACTTACCCTCCATGAAATTTTAGGAAAGTATCTATATAACGTACTTTTGATCTTATCAAATGCTTTTTTTAACCTAACATGTAACTAAATAGAGTCGGAGTCGAGCAAAAGTTTTCTACTTTATCAAAAACATTTTCCATTTCGACTTCTTAGCCCTTGATTTTTCCCAGGTTCTAAACTTGTAAAACTTTACCTTTTTATTTTTTTATTTTTTTGCGAGGCTTACTTTAATATAATAGTTCCATGATAGTTTTTATATAATTATATTTGTACAGATTATTGAAATAGGTATTTGAAATATTCGACGCCGACTTAACCTTTTGGAAATTGTAGAAAATATTTTTATAATATAACTTTGATTCTTTCAAATGCTTATTTCAATTTACAGGATACTTGTAATTAATCGAGCTTGGATTAGAATCGAGCTAATGTTTTGGACTTCGATTTTATCAAAATCTTCGATTTCGACTTTTCAGCCCTGATTTTTTCATAGGGTCTAGATTTGTTAAACTTTATTATTTATTTTATTTATTTATTCATTTTTTTTTGCAAGGTTTACATCAATGAAATGTTTAATCTGCAAATAACATCTCATGAGAAATGATAGCTCATGTAGAAAAGATAACGATCCGTTAGAGACTTTTTCTTTTTGTAGTGTTTATGTGTTAAAGCTTGAAATTACATTTTTACTACGAAATGAATTGTTATGTATAAACTTTCTGATATCAGTCTTTCATTAAAATTAAATTATATTTACTCTGATCTGTTAATAAAGATTAAATTAGGTTAAGTTGTAAGCGTTTGAAACCCTTTGCAACAACACTATTGCAAATTTGGATGATTAGAAAACACTGAGAGCTTGAGATTTTTACACTTTGAGATGAATAAATTTAACGGACTCAGGGCGAAATAGGAGTGAGCCACATTTTAAGAAAAGCGATTTTTGGTGAAAAACTCCACGATTTCCATGCAGACAATAAGATATCTTATGTTTTCTGCTGTAATTTAACAGAAATTGCGAGAGATTGTAAAGTAACTATCTGGAAACTACAGAAAAGAGCAGTTTGATGTGAAAATGTGACTTGTAATTGTTTGATGCAAAATTTTATTTGTAGAAAGGTTACCTTAGTTAGCTTTTAAGTTTTTCTTTCTATAATTTGCTCAAACAAATATGTATTTCAACAGCCCCTTTTCCTTTTCTTACAAATACATTTCTTAGATTTTCAACCTGAAATTTAGCTGAACTTTGATTGGCAGGTTCAGGTACTCCTGAACCAATTAATTTTTTCAGAATTGGATACCTGCAAGCGACGTCATCGTGGGTATCGATCCTGATAAAAAAAGACTTATAGCTGTAACGTTTATTGGCTGTTGAAAAGTGGTATTTGTTTATTTTAGCAACTGTTCTCTCCATTCTATTTCAAGTAAGCCTAGCCCGTCAAATGTGAATTCGATACGCAATCTCGTAATTAATTATCATATCACGTGATGATTTCTTAACTAATGAATTCTTGTAAGTTAATAAAATAATTAATTATTATTTAGCAAAAACAAAAATAATAAGCTAATAATTTTTCTTCATGAACGAAAAAAAGACTTATAGCTGTAACGTTTAAAACAATCAGCTGGCTCTGAGGTCATAGGTCAGGTAGCTGTGTATCAAAGGTCTTCTTCTCGAGTTCAGAATATCTCATTCAAAATGGTGAAGTAAGAACTATTGGCGGATGATTTGGCGACTTAATGGTCTCATTATATTTAGATTCACACCAAGGTGATGGAAAAATTATTGCAATTTATTGTTATTTTCTTTTGCAGGACATATTTGAAGAGAACTTTGATAGAGTAGAGTTTATCAGCGCAAGTTAGTACACATTTCCTAAGAAAACAGAACTAATTGATTACAGCTACATTGAGATATTATTGAATTGATAGACTTTTTAACAATATTATGAGTATACTTTGTTTCAGTTATTAGTTTAATTGCTATTTAAAAGAATGAAATAATTTTTCATTTATTACTCAGTTTTGATGTATACTACTTTGCAACGTGAAAATTTTTAAAATAACAAAGGTGAGCGTTATAAAATTAATATATATTCTGTCATTTCATATTTATGTAAATTAAGTTACGTCTATACTACGCGCCTGAAGCTCTTCATCAAGTATTAAGTTTTTTCATGAGGAATTATTTATATGAAGAGGTAGACGTTTTCTTATTTAGGTAATTAAATTTGATTTTTGAAAACTTCATATTGCAAAATACATGTACAAATCAAAACTTACTTATTACATTAAGGGGAGTCGAGGAGAGGGGCATACACAAATAATGCTAAAACTAGCCTTCTACGATTGACCTTTTTTCAGCATCTAAACAAGATATTGAGACAGTTTTTTTTTCATAGAATATTTACACATGCTTGTTTACACTGTGATAATTGTTAATGCACATCTTTGGCAGAAATTGTTTCAAAAAATTATGAATGGAGAACTTTTTATTTCTTAAAAAGTTTCATCAAAAATCTTTCATAAATCAAAACATATTCCTGTTAAGGCTAAAAACACTATCACAGCATACAAATGATATAACCTCAAATATCCCCCAAAAATTTCAAAGTGATATTATAAGTAGTTTCGTAGAAAAGTACATCGAAAATGGTCAGTTTTAGCATTATTGATGTATGCCGTACTGACTGCCATTAAACCTAATTGAATGTAACGAAATAATATTGAATATGAATATTTATATGCATATTCAAGCATTGTATTTGTATATTTGAATATTTTTCTCTATTAGAACTAGCATTCTGATTAAAGAAACCTACAATAATTAAAATTGGTAGGAATTATATGTAGGAATTAAACTTGAGGTAGGAATTAAAAACATTTTCAGCATTAACAAATGTATGTCTATATATTGTGTATGTAATTTGCCGATTCACGGACTAATTCATGAACTAAATGACTCATTCATGAACTAAATCACGCTTTCACTTCGTTCTCCATTTAATCGTTCATTCGTTCATTCATTCACTTACTCACTCGCTATGGCGTTGATTGCTAAACGTTCAACGAACGCGAAATATCTTGCAACATACGAAAATTTCACAAAATTTATTTAATTTTATTTTATTAATGAAAATTTACGATTACGTATTTTTCTATTGGCTATTTTCTGCAGAGTTAACAGTTAATAATTAGTGGTGTCAACAGCCAGTTGTGATTAGCAATTTTTGAGCAATTTTTTATAGTAAAAAATACATTCATATTTTTATTAGCGGTACACTGCGTTATGAAAAATTTAGAAAGGGTGCTCAAAGTCATAAGTTTGGAAAACACTGATTTAGAGCATTAAAAAATAGTTCTTTTTTACGATTTTGCTCAACAGAGTGCAGCACTATTTGTAGACATTTATTGGAACTTAGTGTAGAAACATATTTCAACAGGATTTTCCCAGCCCTGTTCATCTTAACATCTAGTTTGAATAATTTCGTTGAAAATATTTCCTTTTATAATATGTATATTTTTAAAATTTCAAAAATAATTTAAAACAATTGAGCGTAAAAAAACGTATGACAATGATTTTTAAATTCAACAGCTTGATTTCAAGTTTTAAAAAAGATAAACTATGTTGATGTCAGTAAATAAAAATTAATATTAATAAAAGAATAATAATTAACAATTAAAATTAACATTTATAGGGCAATGTTTTTGAAATTGAAATAGTTTTCTATCTCGATTTAATGTGATAAATCACCAGATGGCAGCACCAACAGTTTCACTTTTCAGTTTTCTGAAGAGTGAAATATGTACGGAGCAGTTTTGAATATATGCATAATAAAATTACGATGTTATTGCACCCTCTTTCTTTATAAACAGTCTTTATTTTTATTTCTTAGAAGTAACAAATTTAAATTTATTTGTTGTGCTTTTTCAAAGCATTCTTTCACCGTATCTTTATATTATTTGTATGTTTTTTTGCGCATTTTCCCCCTCTTTTATTTACTTCACATGTATAGAGATTGAACAGAAGATTGAAAAAAAGATGTATTTTTTAATTTTATATTAATGTAGAAGGACTAAAGGATCCACAAATGATAGTTATTTAATATTTTATTGTAATGCTTGGGAAAAATATGACGCCTTTACACTGACTTTTTATTTTGTTGAGTAACTAAATGACAATCGTCTTTTCACTATTACTTATTTTAATCTTAAAAATGTGACGAAAGTGCTTAGAATAGAGGCAGACAAATCTTAAATTTTCTAGAATATTAAATCAAAGTTTTTAACTTGTTTGATTGTTTTTCCATAATTTATGTTTTGTCTTAATAAAAATTAAAGCTGCAAAATCAACAGTAATGATATTTTTTTTATAAATTAATTGGATCAAATTGAATCCTTAACGAAATCATAAAATAATTAAATTAATAAATGCTTTTGAAAGTTAAAGTGTTAGTTCAACTAAGTTATAAGATTTTGCTAGTTAATTATAGATTCCTGTTTTTTTTAATACTGATTGATTTAGATAATGTCTTTTGAGTTATATTTGATTGATGATGTTATGGATTGTTGTTGATAATGTCTTCTTTAGAGCTCTTGTTCAGATAAACCTAGGGCAAACTATGATGTTGTAAGTTGTAAAAATATTTTTTCAAAAAATCTAATTGTAAGTAAATTATTGCAGGGGTATTTCCTCACAGCGTAATCCTAACATAATTTGTTATCATTTTTATATTTCGAAATCTTTTTTCACAATATGACATTTTTGTTTTACTCTAGGTTTATCTGAATTTATCTATACTTAAATTACTTATTTTAGCAAAAACGATTTTAGCATGAAGAATTTTCCCCTCCGTATACCCGTCAATACGAAGCAAAGCTTCAATTTTTTACTATATATGCTATTAGAGAAATAAATCAGAAAAAAATTATTAATTGCCCAATAGCCAGTAGTAGAATTTTTAACAGTGGCTACTTATGAAAAAATTTGACCACTGTTTCAAAAATTGAAAACTTCAAACGATTAAAAAACAGTTGTGAGGCATTTCTTTTAAAGCATTTCTTAAAATATGATGGTTGGTTGGTTCTAATGCAACTTGCCACACGGGCAGTCTGCATGGTGAAACCGAGCAAATTTAAGGCAAGGTGTGGGATTCTTGCTTTTTCAGTGGCGCCATCTATGGCCAAGAATTTGACTTCTGCCACATCATACGTCACACCTGTTTATAAGGCGGACCCATTCACACATCCATTCATTCATCCACAGATCGTAATTTTGACCTGAATCAGAGAACGACCGGTCACCAATCCAGTACCCCCAAAGGTTTTGATTTGTTATGGGAACGTGGAGTACTTTGCGACTCGACAGAATTTTAACGTGCATCAGCAAACAACTACATGGGAAGACTTCGGCCGGTGGGGTTCGAACCCACGAATTCTCCGACATGGGCCCAGTGCCCTATCGACCAGGCTATCCCGGCCTTTAAAACATGATAAACATAACAAGGTTCATTTTTAAAATGAAGAAAAATTTTAAGGAACAAATATGTAAGAAAGTAATATTCAGAATATTATAAAATATTCATTATTCCATATAATTAAAAATTTGATAATAAAATGCACATGCACATCGTTCACAAAAAGTGGCGTTTGTCACACAATGTTTAAATCACTATTTACTACATTTACATACCTGCCAACTTTTAATACTTTCGAGGATGATTTTTCCCAGTGGTAGTAAAAGGCATTTAAATTACAATTTTAGGCAGAAACATACGCTGTATTTTAAAAAAAGTTTATGCGGAATATCACAGCAATATTGCATATTAATATATATGCTTAATTTCTTAAAAAATAGTGGTGGCCAAAAAGATTATAAATTAAGTTTATGAATGCAAGGAATATATATAAGTGCAAGGAATGCATAGAAAACATACATTTTACTACCACTTTAAATAGAGAAATAAAATTTTACGCCAAATGCGTAAAAGTTGGCAGGGATGCATTTAGTACGTTTGTTCTATATTTATTATCATGCTCAGAGAGCCGTGATGGCTCAGGGCCTAGAGCGTTCGCCTTCCAATGAGGTGAACCGGGTTCGAATCCCAGCGATGGTTGGTCGACACGAATTCCCCTTCAAATTCAGAGTCCCCTGGCTGCCAGGCTAACCGTGGGAGGTTCTCGTGGTCTTCCTCTCCATGCAACGCAAATGCGGATTAGTTCAATCAAAAAGTCCTCCACGAAGGCAAATTTCTCCCAATACTTGATCCAAGAGTTACTTTAACTTCTAAGTTGGGTTCAAAATTACAAGACTACGTAGTTGAACATTAGTAGTCGTAAACCCAAAAATTGAGTCAGCTGTTCAACGACGGTTATAATTAAAATTATACTATCATGCTCAGAAGTATTTGCCAGATTGAAAGCTTAAAAAGTTTAAAAATTATTATTTTTTTAAATCAACCAGTTTGCGAGACTTTTCCTCTTAGAGATAGATAGACAATGAAAATCAAAGAAAATTTTCAAATTTTATAAAATTACATCACATTCCTTCATTTTAAAAAAAAAAACTGTGTAATTTTGTGTCAAGGTTCTGCACTATTTTCAAACTTTACCTAGAGGCCGCTCACAATCGATGAACGAAACTTAACATGTTTCAAACTCATAACAGTTATAAGAATAGCACATTAGCCACTGAAAAATTAATTTTAAATAGAATTTATTAAGGAGTCTTCTGTAAAGTACTTTAAATTCCTTAAAAATTACCATTTAATACCATGACCATGAAAATTACCTTTTAATACAACTACCATTTAATTTCAATTTTAACACCTTGAAGAAACTTTACAGCATTTTTCAAACTTCTGACGTATTATGAATAGCTTATTATTCACCGAAAAGTTAATTTTAAATAGCATTTAGGAATCTTCAATAAAGTATTTATAATATTCTTTTAAAGTATTTTTAATAAAGTAATGGTATATTGAATTTTCAATAATTATTTTTTTAAGATCCAGAAATTATAAACGTGATTTCCGCGAGTCTCTCAATTTTTAGTTCCTTAATTTTTAGATAGTCGAATGAAATTTTTTTTATAACCAACATTGAATGGAAGATGCATATAACAGCTTTGTCATTTCTAATGTTTAATTCTAAACATATTCTTGTAATTTTGAATCTAATCGAATATTTCTTTCTTTCGCAGAAGTTAAAGTAACTCTTGGATTGATACAAATTCGCCTTCGTGAAAAACTTTTTAGCGCAACTAATCTACTTTTTAGTTACAGGGAGAAGTGACCCACAAGCACCTTCCATCCCAATGGTCAGAGAACTCAATCCCGACATGTTGGAAATTAAACTAGAGCTAACAAGTCAGAAATACTCTTGAACGAAAAAACTCTATACAGGAGATCCATGTAGCAGCTTTGACGTTCTTAATTTTTATTGTATGTACTTGTAATTTTGGACCCAGCTTAGCTAAAGTAACTATTGAATAGAGGCAAATTTGCCTTCGTAAGGAAGTTTCTCAGTGAAACTAATGCATTTTTGCGTTAAACAGAAAAGTAAAACCCATCGAACACCTCTTGCAATGGACAATTACAACATTTCTAAATTTTTTTTATTTTTAACCCTAACTTATTAGATATTCTCTCCTGAATCCGAAAATCTGATTGTTTTTTTCCCCTCAAATGCTTATTTCATTAGTTATTAGACATTTAAATTGCCCAAAAAGGTCTGCATAAGTGACGCAATCAAGAACTATCCCTGATTGATTATGACGTCACATGTGCTGAATGGAAACGTGCCTCCTCCAACCTCTAAGGCTATTTCAATGCTTTTTCAGTTTTGATATCACTTGTATCGTATGAGCATTCTTTGTATATCATTGGAAAAAAATTTTGCGAACTAATTTTTACGGTTTTGAGACCTTTTGCAAAATGGATTTTGGAGGATTTTGAATTTTCAAACTGTTTGTTTATCACTAAAATAGCAGAAAAAATGATTTTGTAGCTCTTCACAAGGGATTAAATATCTTTTCAGCTGAAATCAGTGGTGTTAAATATTTATTGTGTATTACATATATTTAAATACACATCAACGCTCATACCTATTCTCAATATTATTCTTTGAGTAAATAGGAATTTCGCTATAGTTAGAATTTATTTTTATTTTTAAATTTATAAATTTTAAATACTTTTTTCTGCTATAAAGTATTTACAAGATATGTCTTCTGTTAATTTTTCTTATTTCTGCAAACTACTTGTCAGCGCTTGCAAATAATAATTCCAAAGTAACAAAATTTATGCATTATTAATTTTTAATGAAAAAAATTAATTAAAATAGGTGAAAAAAATCTCATTTTAAGCATTCGGTATCGCCGAAAACGGATCAACACTTTCAAGAATCTAGTCCATTGAAATCTATCTATCTGTCCATCATCATCATTCTCGTCATTAACGAAACGTGTAACGAAAAAAATTTTCTTAACTCTCACTTTTTTCTAAATTGAATTCTATTTGATCGTTGAAATTCAATTCACCTTAATATCAGATTTCGATTCCAACTTCATACTAAACTGCAGCTTAACTCCGAAGTGAATAGCCCAATTTATTTTTAAACCTTTTGTATTGTTGTGCCCCCCCCCCCAAAAAAAAAAAACTTCAATTAAGAAATTAAAATTATTTCTAGATTCTGACATATCTGAGTCAAATAAATGTATTTTAAGATCTGGTATATTTTTTTCTTGCTTAGAAGCCATCTATTCGAGCTCCGTGAGTTCAGTATTCATTTAATATGAAATTCATATAATAGAAAAGTTTTGCAGAATTCTTATAGCCGCAACAGGTTTAAATATGATCAGAAATATTTAAAAAATGCCCTTAAAATGTTTTGCATGAAAAAAGGCATTATGTTTGATTGGTTATTGTTGCCTTTACAGCGCACAAGTACTTCGATATATTTTTAAAGCCAGACAAAAAAAAAAAAAAAAAAAACAAGCTATAAAGATGCATAAAATATAACATGCATGAAAAAAATTTAATGAAATTAAAATCTAAGCAAGTAAATAAAACATTGAGACAATAGTAATTTATAGTAATTCACTTACCCAGAAATCCTAATGGTTTACATCTTTAGGTAATTTTTTATTTTTTTATTAACACAATGTTGACACATCAAAAACTGGTTGGTATGATGGAAGGGGAAAAAAAAAGAAGTAATAATCCATCTTGAAGCTATCCAAAGAATCAAACAATAACAGCAATGCGTGAAGATGATGGAACACGAAATTATATATATAAAAAATAGATGGGTGCCGAGAGTAGAGAGAGAAAAAAGAACTTTCTTTCTCGTAGTTGATTCTTTAGCACAAAAGACAAGCAGTGCTAGGGAAGGGATAACTGCTAACTAGACCGCCATCGTCTTGACACGCTTCTTCCGCAGATTAGCCAAGATCATCAAATGAAGGTAATCCCTCTGCGGTCTTCTTCTTTATCTTCTATTTCTGAGGCACAAGTTCTTCTTTTCGAAAAACCGTCGATTGGAGGGTAGAAAGTTCTTCTTAATCCGGGAGTGAGGTGCGATGAAAGATTTGGGATTGGTTTTTTTCCCTGAGATGTATGCTTTAATTAAAGTCAAGAGACCCCATCTTTCCATTTGTTGGATGGCTAACAAGCTGGCCTGAGGATAGACTTACCCTAAGTTAGGTGGAGAAAATTATAAGTTCTGAATAATTGGTTATTGGAAATAATCAGGTTTGCTTTCTTAATCTCCTGATTTAAATGATTTTTTTAAAAAAGAAAATGCTTTTTGATTATTGTTTTTCCAATAGTGAAGTTTTTAAGAGAACAATAAATAATAACTAGTTGCTGGAAAAGTTTTTTTCAAGGAAGAGTTACGTAGAAATTATTTTCATGAATGCTTCATGTTGCGAAATTTTTTGCTTAGAGGTAAAGAAAAAACCAAAATTTATTATTCAAAAAATTTAGTGCTTTAAAAATTTAAATTGAAGCAAAATTTATTGATAAAATTACTTCTTTTAGGCAATTAGTTTTTTCAGATGATGCTTATTAAAAAAAAAAAAAAAAAAAAAAAAAAATTATGCTACCATTTTTATAAAAAAATTTGTTTTTGAAATTAAAAAGGAACTGATGGTAAACTGAGCTTTCATGGAGATTACCAATGATGAAAAGACTTTGTTGCAATTTTATTAGATATGATATTTTATTGGAGTCACAAAATAATTAGGTACATTTAAAAAGATTTATTTTTAATTTAATGTGAATTTTTCATTTTGTTACCCCAATATATGAAAAACTGTTAATGTTGCCAAAATTTAGAGACAGTAAAATAATAAGATAATTTTAAGATATGACTTCTTTTAGGTAATTCTTTTTTTTTTTTTTTAATTAATGACATTTAAAAAAATTCTGATGGCTATTACTATATACATGTTTTTTTTCTTTCAATTCCATGTAATTCGTATTTTTATTTATTCTAATATTTTTATAAAAGAAATTGTTCTCTAAATTTAAAAGGAAAATCATGGTAAAACACGAACTTTTTAAACAATTAAAATTTCACTTTTAGTTACTACTAATAATCTAATAATAACTGTTACCAATCATCTCCTAATAATAATTAAGTTGCTATTAATAAGACTCCCAAAGACCAAAAAAACATAATTTCATTATATAGGATGTTTTATAGGTATCATAAAACAATTAAATACAGTTAGATAAGATTCATTTTTAAAATAATCTAAATTTTTAAATTTGTTTCCCCACTATAAGTAAAACTGTGAATGCCACCAAAATTATTAATTACCATTAAATAATTATATTTAATTAACCACTAAACCATTAAGTAAACAATTAAATAATTATTATTTGATTAAGAATAATTTTTAGAAATCTTATAGAAGATATGTTTTAGGTCGTTATAGCTACAGGATAATAGCTTCAAATCAATTGCTACGATTGCTTAATTAAGAAAAAAGATGTTTAAATTAGATTTTTAACTAACATGAATGAGACCTAGGGTGGGATAATTAAATTCAAAAATACTTCTAAAAATCTTAAGAACTGAAAAGTTAGAAGAAAAAACATAGGATTAATTTTATATTTGATCCAAAGCAAATATCTTTGTTTCTTTTAGAACACGTTATGACTTTCACTTCTCTGGGGCGCAATCGATAAGAAAAAAGCATCTCATCTACCCCCACCCCCAACGATTGGTCCGTAAGACCAGACATCTTCATACAGACAACAATTGTTGACAAATTAATCCTCGTTGCCAATGTTACCACAGAGTCAATCTTCTACATTTCCTTTCTAATCCTCCTTGGAATACTTCTTCCAAGAGAGCCAAATTGGAGATGAAAAATTTTTCCTTCTTGTTCTGCAGCACTCATCGTTCTTTTTTCTTTTGGACTAACCCGTTCTGCACTACTCTCTATTTTTTTTTTGTTCTATTTTCATGGGCTGATATGGCTGGACTAATGATTAATGGTCATCCTTGACCCCACGCGTCGTCTGACCAGGAGTCAACGAATGCTTCGTGCCTCTGCAGATATTTTCTTTTCGTCTCCTGTTTTTAGGAATTGTCTTTTCTTTAGCGGTGATTCTTTAGCTTGTTTTATATCTGTGGAGTGGATGACGTCTCTTTTGTGATGGATAGTTAGGCAGGAAAGTGGCAGACTTTATTGTTCTTCTTTTTGATTTCTTCGAATGGAAGGTATTTTAGTAAAAAGGCTGATTGGGCAATATGAAATGTCAAGCTGTGATTCGTTGATGATTGGTGAATAAAACCAAAAGTGGAAGAACTCTCTCTGGTCAGCTTAGATAATCTGGAAAAAAAGAGTGCAATGTAAATATTTTATTCTATTTTGTTCATTACTTATCAGATGTACTGTACTAAAGGATGGATGTGAGACATTTTGTTTTGAAATCAGCTCATTTCGTATTGTTTCTGAAAATAATTTGTTTATGAAATTATTTTCTTTTGTAAGCTATTCTTTAACTTCTTCTAGCGGTTACAATCAGAAACATCATCTTCAAAATAACATGTAAATATTTTTAAATATTGTTATAAATTTAAAATTTAGAATGTTTTCTTTATAAAAATTTTTTTAAAATTTTCTTTTTTCTAAAAAATATTTGTAAAGATTTTTTTTTTAAATTTTTAAAAAATTTGAAACTTTTAAATTTTTAAAATATTTGAGCTTTTTTAAATATTTAAATGGCTTTAAGAATTAATTTGAGGGATTTAGTTTCGATATTAGCTCATTTCATTTTGTTTTTGAAACTATTTGTATTTTGAAAGGTTTTTTTCATAACCACTTTGAGTGATTGCAATTAAAAACATATTCTTCAAAATTATTTATTATTTTTTTTATAAAATATTTAGTCTTTTTTAAATATTAAAAATTCTGAAAAAAATATTTCTGAAATTCAAAATTTGTAAAATTTTATCTTTTATTTTTGACTATTTTTAATGACTAAAGAAATTTAGAATTTTTTATAAGAGAAGTTTTAGCAAATTTTATTTTTAAATTTTGTAAACTTTTACTTAAGAAAATTCAGCTTTATATTACATTGTATTTCCCTGGTTGTGAAACAAATATAAGCGCTGAAATATTTTTTTTTCATAAAAAAATTATAACTTTTAAGGCCTTTTTTTGGAAAGATGTGTCACGCACGCTAATAAAACTGCCAACGACGACGTATTGTACATGTCGACAAGCAATTATTACAGCAATAAAAAAATATTCCTTTTCATTACACAGAAATAATTAAAAAAACAACAACATTATACCGATTACTATAAGGCAGGGGTGGCCAAATTCCTTAATAGTCGAGTCATTTCTCAAAATTTGAAATTTTTCGCGAGCCGCAATTAAATACGTATTTGAAAGGTATAAATTTTTTAATTTTTTTTTTTTTTTACATAAATTACATTTATTGAAAACATAAAAGTGAAAGTACAAAATATGTGTATTGATTTTAAATATTAAAAATTTTACTTCTCTATTTACTTCATTTATTTTACTTCTCTTGATAATTCTTTAAAATTTGGTGAATGATTGGTGACAGCACTTCTCAGTAATTCTTTAAGATGCTGGTTAGTTAATACTGATCGGTGTTTGGATTTCACGAATTTTAAAGGGGAATAAAAAGATTCACATAAGTACGTTGTTCCGAATATTGAAATAATTCGACAAACAGCCTTTTTTAATTCAGCCCTTTTTAATAAATTTTTTTAAACAGCCTTTTTTAATGTCATAATTATATTGGAAATGAAAAATTCACCTTGCATTGAACAACGTTGCACTTAGTCTTTCATATTTGTTCTCGGTAATTTAAAAGACATTTTGAAACACATACAAAACGATAATAATTTATTAAAATATAATAGCACAAAACTGAAAAGGGAACTCGAGTACATTTATCGAGAGTCATAAATAATCCATCAAAGAGCCGCATGTGGCTCGCGAGCCGCAGGTTGGCCACCCCTGCTATAAGGCATCGGACATCTAATGCCTCGCAGTAAGTTGCGCTACGGCACTTTTATTTATGTCGCATTAGAGCTGCACAACGGCTATTGGCAACGGTCTGGGAAACATCCCTGAGGATGATCTGGTAAAAAAACATTCACACACCGCGCATCCGCAGATCATAATTTTGACCCGAGCTAGATGACAATCAGTCTCCGATACAGTACCCCCAGATATATTCATTTGTTATGAGAACTTAGAGGACTTTGTGACCCCGATATATTTAGCGTGCATCAGTCATCATTTTGTAATCGGGGAGAATCTTCCGCCGGCATGGATCGAACTCACTACCTTTTTGTCCAACACCCTACCAGCCAGGCTACTCCGGCTCTAATTTCTATAAAGTATCGAACATTTAATGCTTCGGAGTGAGTTGCAGTCGACTGTTTTGATTGGCAAATTTCTTTCCAGCGCAAGCGATTAAAAGCTTTTTTCAAAAAATAGATAAAACCAGCTTTTGTGTATATTGTTTTGAAACAAAATAATTGATGATTCATATACTTCTTTTAACTTCCTAAATTTTTAACTGCAAATTTGAAGAGACGAGGTTCGAGGAAGAGCGAGTCAGAAACCTTTTAATTCAAAAGACCACTGGAATAGGGAGAAAGGTGAAAGTAATTCAGAAGGGAAAATTTAAGTTTTTATGCTTTGAAAAGAAAACTTTTCTGGCCTGTTTATATTCTATTTTAAAGTTTACTTTCGATATTGAAAAATAAATTACACAACAATTGTTAGTATTGTATTTAGGATTTTAGTCACCTTTAATATTCAAGTGTTTCTGATGGGTTATTCGATGTATGCATGAATATTTAGACCGACCATGATTAGGTTTGTGGTATAGAGAGAATATGACTGAGTTACGTTATATAGAGAGAATACTCTAGCTGATTATGTTTTATATTTATGTTATGTTATTAGTTATGCGCTGTTTTAATATTTCATTTTCTAGCTTAATAAACGTTTTTTGTAAGTTCAAAGACGAATCTTTAATTATGCTTGCTAGGTATTTTCCACTAAGTCTCAAACCATCACAGAACTAAATATACTGAACACAGAAAGATACAACTACTTTTCGCTTTAGATAAATAGAATGCATTTATAACTAATTAAAATTTGTTTTTAAAATTGCCAAAAAATAATTGTTGTTTAAGAATGGGGATATTAAAAATTAGTATTGTTTTATGGAAATATAAATCTTTATTTCATTCAACTAAATATACAATTAAAAAAAAAAAAAAAAAAAAATTAAAAGTGTGTATATAATTTTTAGTCATAGATTTTACTTTATTCAAATGTATTTCAAAAACTTCTTAAATTTCATTTATGAATTAAAAAATGTGTTAAAAAAGGTCGATTACCAAAACAACAATGGCCATTTTTACATGGTCTAGAAAACAATATCGAAGTCTCCTTAAAACACCATGGCATATTACCCATGGCATATTATAATATTACTGAAATCGAACTATTGATTCAGATAATTGACATGAGTATTCAATTCCACAGCAAAGAGCTAATATAAAACGCTATAGTTTAGTCATTTCAAATTGCCGATCAGGTGGCCGAGTGGTTAGCGTGCCTGACTGCGGAGCCGCTGGTTGCGGGCTCGAATCCTGCTCAGGGCATGGATGTTTCTTTCTCTCTCTTTGTGTCTATGTCCTTTCTTCTTTGTGTGTGATTGTGTGAATGTGGCCCGCCCTATAAACGGGTTTGTGGTAGTGTGACGTGGGCGACGCTGCTCCACCGCTGTGGCTTTGCCACAGATGCCACTTTTCAACTCAAGTCACTTTTCTCGGAATCAATCGTGAGGCACTAACGTTGGCTTTTCAAATGCACGGCAGTACAGCTGTATTTTATGCATTTCCCACAACAGTTTTTTACAAAATGCTATTAAAACTTTAAAAGCTTCAACATGCAGTAACTACTGCTCACATTGCGTAAATACTTTTTCCATCTTTTTAAACGGTATCTTCTTCCTCTTACTTACCTATCATCATTTATCAATTCCCCAATTTTTTTTTTTTAAAGTTGTTAACATCCGAAACTGAACCAAAAGCAGTTGTAGGGTTAAATCTCAATTATATATTTAACTATATGATCAGCAAATATAAAGCACCTTACAGTACTGTTTACCAATTTTATAATAGGGTATTGGCATTCCAGTTTTGTGTACTTTTTAGATCAGCATACAATAAAAAATGCCTCGTCTGCAATAATGTTAGCAGGTTAATTATATAAACATCCGATGAATTATTTAGATATTGAAATTTTCTTCATTGTCGTGAATAAGTATGTATAAGGCAACAAACAATTTTTAAAATTCCGAATAAGCCTAAAACATTCCCACCCAGCTACGTCTTAATATATTTTCCCACAACAACCTTCTAAAACGCTATTAAGACTTTAAAAGCTTCAACATACAGAAACTACCCGAATAATTAACCTCACATTAGGCAATTACTTTAACCAGCGTGTTGGCAGCAGCAGCAGCATCCTTTCCCCCTTCGCTTACCCCACCCACTCATCACTTCAAACTTTAAACGCAACTTCTGGACCGAAAACAAAAGACCTGCCTTCAAGAAACAGCAACTCTTTTAAAGCGTTTACAGACACGCACTCAGGTGAGGCAGTGGCCCAACGACACCACTTAATCTAACATTCATAACAAAACGGCCCGAAATTGAATCGCCCCTGCCTTGTTGAATGCAGCCTTCTTTCATTATCTTAATTATCCTTAGATCTAATGAGAGAACCTTATGGCGCAGTCCTTTTAGAGGTAATCAAGAGACTCAGATTACCTGAGATGGTATTTCTGGAGATCTTGAGGGAAAATGTTCTCTCTTTCGTAATTAAAGGACAGTATTTTCCTCTCGTGGTATAAAGATATATATATATATACTTTGATGCTTTTACCTTTTATTGCTATCGGTTCCTACCATTAACGGGGAATCTGATCTTGGTTTTGGAGATTTAGGCCTAAGCCGTAATGAAGTATATATAGTTGTGTATGTTTTGTACCGTGAAAGATATGAGAGTTTGATGCTCAATTGATTCCATTTTTCCTGATAATTACGATATAATAGAATGATGTGATCTATTTTGAGCGAGTTTAATGTATGCTAGCGTTGTACGTTTGCTTTAATATAAAAGATAAGTACATATTTTTGATTTTGATAATTACAATATGAACTGTTATTTGATTTTTTATGGCTTTGAGCTTTACTTTTTTTTTATGGAAAGGGTTTGAGATATGCTACAAAGAAAACATACTAGAAGAGGGGTTGATGAATAAAAATGTGCTAGAAAAATTGAAAAGAAGACCATAGTTCTAAAAAGCAGACTTTTCATGAGAATATCTTTAAAAATGTTGAACATCTTAGAGGAGCGAGAGAGAGCAGATCTTTTTTTTATGGAAAGGGTTTGAAATATGCTACAAAGAAAGCATACTAGAAGAGTGGTTGATGAATAAAAATGTGCTAGAAAAATTGAAAAGAAGACCATAGTTCTAAAAAGCAGACTTTTCATGAGAATATCTTTAAGAATGTTGAACATTTTAGAGGAGCGAGAGATAGAGCAGATCTTTTTTTTATGGAAAGGGTTTGAAATATGCTGCAAAGAAAGCATACTAGAAGAGTGGTTGATGAATAAAAATGTGCTAGAAAAATTGAAAAGAAGACCATAGTTCTAAAAAGCAGACTTTTCATGAGAATATCTTTAAGAATGTTGAACATCTTAGAGGAGCGAGAGAGAGAGCAGATCTTTTTTTTTATGGAAAGGGTTTGAAATATGCTACAAAGAAAGCATACTAGAAGAGTGGTTGATGAATAAAAATGTGCTAGAAAAATTGAAAAGAAGACCATAGTTCTAAAAAGCAGACTTTTCATGAGAATATCTTTAAGAATGTTGAACATCTTAGAGGAGCGAGAGAGAGAGCAGATCTTTTTTTTTATGGAAAGGGTTTGAAATATGCTACAAAGAAAGCATACTAGAAGAGTGGTTGATGAATAAAAATGTGCTAGAAAAATTGAAAAGAAGACCATAGTTCAAAAAAGCAGACTTTTCATGAGAATATCTTTAAGAATGTTGAACATCTTAGAGGAGCGAGAGAGAGAGCAGATCTTTTTTTTTATGGAAAGGGTTTGAAATATGCTACAAAGAAAGCATACTAGAAGAGTGGTTGATGAATAAAAATGTGCTAGAAAAATTGAAAAGAAGACCATAGTTCTAAAAAGCAGACTTTTCATGAGAATATCTTTAAGAATGTTGAACATCTTAGAGGAGCGAGAGAGAGAGCAGATCTTTTTTTTTATGGAAAGGGTTTGAAATATGCTACAAAGAAAGCATACTAGAAGAGTGGTTGATGAATAAAAATGTGCTAGAAAAATTGAAAAGAAGACCATAGTTCTAAAAAGCAGACTTTTCATGAGAATATCTTTAAGAATGTTGAACATCTTAGAGGAGCGAGAGAGAGAGAGCAGATCTTTTTTTTTATGGAAAGGGTTTGAAATATGCTACAAAGAAAGCATACTAGAAGAGTGGTTGATGAATAAAAATGTGCTAGAAAAATTGAAAAGAAGACCATAGTTCTAAAAAGCAGACTTTTCATGAGAATATCTTTAAGAATGTTGAACATCTTAGAGGAGCGAGAGAGAGAGCAGATCTTTTTTTTATGGAAAGGGTTTGAAATATGCTACAAAGAAAGCATACTAGAAGAGTGGTTGATGAATAAAAATGTGCTAGAAAAATTGAAAAGAAGACCATAGTTCTAAAAAGCAGACTTTTCATGAGAATATCTTTAAGAATGTTGAACATCTTAGAGGAGCGAGAGAGAGAGCAGATCTTTTTTTTTATGGAAAGGGTTTGAAATATGCTACAAAGAAAGCATACTAGAAGAGTGGTTGATGAATAAAAATGTGCTAGAAAAATTGAAAAGAAGACCATAGTTCTAAAAAGCAGACCTTTCATGAGAATATCTTTAAGAATGTTGAACATCTTAGAGGAGCGAGAGAGAGCAGATCTTTTTTTTATGGAAAGGGTTTGAAATATGCTACAAAGAAAGCATACTAGAAGAGTGGTTGATGAATAAAAATGTGCTAGAAAAATTGAAAAGAAGACCATAGTTCTAAAAAGCAGACTTTTCATGAGAATATCTTTAAGAATGTTGAACATCTTAGAGGAGCGAGAGAGAGAGAGCAGATCTTTTTTTTTATGGAAAGGGTTTGAAATATGCTACAAAGAAAGCATACTAGAAGAGTGGTTGATGAATAAAAATGTGCTAGAAAAATTGAAAAGAAGACCATAGTTCTAAAAAGCAGACTTTTCATGAGAATATCTTTAAGAATGTTGAACATCTTAGAGGAGCGAGAGAGAGCAGATCTTTTTTTTATGGAAAGGGTTTGAAATATGCTACAAAGAAAGCATACTAGAAGAGTGGTTGATGAATAAAAATGTGCTAGAAAAATTGAAAAGAAGACCATAGTTCTAAAAAGCAGACTTTTCATGAGAATATCTTTAAGAATGTTGAACATCTTAGAGGAGCGAGAGAGAGAGCAGATCTTTTTTTTTATGGAAAGGGTTTGAAATATGCTACAAAGAAAGCATACTAGAAGAGTGGTTGATGAATAAAAATGTGCTAGAAAAATTGAAAAGAAGACCATAGTTCTAAAAAGCAGACCTTTCATGAGAATATCTTTAAGAATGTTGAACATCTTAGAGGAGCGAGAGAGAGCAGATCTTTTTTTTATGGAAAGGGTTTGAAATATGCTACAAAGAAAGCATACTAGAAGAGTGGTTGATGAATAAAAATGTGCTAGAAAAATTGAAAAGAAGACCATAGTTCTAAAAAGCAGACTTTTCATGAGAATATCTTTAAGAATGTTGAACATCTTAGAGGAGCGAGAGAGAGAGCAGATCTTTTTTTTTATGGAAAGGGTTTGAAATATGCTACAAAGAAAGCATACTAGAAGAGTGGTTGATGAATAAAAATGTGCTAGAAAAATTGAAAAGAAGACCATAGTTCTAAAAAGCAGACTTTTCATGAGAATATCTTTAAGAATGTTGAACATCTTAGAGGAGCGAGAGAGAGAGCAGATCTTTTTTTTTATGGAAAGGGTTTGAAATATGCTACAAAGAAAGCTTACTAGAAGAGTGGTTGATGAATAAAAATGTGCTAGAAAAATTGAAAAGAAGACCATAGTTCTAAAAAGCAGACTTTTCATGAGAATATCTTTAAGAATGTTGAACATCTTAGAGGAGCGAGAGAGAGCAGATCTTTTTTTTATGGAAAGGGTTTGAAATATGCTACAAACAAAGCATACTAGAAGAGTGGTTGATGAATAAAAATGTGCTAGAAAAATTGAAAAGAAGACCATAGTTCTAAAAAGCAGACCTTTCATGAGAATATCTTTAAGAATGTTGAACATCTTAGAGGAGCGAGAGAGAGCAGATCTTTTTTTTATGGAAAGGGTTTGAAATATGCTACAAAGAAAGCATACTAGAAGAGTGGTTGATGAATAAAAATGTGCTAGAAAAATTGAAAAGAAGACCATAGCTCTAAAAAGCAGACTTTTCATGAGAATATCTTTAAGAATTTTGAGCATCTTAGAGGAGCGAGAGAGAGCAGATCTTTTTTTTTTCTTCACGAAATTAATCATGGACGAAAAAGTTTCAAACTAAGAACAATACTTTGCGGAGGAAAAGAAGACAGCATACTGAGTGATAAATATGTTCTTCTACTAAGATATATTATACAAAAATCCAAATGCGCTGTTGAACTCTGATTTACACATAGAGTACAGTGAATCAAGAAAAATGTAAATCTTATGATTGTTGATTCCTTCTCTATGGAAGAATTAAAAACTGATATTAAGAAACAAAAAATCAATAAATCCCCTGGACCTGACAGGATTTTTTTAGGATGCAGTGTCTGGCGATGCACAGCTATTCAGGGATATAATTCTATATATATGGAAGCACTGAAGCACTACACACTGAATGAAGCCTTAAAACCATCTGTATTATACACAAAAAAGAGATTTGTTATAGAGGAATCTGTTTTTTTTTTTACATCGTGCAAAATTCAATCTACTATCCTTTAGAGCAACATTCTTTATATTTGCTGCTGATATAGTTAAACATATAGTTGAAATTAAACCATATAACCGTATATGGTTTAGTTTCAGATGTAGACTTAACAACTTTAAAAAAAAAAACCAGATGAATTGATGGTAAGTAACGGGAAAGGATAGTAGATAGAAGAGGAAGGACTCCTACCATGTGTCAAGAATATGATCGGTGACTATTAGTGTTGTTTTAAAAGAGGAAGATCGGCTATTGAACAAATTTCTTAACTAAAGCAGATTTTTGAAAAATATAGGGAATTTGTCATCGGAACAAACAATCTCAATTTGAGAACAGCTTATGACTGTGTTAATAGAGGTTTTGGAAGTAGTTAAATATTCCGGAAGAACTTGTTGCCCTTATAGCCTCGCTTAAAAAAACTATGATACATACACGCCCAAAGAGCGACTTCATTGAATAGTTTATGGTCAAGAATGGAGTGTATCAAAGGAACGCACTGACTTGTCGCTTATTTAACATATCATTAAAAAAAGTAATTAGTGATTCAGCAATAAATACCCGATGAACTATTTTTATTTTTAATAAGTCAGTTAATATTCCTCCCTATGAGAATATAACATTTGCTTAGACAATAGGGCATAGGGGGATCTTAAACTGGTATTTATAGTTTTGAAGCGAAATGCAAAAATAATTAATTTGTCAGTAAATGAAAGTAAAACAAAATATTTGCCACTTTTACCGTTCGATCCACAAATTCCCAACTTAGAAATTGAAACTTGTAAATTTGAAAAGGTTAACAGTTTTATTTATTTAGGATTGGAAATAAACAACAAATACTTTTACCCTTGAAATACTCAAAAGAATTAGACTTGCAAATATTTGTATGCTTTTAGAGTCTGAAGAAATTTCCAAAAATCCGACTCTCTTAAACTGAGAACTAAATTGCTTCTTAGCAAAAGTCTTATGAGATCTAAACTGACATAAGCATAGAATACTTGGGCAATGACTTTACGGGATGCGTTGGGGACTTTCGAGAGAAACATTTTACAAGGTTGGGTTCAGGTAAATGGTTCATGGTGGAGAAGAAATAATTTAGAGTTTTACAGGATTTTTAAAGTACCTGATATTGTAAAATTCATCAAAATCTAGAGAATTAAAATGGCTGGTCATCTGAAAAGAATGCATGAAGATCGATGCTGTAAGAAAGTCATTTAGGTAAAAAAAAAATCAAGACTCGGGGTAGATACCCGCTAAGATAGATCGACTCTGTTAAGAATGACTTAAACATTTTTAGGGTTAATAACTAGAGATTAGTAACCAAATGTAGAGATGACTGAAGAAAACCTTTTTAGAAGGCCAGGTCTTACCAGGGCTATCGAACCATTAATGAAGAAGAAAGCGTTTGCATTTCCAGTTAATTATGATAGACCAGTCATACGATTTAGGTCAAAAATCTATTATAGTCTATCCACCATTGGCTAAGGACCCTTATTTTCTTTCTGTAGTATAAAGTACTTTTTTAGAAAAGTCCTCAAAAGTTCAAAATTAGTTTTTAGGACTAAATTTTAGAAGCTGGAAAACCAAATATCCAGATTTTTAGGTTCAAAAATTAAACAGGTTAAATATTATTAAATATTGGGTTCCATCCATGAATTTTTAGATGGCCAATTACCTAGGATGGGTAGAATCCAGTCTATAAACATTGAACAGCCATATTATGACCACCTTACCTTAATAGAATGTTGGTTCACCCTTTGTTCATAATATTGCAATGATTCTATAAAATGTCGATAGGTAGTGAGATGAATTGGAGAATATAGTTCCAGTTCATTAGATTTGATGAGACTGGATCTAGCTGCCTGATCCAGCTGCTTAACTGTTCGATAGGTTCTCATAGATCTGGCAATTACGCAACCCAATTATGCAAGATAAAGTCTAGGTCATTTTCTTCGAATTTATTCAAGCCAATGCTAGCTTTATTCCAGGGAGCATTTTCTTGATGGAAGTATCAAACACCTGCAGGGTACACATGATATGATACCCTTTAAACACTTTTGGGAATTTTGTTGTTTTAAGAGAATTAAGAGTATAAAAAATCATGTAAACTTCCCAAAACCATAAAATTGTTTCCACCAGCTGGGTTCTTGCAACGCGATTCATCAAACCATATGAAAATTTTCCAATCATCTGCTGCCAAATCTTTACCATCTTTTGCAAACTGAAAACATCCGTTCTTGTTAAAGGGAGGCAGTTGAGACACACAATCAGACCATAGATTATACATTGCAACGTGTGAAAACAGTTCATTCAGAGAATTTTTGTTGTTACTTTTATATTAAGGTTCACCGTAATTTTGACATATTGCTGCTTTTCTGTTGAACGAACAACTCTGACAAGTCACCTCTCAGACCAAGAAATAATCATTTGGCCACTCTGTGCAGTTATGTACTTTCAGTTTTTATTGTTATCAGTTTCTATTATTAAAGGAGAATTCGATCTATAAAGGAGATTCGAATTATATATAAAGGAGAATTCGATTATATTTATTTATTTCCAAATGCCCACCTGGGTTTACATTCGTCAATTCAGGCGTATTAGGGCAGATTTGTTTTCCACTCTTTCAGAGGCACTCTTCAGAGTTATTAGGTGAGCCAACGTCGCTCCCACAGTAAGGACAGACAGTACAGAGAATGAAAGAACATCCATGCCTTATCCAGAATTCGAACCCAGAACCTTTCTGATGCAAAGCTAGTCCTTTCATTATGTTCAAGTTCTAAAACCCTTTATTGAAACCACCTCAAATCTCTATAATATCTGAGCCAAGAAAATCTGTTAATCTCTATACTATAAGGACGGGTAATCATTTTTTACCCCGAAGGTCTTCAATTATTTAATATTTCTAAGTAAAAAAAACTTGTAGAGTATAGTAGTTAAAAATATGCAAGTTTATTACTCGATAAGAATGGTGCTCAAACATTGAGTCTGTCATAATAGTGGTATTACAACTTAATTTTACGAATAAAAAGAGTTGGTTGATATATCATGAATTTTATTCATTTAAATTTCCGAAATTAGAAACAATAAATAACAAAAAAGTAATAAAATAAACCCATTTTCTAAAAACATACGATAAAAAACCTAATATCGCAGATGAGCTAAAACTTTATGGACCAGATGATTTCATATAATCAAGAATCAGCTCGAAACAAAAAAAATAAGAAAAAATTAATAGAGCAGAGCTTGGGACTGAAGAATGTAAGTTATCAAGCGTTTATCGAATGAAATAGGAAATAAAAAGAAGAGGAAAGAAAAAAAAAGAAAGAAAGAAGAGAATAGGTATTAGTATAAAGTTCTTTTTCCCCTTTTCCGAAAGCGAACCAGCTTAATCTTACTTCATAACTTCCATTACAACTTTATCAAGAGGCCGATTCGTTCGATTAATCTTCGCATCTGGCGTTCTCCGTAGAATCATCTTTTACAGCAAGTCCCCGTCATATTTCCCGCCTTTTTCAACACGCACATTCAACTAATAGCATTCTTTCGTGATATTTATCTAACTCAACCTTTTTGATCGACAACCCTCTCATAAAACTCAATTCGCAGTGATATTTTAAAAGGAGGCGGTAATACAGTTTAGGATAATTGTGAAAAATATGTAACAATAAGGAAGTTGCAATCAAAAATTTATAACTGTAGTTTATCATGGATATATTTTGTAAGATAGAATTTTCCTTGCGAGGTATTAAAATAATTTATTTCATGTTTTTTGAGATGAAATGAATCAGGTCCTAGTCGCTTATTTATCTTTACAGTTTTTCTTACATTCGACTGAAATAATCATATTTATGTAAAAATCACTTTCATTAATGTTAGGTCATTAAAATTGAAAAGTTTTTCGAGATCCAAGTTGGTAAATGAATCAGGACGCTAGTTAAACGCGAGTAGACCAAAATTACCAACAAAATAATAATAATAATAATAATAATAATATACAACTTTTCAATGAGTTTGCAGGAAAAAGTAAGAAATAAAGCATTGGGTTTAACTTATAATATAGTCTCATTTAATTCTTTTAATATTACATTCATTTTTAATATAAGGTTAATTTTAAAATATGTTGCAAGAACTCTCATGAAATTTTTAAAGAAAGCGTTTAAAAAGTCAACGGTTTATGTGTTGTTTTTACGAATACTGCAGTTTTTTTTCCTCCGGTTTGTTCGAATATTGTAGACTTCTTACCTGCATCATTTAAAACTTTATAAGAAATTCGCACGACGCAATATACGATTAACTTTCGATAAAAATCAATATAAAATCTGAAAATTTAGCTGATTCCACTTATTTCAATAAGTTTAATCTGGAATTTCAGTAGTGTTAGAAAATTTGTTTATTTTCATTAATTCAACCCATAATTTTTTCTATTAGGATCGGTGAAGTCTTTTAAAAAAATTGCGATTTATTCTTAGATCTTTATAAAATCGATATTGACTGTTAGTTTTCCCATACTAAATATTTATTCTATTTTGCAATATTGGTTTGGCAAAACTGATTTTACAATACTAAATTTAAAAATACTACATGCTACAGTTTCTGAAGTTAGTGTGACTTTATTAAAATAGTTGGATATTTATACTTTTAAAATTCTAAGCATTGATGATCCATGCTTTAAAGATATCGAAGCAAAACTTGTATGATTACAGAAAAATAAGGAGAAATAGTTGGTTTTTCCGTATTAAAAATTTATTCATTTTTGCAGTAAACTATGAAGCGCTTCAGCAAGAAGTCCTTCAGACATAATTTAAGGTACTTTCTCGTTTATAAGGTGACATTTAGTCACGCTGTCAACAACTCCATCGAGAGTCGTTTCTTAAAGTAGCTGGTCCGTGTCCAGCTCGTTTGCTTTCAGAGACCGGCTGCCAGACGGTTTCTGAGAGGCCCGGAAATAGCTCTGACGAGATTCATCGAGCTATCCATCCGTGCCTGTCATGGAGGCTATGACCCACCTTGATATTTTAATCGAAGACGTCTAGGAAGTTATGTTACGTGACAGTTTGGAACAAAATTTCTGTGTCCCTGAGGAATTCAAGTCTGATCGTCCTTCCAAGGTACACTGCTCTGTCGGTCCTTTGTTTTCAGTCATTCGTGACTAAGTAATCGTCTTCTTTTTTACTTTGTTTCTTTGCTTAGTTATGTCTTGTTAAACAGAGGCTTAGGATGTTATAAGTAAGATAAATTTAATCAGAACGTGTCTGATGAACAGCGTTGATAGAATTCATATGGATTGTGATGGAGATACTATCTACAGATTGTGTAGCAGAAAATCAATTAAAGGTGGCGTTATGTTTGCAAAAATAGTAAATTTGATTATATCAAGAGTGGTAAGATTACTAGCATTAGGTTCTGTTTGATTTGTTTATAATAATAAAATGAAGAGTTATAGTGTCTCAATCTCACTCTCTCGAGAACCGTTTGCACTGTCGTTCTGAAATTTGGACAGTGGTCAGAGGAGGAAAATTTAGCCTAAAGTTTAGCCGATGCTAAAATTTATTCAAAATTTTCAATAAGTTCATTCGTTCGAGTTATTTAAAAAAGGGAATTTTCTCATTCCGTCGTTTTAAATGAAATTATAGGTTTTCTGTTTTTTTTCCTCCAAATATTTTAAAGACGAAATCAATAATGATTTTTTTTTAGCTTATAGCTCTCATTACTGAAAAAAGGTTTATTCTTCGTTCTTTAATATATTGCTATATTTTTGTTATGTCAGATTAACTAAATAAGATAACAATTTGAATGTGCCAGCATCTGCGAACTACGTCACCATAATAGTATTCCTACAGTCCTTTAAAACCACGGGTTTATTCTGTTTATATTTATGCTCTCAAAACATGTTTTTATAAAACTAAATAAATATAAATTAACGGAAATTGAATTAAAGAAAGTTATGTACAGTAAAAATTAAGGTAAAAAATTAATGTAGAAATGGTATTAGTTCGTTTAAAAGAAACGTAAAAAGGGCCAAATTATTCTTGACGTCAATGATACTTAACTAATTGCGGTAATAGGTTATAACTGAAATAAAAAAAAAAACTAGGTATGAAATAGAAAAAGTATCTTTGTTTAGGAGAGCCGTAAAACATCGCCATTTTGTTATTGAGGCCAATGATGCTTAATTAATTTTGGTATAAGTTACTAATTTAAATAAGCAAAATAAGTTATGAACAAAAAAAGGAAAATTTATAAAGAAATGATGCTAATTCGTTTAGAAGAAACGTAAAAAACCGTCATGCTATTGCTGCCACCAATGATGCCTAATTAATTTTGGTAACCGGCACTACACTAGTGGTATTATGTTAAATGGTGCAGTTTTAATTTGGATCAAATGCACCAATACATGTTCAAAGTATTATATTAGCATATTTTGTACCTATTAAAACTACATCAATAGTATACAGTTTTAATATAGATTTTGAGGAAATTGGTTTGAACAGTCAGTCTAAAACGATAAGTAATGGAGGAAATTGTTTGACTGTGGTAAATTTTAAATACCATGAGTTGGCTTTATGTAACTTACATTATATAACTTAACATTTGTGCACAGGATTTCAGTCAGTACTGATCTATAGATTTTATTTTATAACCATCGTTGAAGAGCCGACCCAATTTTGGGTTTAGAACTACTAATTTTTCATTCTGTACCCTTGTAATTTCGAACTCAATCTAGAAGACAAGGGAACTCCTGGATCAAGTATTGGGAGAAATTTGCCTTTGTGAAGGACTTTTTGATGGAACTAACCCGCATTTGCATTACATAACACCACGGAAACCTCTCATGGTTAGCACAACGGCAAAAGGGATTTTAACCCAGTATCCGTCTACCACTGAGGATATTTCACGTCAGCATTGTAGCCGATGCGAACCGGGCGCGGAATTCGTATCGATCTTTGGGATCCGAACCAGGTGCACCTCATTGGAAGGTGAACGCTCTATCCCCTGAGCCACCACAGCTTCTGAATTATTGATTGTGTTCTTTTTTTCAACTCTCATGAAGATCCGATATTTGGCTAGCTCTAAATATTTTCATTAATGTTACAAGGCATTTAATTTAGGCATAGTTTTTAATTTATCTCTTGTTAAGTGAATCTACATATTTATTCAACGAATGTCTTTTTTGTTTTCCTGATGAATGAAAAATAAAAACAATAAAAACAATAAAGGTACTCATTAAAAATAGAGTAAAAAAAGAACTCATGTGTATTATATATTTATCCTCATTATAGGGGGTAAGTGAATCTGCATATTTATTCAAAGAATGTCATTTTTGTTTTCCTGATGGATGAAAAATAAAAGCAATAAAGATACTTTGTAAAAATCTCATTAAAAATAAAGTAAAAAAGGAACTCATGTGTATTATATATTTATCCTCATTATTTTTATATTTGTCCTCCTGTGAGACCGCATATTTCGGATTCAAATGCACTATAATCAGTGATAATAATACATAATTATAACAAAGTGACATAATCTACAGAAATGGATTGATTTCTATATTTAGTTACGTTTTGATCACCTTAATGAGATTTTATTATTTCTGGAGTTGAAGAAAGTGTGAGACATAAAAATTTTTTTCCCTCTCTTTTTTGCAAGGACATGATTTAAAAAATATTTTTTTCTTCCTTTTCAATTGGAAGGATATTTGGATATTATACAAAATAAATGAAAAAAAATTTGAAGGACATAAACCTAGTAAAAACGTATATACCAGGGGTGGCCAACCTGCGGCTCTTTGAAGGATTATTTCTGGCTCTCGATAAATGTACCCAAGTTCCCTTTTCATTTTTGTGCTATTATATTTAAAAAAAAATATTATCGTTCCGTATGTGTTTCAAAATGACTTTTAAATTACTGAGAACAAATATGAAAGACTAAGTGCAAAGAGATGCAAGAAGATCAAGCTCTACACTTAAAATATAAGTCGACGTTGATTACTGACTTTTGGAAATTTGTAGCAGAATCGAAGTATCCTGAATTAAAAAAGGCTGCTTGTAAAATTATTTCAATATTTGGAACAACTTACTTATATGAATAATTTTATTCCACTTTAAAATTCGTGAAATCCAAACACCGATCAGTATTAACTAACCAGCATCTCAAAGAATTACTGAGATGTGCTGTCACCAATTATTCACCAAATTTATGAATTTAGATTATATATATATATGACAGGGGTGGCCAACCTGCGGCTCGCGAGCCACATGCGGCTTTTTGAAGGAATATTTGTGGCTATTGTGGCTATTGATATAAATTTAGGACAAAACAAATTATTTGTAACACAATTGCTATAAATTACTATAAAAAATTACAATAAATAAAAAATTTATGTGATAAATAACAATAAATTGCTTGTTACCCATGAGTGTAGTTTTGATTGTGTAAATACATAGAATTTTAGTTACATAAAGCAGCGAAAGATTAATTTAAAGTGGAATATGCAAGCAGTTAACTTAATCCTTAAAATAGTTTCCACCTTTAATAGGTAGGCATTAAATAGCTTCAGACAATTATTTATACGTTGTAAATTATATGGATTACTAAATGTTAATTTGACGAGTTGAACAGATTTCTGAAATAAACACAGTTCACTGAATCTGACACTTGTAATAACACTTCATGGCTAAATTCATATCTATATTTGTCTAGAACTGATTAGTATCAAAAGTCAGACCAATGATTCATGAGAGATGATGTAAGTTATTAATAATTGTCTGAAATTATTTGTCGCTCACCTATTGAAGGTGCTAACTAGTTTAAAGATTAAGTTAACTGCTTGTATATACTTTAAATTAATCTTTCGCTGCATTTTAATTTACATCATCTCTCATCAATCATTGGCATAACTTTTGATACTATTCAGTTCTAGACAAATATAGAATATAGATATGAAGTTAGCAATAAACAAAATATAGAAGTGAACTTACAAGTGTCAGATTCCGTGAACTGAGTTTATTTCAGGAAGTTGTTCAACTCGTCAAATTAACATTTAGTAATCCATATAGTTTACTTAAATTGTAAAAGCTCTATCAAATAGATAGAAATGACAGAGGACGAATTTCATAGATTGAATTTATCAATCATAGATCGAATAATTCATCATTTCATTGATCGAATTTCAACAATGATTCCAACTTCGACCCCCATTCTCATCCCCTCAGATGAGAGCAAGTTCAAAAACTTGAACAGAAACTCTGAATCTTTATTGCAGAGTTGAACTTTATAGAATAAAGTACTCCAATTTAAAATGCCCGTTTTTCCGTTTTGGTTTGGTGAGCTGTAATCGCGAAATAAAAGTTTCTTGATTTAAAATGGAGGTTACCTTAAAAAATATAGGCCATTGGAAAATAAAAATAGACGATTTTTTTTTGGGATAAACCTAAATAACACCAAATTTTACCAGCTTCACCCTCTGAGGCTGGGGTTGCACCATGAAACTTGGGCTGAGCTTAAAGATGGGGTCAAGTTTGCTATTATTCTATAGTTTTTTTCCCCTAACATCAAATATGTCTCATTTTATATACTTTTTTTTTATCTGACTCGTGTTTTATCATCATCAAAAAATTTGTACTCCACTTTCATCGTACAGTGAAATGAAGTGAAAAGCCCGTGGGTCAAATTGGGGTACTCTTTTCTGGGGAATCCAAAATTGCACTGATGAGAAGAGGTTACTCAAAGATTTTGAAACTGTTCCTAAGCCCCAACCACAAGTGTGAATTAGGAGTAGAGTTTGGCATTTAAAATAGCGTGAAAATAAATTTTTTAACCGATTCCTCGAAATATTTAACCTTTTCCATAACTTTCGAATACCCTGCATATGCAAACAGTAGCATAGTAACTTTTATAAATGTGCTCATTTTAAAAACAGCAATTGTGTTTCACCCTTATAAGATAGTTCCTAGTTGGGGGTCTTAATCTTTTTTAAAGGAATGTCTTAATTTTTCATATTAAAATAATATTACGTATCGAATTAGGAATCAGATTAATTTACTAATCTATTGTTCCCAAAAAATAAAAAAATAAATAACAATACGAAAATGATTTATCGCGGTTTTCGGCATTCACACTTCTTTATTTTGGTTGTATAACGTGGAGTTTATTTCAGCGACCTATTGATGCAAGACTACCTTTTTTAAGCAAAAGTAGGCACAGACATTTAGTAGTGTACTACACCAAGAGATTTCCATTACTTTTCAATAAAAATAATTATTAAAAATATTTTTAGTAAATACCATCGATCCGAACTAACTGAACAAATTAGCTATAAAACTGGAAAAAGATCTCAGGGTTCCCTAGATAAAAGAATATAAATAGGAGAAGAAGTTCAGCTTTTCGAATACATAACTAACGTGAGGAACTGCTCGGTGTGGTATACCAGAAAACAACTTACAGCTTACAGGTGTATACCAGACAGGTATACAACTTACAGACGTATACCAGAAAACAACTTACAGCTTACAGGTGTATACCAGACAGGTATACAACTTACAGGCGTATACCAGAAAAACAAATTACAGGTGCATGCACTTGATATGATGATCCAGTGCATGCACATAGGAAGCAAAATGATAGTCGGGAGGTATGTCATCTGTGAACCGGTTGTTGGACAGCTCTACATGTGTGGTTGCGTACGCTGTCTTATAGCAGACAGGTATACAACTTACAGGCGTATACCAGAAAAACAAATTACAGGTGCATGCACTTGATATGATGATCCAGTGCATGCACATAGGAAGCAAAATGATAGTCGGGAGGTATGTCATCTGTGAACCGGTTGTTGGACAGCTCTACATGTGTGGTTGCGTACGCTGTCTTATAGCAGACAGGTATACAACTTACAGGCGTATACCAGAAAAACAAATTACAGGTGCATGCACTTGATATGATGATCCAGTGCATGCACATAGGAAGCAAAATGATAGTCGGGAGGTATGTCATCTGTGAACCGGTTGTTGGACAGCTCTACATGTGTGGTTGCGTACGCTGTCTTATAGCAGACAGGTATACAACTTACAGGCGTATACCAGAAAAACAAATTACAGGTGCATGCACTCGATATGATGATCCAGTGCATGCACATAGGAAGCAAAATGATAGTCGGGAGGTATGTCATCTGTGAACCGGTTGTTGGACAGCTCTACATGTGTGGTTGCGTACGCTGTCACTTGCCTACCGCCATTTTATTCTTACTTTCTTAGACAAAATATGTTGGCAACATGTGGTCATACTGAAATTAAAGAGAAATTCTTTTGAATCAATGTCATTTTCTAGAAAACACTATTTGTAAATAGCAAATTATGTATAATCTCCAGCACTTTGAAAGTCAAAATTCATTTTGATTGCAAATAGCAATACACTATTTTAAAGAGGAAAATATTTCGGCACTTACGGATATGAAACGTAATGCCATTCTCAAGTCAATGCAAGTGCTATTCTCATGTAACTTCGAAACATCATTCCAGAGCACCAGAAACTCATCCTGTTCTGGAAACATAATTTTGATTGAAAGCAGGCATAGACTAATTAAAATACGAGCGAGCTTTCATATCTATACAGACGATAGCATTAAGTCTAAGTGCCCATCCTCAAATAACGACGTAATTTGGAAACGAACCCCATTCACGAAAATCATCGCCGTCTCGCCAAGCTTTTGCTAAAACACAGGAAATCGATCCGCGAGTCTCGACCAACAGGTTAAAATCATCTCGAGCGGGAAATTCATTCACCAAGAGCTATTCTCTTACCTTTCTCCTCGTTTGTCGATCAATCGCCTTCTTTCGCCCGAACGAACGCGCTTCCAGACGCATCATAATCGTTCACACTCTTTTAATATTCATCGTTTTCGAGAATCGTTCGAAAGACGAGAATTGAGTTTGGAAGAACAATGAAGATTGACGGGTGTCGGCTGATATGTTCTGCGCTGAGCTGTTGTCGGATCAGAGTCTTAAGGTCCCTCCGGTATTGTTGATTTGAAAACGATTATTGAAATTTCGTGTTTGACGCAGGTTAAGCATGGTGATTCGGCAAATATTATTGGCCTAATTGGTATAGGAATTTATTGCATTGATGATGGACAGATTATATATCTGGAATACGTTGTTCTAGACTGTATACGTTGTTTTGGAGTGGTGCAAAGAACTTCATGTTCTATTAAGATGAGTGATAAATAAAATTTCGAGAATATGCCTTGTAGTAATAAAAAAATGCGAAAAATTATTCAGTCAATTCCGATAGGCAGAATTTTTTAATTATTGACTTTTCATAAAAATAGTTTTATAAAAAGTAAAAAAAAAAAAAGGAACAATGAAAGATTTTTTTTTTGTGTTTGATGATATAGTCTAAAAGTAAAATAAACCGATGTTGAAAAATTAAAATACATATTTAAAAACTGCGAGGCTTTTGATTTCAAGTCCAATGACATATTTTATATTCAATGAAATCTGCTTTCAAAATCTTTTCTTTGCTTTCAAAAATTACTCTTTCAAAATGAACTTCTTTCTTTTATAATCAATATAAGCGTATCAAGGAATGGTCACTGCAATTTTCAGCAAAAAGATTCAAATAAAGGTCGCATTTCTATAAAATATTTAGTTCAGGCAGAAATGAAGATTGTTAAAGAAAGATCTGGAAGAAAAATCTTGATTTTAACCCTTTAGCTGTAGCAAACTCTGGCTGTCTGACTCAAATGTAACAAAATTTCCGAGATTTTCGGGGGCATATGTTTTTCTTCCTTTATTGAGGAGCGCATCTCGCCTTTTTACCGTTTAAGGAGTGAAATAAATTACATACAATATTAGACGTTTAATTTAGGTTTTATCAGGGTTTTTTTTTTTTCTTCTAGGTTTTTACAGATTTTCTTAGTCATCTAATCACTAAATTGCGGCATTTGTTAGTTACTAAATTGCGGCATTTGAAGGAACTTGGTATTTATAGTTCCAACTTTACTATGTCGCTTTTTTTCTAATTAGAAATGGCTGCTGGAAAACGTTCAGATTGACGGAATATATATTCCTGATGAGTTATCAGATTCTGAAATTGGTTTCAGTTTTAATAGTGATATTGATATAGATTTTTCGGACTGCTTATGGTATTTCTTTTCTCAGTGCATTATATTTTCTTAAGTTTTATACATTTTACTTCTTTATATTATGAATAGAACGTAACTGTAGAATTTAAATTTATATATATATATTTTGCAATAAAATCTGAAATTGACTTTTCTGACAGCTTAGTTTCGCATGAAAAAAATCTTCATAAAAAAATCTTTTCTAGAAAGAAGAAATGCATATTTCAATTATAGGAATACATATAAATTTAAAATATGCAAAAAAAGAAAATAAATAAATTGAAGCGAATTCAGTCCACAAATTGAGCAGTCAGAGGGTTAATGATGCAGTGACCGTCAGTTAGTTTGATACATAGGCGGAAAAATAAAATAACTCAGAAAAAAAACCGCGAAAAAAATCTTCAAACATTTCTTTTGAAAGATTAAATCCTACTTTTAGGGTACACGAAGTGAAGTAAAATTTGTTTTAAATATTGCTAGCTTTTTTTTAAAAATCAAACTTTAGATTGCATTGAATATAATTTAATGAAACACAAACTACATTATATTGCATCTTGTTTAAAAGGTATATAACGTATCTATAAGATAGAAATAAAGCGTTGTTTTAAACTTTAAGGCATTTGGATGAAATACATTATTTCTACATAAGTTTTAAGATAAGTCACGGTGAATCAGGGGATGGAGCACTCGCTTCCCAATGTGGTTAACCAGGTTCAAAATCCAGCGTTGGCTGGTCGATTCGAATTCTGCTCCCGGCTTGCACTAACCATTGTGCTCACATAAAATATCCTGAGTGGTAGACGGATCATGGGTTTGAATCCCCTTGACGTCGGGATTTCCGTGGGATGTTTTCGTGGTTTCTCTCTCCATGTAACGTGAATGCGGGTTAGTTCCACACCTAGGCCAACAAAAATCGCAATGCAGCGGAGGAGGAAGATAACTTAATCCAAGGCTGAATAAATGTTTGACAGACCTCAAGATAAAATTTATTGCGGGCATCATCCTCAAAGCACAAAACGCCTTATTTTTATATTTTGTAGAACTTTGAAGACCCTATATTTAAAATTGTAGTTTTTATATAGATATCAAGAAATTCGGTACCACTTTTTTGAAAAAACATTAATAAACAGTGTATTCTTTTTTTTTTTTTTTTTTTTTTTTTTTTTTGTCGTATGCCTGTTCTTAGGCAGAGGGGGTACGATTGTTCCTGTTTTTCAGTGGCGGCATCTATGGCCAGGAATTCGACTTCTGCCACACCATTCACTCAACCACAAACCCGTTTATAGGGCGGGTCACATTCACACTCACAAAGGAGAAAGGGCATAGAACACACAGAGAGAAAGAAACACCCATGCCTTGTCCGGGATTCGAACCCAGAACCTTTCTGACGCAAGGACAGTTCCCTGCCCCCTACACAGGGCGGTCGGCTGTATTCTTTGTAAACAGTGTATATCCCTCTCTTTCCCTTCCCCTCCAATGTGTACGGCCTTGACTGCATCACATAATTTTCTTAAATTGTCATATGAAATAGAAATGTCCGCTCTTCTTTCATTGAAATTCTAGTGTTTTAAAATTTCGCATAGAGTGAACACAATTTTGCCCTGATTTTTCTAGAAAAAAAAATCATTATAAAAATAAGTAATGCAGTTATGACTTTGAGAGTAATATATTGTATACAACTAAACAATGAATATCTTGGTTGAATCAGGCAGTTTCTAGATAGAAGAGATGCGTTCCAACAGACCTTCGTATATTAGCAACCCGGTATTACTCCTTCTTTTTCTAAATATTGTGAGTTTTTACTAATGTTTAGGTTAAAAGATGTTATGGTAATTTTTAAAAATGTTTAGGTTAAAAGAGTGAAATGAAGACGTTTATTTCAAGAATTTGAATAATTATTTTGACTTACTGATCTAACTAATGATACTGTTATTAATAAAATTTTTAAATTTATGTATTTTAAATAAATTTTTTTTTATCACTATGAACCGTTTGAATCAAATGAATCAATTTCATTGTGTACTAGTCGAAGATCAATATAAAAAAAATGAGATATATTATCACTTTATGTCATTGGCTTTATCATTTAAAATTTCATTTTAAAGAAAACAGAACATTAATTTCTTTAGTAAGTAACAAAGAAAGTAAGAAAATAAAGCATTCTAATTTGGCAAGTTGGAATATAAACATATTTATAGTTATGCATACAATGTGATGGAAGTAATTTAGTCTAATAAATTTAAAGTATAACGTCATCAAAAGTTAATTATGACTGTCATCAGCTTAAACTTATGATTCCTTATTAAAATCTCAGATATCAAACAGCTAGGCTCATTAATTATGTTTAAAACTTCGCATCACAAGTCATATTATTTCCAAGACTATATGGTCAGCGTTATGGCTTGAATTATATAGCAGGTGGCAACATAATCTCAATTAAGCAATTATCGCTTGGACCATATCTAATTCCCTAATGGCATATCTAGAGACTAGAATGAAATATCGTACGTCCGATACAGTGCCATGCATATGGAAGACAATTCAGAATATTCACTTGGCAAGAGTGGCATGGCAATATCATTAAAAGCTCGCCAACATGACATATTTACCCACTTGAGATGATAAGGTCGCCATAAAGACGATTAGTAGTATGACAATTTCATATGCGTGAGGGCATCGTTTGGCAGATATAAATACAGTGAGATTTAATTTTTAATCTCGTAACCTAACTTTGTAGAAGATTAATGGAGTTTGAGTCCCTGTTTATAAGCCACGCAAGTTGCAAATGATTTTCTAAGTGCTTTTACTGTCTAAAAAAAAGGCCCATTCTAAATGCATTTCGCCATTAGAAAAATCGAGATAATATGTTAAATACATTCATTAGTATGTAACATTTAGCAATCGCAGTTCTTGAAATTAGGTTTAGGGTAAATTGCTTGGTAACTAAAATATAATCTAAATTATATAATACTGCAATAGTTCTCATCTGGAATACCCCGAAACATTTTCATGAAACCAATTACTACACAAGAATTCTGCTAAAATTACCGCATGATAATGACATTTCTGGTCAAAATTCTTGTAATAATAACCATAACATACGGTATTTAAACCATTCATTTGGTAATTTTTTCGTTCATATGGTAAAGGTTTATCAGAAATTCTTGTTTTCGAAATTCTAGTTCTTATTACCGTACACTTAGTAAAAAGATACAAACTGAAAAGTGAATTTAGCAGAATAAATGGTTTTTATCCCATTCCCTAAGGTATGATGGTGAAAACTACCAAACTGTACCACATTTACCAAATTTTATCACAAATTTTAAAGACATAACTGATTATTAATTTTATCAAAATCATTAATAAAGCACTCCGGTAAAAATTACAAAGCTTTTTGGTGTTCCTATAGAGCCAAAAATAAGGTGAATTTTATCACATTCCTGTAGTTTTGACTATACTTTTTTCCTCAGTGTACATACTAACAATTGCTTAACATAGTATTTCATAAAATCATTTATGATTTTAAGTGTTCTATAGCTAATTTTAATTGTTATTCGGGATGTTATAACAAAATATTTATATACTATAATAAAAATTATTAAGAAATAAAAATTATTAACTACATATTATAATAAAAAAAATTATATATGGGAAAGGGGGATGAAATCAGGTAGTTAAGATTAAAAGGCTTGTAGGATTTAGACGGTTCGACCAAGAAACGGTCAGATTTAATAAAAATATTCATTGATTATAAGTGTGCAATATCTTCTTAAATTCTTAAAGATTATGGATGAACTACTTTTTTTTTCTAAATGATTTTTACTGAAAAAAAGTAGAATCATCCTATTTGTGGGGTAAGACCGTGGCTAGAGCGATAAGACTGGTAGGTTAAAAATGGGTACACATGTGAATTCTGTGGGTAATATAGAAATGCTAAAACGTAGCACGCATTTCTGTTTTATGAGACAGGAAAATTATGCATGTTATTTATATGTGATTTAGTCATGATCATGCTCAAGAGGAGGGGGGAGTGCGATTGTCTCGGGGAATGAGACTTTTGAAGAACAAACCAAAATTCCTTAAATAGTTTATTTAAAAAAAAATGCGGATAATTTCTTTATATTTATATTAAAATTAAAATTTTTATTTATTTTATAACCGTTGTTGAACAGCCGACCCAATTTTGGGTATACGACTACTAATGTTCAACTCCGTAGCCTTGCAATTTTGAACCCAATCCAGAAGACAAGGAAACTCCTGGATATCCCTCAGAGGTAAGGTTTGTTATGGGAGCATGGAGGACTTCGCGATTCGACAGATTTAACGTGCATCAGTCACCATTTACTACACGGGTAGTCTTCGGCCGGAGGGGATCTAACCCACGACCTCTTGTACATGGGCTCAGTGTCCTACCAACCAGGCTATCAAAATTAAAATTACAATTTTGTATAAATTCAACAAAATATGGAAATAATTTTGTTTGTGCTCTAAGGAGAAGATCCCCAAAAAGATCAGCAAAAGGAGAGGATCCGCTTTGAATTAGTCCAGAACACGCCAATATTGTGGGCTCTTCTTTATGATTAGTGACGCGTAATTCAGAGTTTGTTCACAATCGACTTCGACACAATCGAGGAACACCGTCTCACTCACAACCCGATCTTACCCTTTTCTCCTCCATATAACGCACGATCTATTTAATTTCGGAGCGACATCAAGATTTACTAAAAACTAATTTAAATCGATTTATTTACACGCGATGTCTTTTAAATTTCTAAATGTATACGTATACATATATCAAGGATGCTCAGAATCACTGGAACTGGCATTTAAGCATACAGTTACAGTTTGAAAAAAATACATATACATTTCGTATATATGCACAAATTCTGCATATATTCACGTATTTTGTATATATATATATATATATATATATAAAATACTGCATACTGAATGCATTAATTTATTCTATATATGAGTGAATATTTTTAAACATGACAATTCGTTCGGACCAAAAAAATTCTTCAAATTTAAAGTCTTCAAAATAATCTAATTTTTTTTTTGCATACTTCTTTAGTTACATTTATTAATATCTTACAGACAGCAGTGTAGTTTATTGACATTTGCTCGAGAAAAAAAATAAATAGAAATTCACCAAATCTTGAATGCCAGGAAAATGACATATTAGCTTAGAAGTTTAAATAACAGTCATTTTAAGTTAATAGTAAGTAACTCAACTTAAGCCTTTATATTAGATGGACCATAAATTGCTTAAATTAATTCTTTTTATCCACTGTAGGAAGAATCAAAAAAAAATTTTTTGCTGATATGTACAGAATAAAATTGTGTATAATAATCAATCATTAAATATATAAATAACTTTGATTACATCCAACCATATTACAATCATACATAAACTTGGTATTAGGTTAATATTTGCTTTTCCTCCTTACAGTATTGGCAGTTAAAAAATTTTTTTGGTAACACTTCAATGTCCTGGAATTCATAATCCAGGAAAATGACAGCCAGGATAATGACAAATTCGCCATTTTATAGCATATAACTTAACTTTAATTTAATATTTTGGCCTAAAACGTTTAAATTCTGCAGAAAACAACAGAATTTCTTAAAATAACTCAGATAAATCTATGTAGTTTATGTTATTAATGATTTCAAGAAGCTAGGAAAATGACAACACAAAAACCTACTCATCTTGAAAAATTTTTTGAAATAGATTTTGAACCAGAAAATTGGTTCTTTATTCATGCAACAAGACATGTTCGTATAGGAGGGTATCTAATCAATCTATTAACATAAGATATTGATTGCTGGCTCTATCTATTTTGGTTATAAACCGCTAAATAAAAGTAGCCAGGAAAATTACAGATTTTCTTGGGACAAACAAATTATTGACAGAAAAAAATTAATTGAAGCGAAGTTTTCGTAAGTAATACCCTCTGCGTATATTCTAGAATTGCTTACACCGGTTGAGATAAAAAAAATTAAATTTAGATATTTAAAAATGTATAGATATTTAAAAATTAAAAATTTTTTGAAGCTAGTTATTATTGGAAACATTGTTTGGGACATGTCAGGAAAATGACATTTTGAAGTTCAATTAAATTTTTTAACTATACAAAACAGTCAATGCTAGTGCAAAGTCATTTTAAAATGCTAATAGCAATGCAATTTATTAATTTTTTTAAAAAAAAAGTTCTTTTAGTATTATAGTATTAGATTTTGGAGTAAGGGACAGTGAATTGTCATATTTCGCGAGAATCAACCATATATTCTTATATTATGCACAGATACATTCATAATGAATGTGCCTGTCAAAAGGTTGAGATTCCTGGTGAAATATATTTAAATAAAAAAATTTAAATGGAGTATAATGAGAAAATTAACAAAAATTTTTGAATCTATTTAATAGGAAAACAAATAATGTTGAAACTTTAAACATCACCCACGAATGCTGTTATAGATTAATTTTTCAAACAATAAAGAATCGTATAAGTAATGAGCATTTGTTTTGGCTAAAAATTGTTATGTTGGGCAGTTAGCAATCTTACCACTTCTGACATCAAATAATGACGGTGCTCCTTTTGTTCAGGTTGTAACATCTTAAAACAGAAATTCCTTTGCGAACTAAGATATGTAATGGGATAAAGATGCAAAGTACGGACTCATTTTGACTAATTAATGTTTACGAAAACATGAGCAATGTTACCTACTCAAACATCGCCCACGGGCTCTATTGCCCATTTATTCAGGTGAAACTATCCAATTCAGAAATTTCTCCACCATCCATCAAAACATTTAAAGATAAAAAGAAGAAAATGGAAAGTAATGAAGAAAAGCATTTCGCTTCATTTTTCTTCTTCCTTTTTATGTGTGTTTCTGTGCTGTAAGTTCCTCACCATTACCTTCATTTTGAGATAGTTGGTGGAAAAGCAACTCCTAATCTATGGTGGTTTGTCTATTTGTTGAATGCGGCTGATTAAAGTGAAATTTCACAGAACCAGTTAATGTTTCGCTTCAATTGATGGATTCAATGAAAAATTATTTAATGACGCAGAAGCTACGACTTCCCCATTCAATTTTTATTTTATTTTCACTAGCCTTGCTACGTAATCTTTTATAAGTAAATAAAGATTTTGTAATGAAAATGGATTTTCTATAAATAACTTTGAAAATTAGTGGATTGTGTTTAGACGACTTTAGTAAGATCACTGATTTCTTTAGAAATTACGCAATTAATATTAGTACTAATACGAACGTGGAGTTGAGTAATATTTTTCCTGGAGAATACACCATCTATATTAAAAAAAAAGTTTTGTTCTCTTTCTCTGACATCATAGCAAAAAGTGACTATTTCTTTTTTTCTTCTAGTCTTTACTTTTTAATGCATTATTCCATTAAACATCTTAGTTTCAGATGGAAAATTAGTTCACACAAAAGAAAAACAACTGTTGCCATGAGAGTTCCCAAATAAAAAAGGCAAGACAAGTGTGATATCGTTAGAAATACAGTAAAAAATAGGAACTGAACTGAATTTAACTTTACCAAATCACACGAAAGCATTTATTGTGAATGTAAAGTCATGCTCAAAAGAATGCCACCAGAATAGAGTAACGCGTGATAGTATGATTTTTAGTATGACTTTTAGTTTAGTAAGGTGACTGCATCGTTCCTTTCCTGACGCAAAGTACTATACAAATGTCATGAGTCGTAACACTTCATTTACCACTAATTATTTCATCAACAGCACTGGATTTATTAGATATTATGGTGTCTGCTTGATATGGGTCTTGGCAGATTCAGTATTAATGCCAGCGTTCACAATTTTTTTACAATATTTGTTTACAGCCCTTTACTTTAGACAGTGTTTGCCATAAGCAGCAACAATTGAACGATAAATATCCGCATGAAACTCACCATCTTCCACTAAAAATCATACTATCAATATTTTGTTTTCTTTATGCATCCATTTTAAGGACGACTTTACATTTACTTCAAGTGCTCTAATATGAACTGATGAATCACTTATATGCAATCTGTGGTATATTATAATTACTTTAATGAATAATCCTGATAGATTGCGTCGCAATGGCTACTGTTTTTTTTTTTTTTTTGATGATATTACTCATGTCTATTTCCTATTCGGGCAACCCTATTACAAAAAATCAGGCTATTTGCTAAATTGAATGATGATCGCAGTAATAAGAAAACAATTCCGGGCTTTCGAGCCAACGAAGACTAATATGTAGATCATATTTTTGTATTTACTGCAGAAATTATGTTAAGGACACAACGTTTGTTGAGATATTTATCTTGGCCAGATGTCTGTTCTTTAACATTTGATTAATAGTCCGCAGTCTGATCTGGCAACCAAATCAAGTGATTAGTTGACCTATCAGGTTTTTAGAAACTTTAATGGAATTTTGATATAATAAAATAAATTTTGTATGTGAAGTTAAAACGAAGGCAAAGTGGTTGCAGTCTACGAATTTAAATATATAACTATAAAATGAAACAAACATTAATTAGAATAAGAGAATAAATTATTATTGCTTCGAAAACCACCTGAACTAGTTCTTGTCTCCGAATTAAATAAGAAGGGTAAGAAGGTTTCATATTTGCAGGAGTCCCACAATTTTCTTTAAATTTATTTTTGAATTTATATTCAAATATTGTTAGAAAATTACTTGCTGCTAAAAAATTGTTCTGCTAATGTCTTGTATTATTCAATAATAATAATAATAATAATAATAATAATAATAATAATAATAATAATAATAATAATAATATTAATAATAAATAAGTAAATAGTAATAATAACAAAAAATAATGTGTAAAAACTTTTTATTGATTTATTTAAATTAATAAACTGAAAAAATCATAAATAAATTAAAATAGTAAAAATCAACTTTTAATATTTGAAAAAGGTTCTAAATGAACATCATATATAGCTCTTTTCACTCGCCGATCTCTGTAATTGATTCTAATTCATCATTGTTTATTTCTTCTTAAACGTCAATATCTTCTATAAAAGCACAGTACTTTTTAGTTTCAAAATATACAATTATTTTAGCTTTATGTAGAAACATTTTGTTAATGTGGTAATCGAGGATTACCTAGATTTGAAAAATAATAATTTGTACTATCAAAAAATTAAACCTAAGGAATACATATTATGAGATTCAATAAGAAGAAGCAAATGAGATTCAATTTTACTCGTTGAAGATATTAAAAAAAATCCAAATAAGGTTACCGTTTTTATCAATATTCATTAAGTTTTTTTTATTAAAAAAATTTCGCAATGAATGTTAAGGTTTGTGTCAGGTAACATGTGATCTCTCCCTATCTTTCTCTCTCTCTCCACTTACTACTTTTCTGTGACATCTACTCGAGTGGGAGCTTTATAAAATAAGGAAATAAAGATCTTATAAGAGACAAATAAATTTTCTACAACAATTGATAAGTAGATAATATTTAAAGCAAAAAATTAAAAAAAAAAGCATGAAGAAAGCACTTATTTGCAATAACTTTCGAACAAATAAGAATTTCGAAAAGAACTCTCATTAAAATTATATTGCAAAATTCCCATCAATTCGTGAAATATAAATTATGTAATTGCATTTCAGCGGACAGTAGATCAACCACCATGTTTTTTTTATTACAAGTTTAGCATTTATTAATTCCCGAATTAATTATCGAATCTGGATTTTTTTTAAAATTCCATCAAAATCCTTGTACATCTTTCTACGCACCTTCGTAATTTTTAAATTTCTAAAACTTATAGAGTTTGAAAAGCAAAGCAAAATGCATCATAAAATAAAAAATATGAAAAAATCGTTACAAATTGTAATTTCAAAAAAAAAGAAGAAAGAAAAAAAAAAGAAAACCATGCGTGTAAAGTTCATAAACAAATGTAGTTCTTTTAGCTTGCTAACTTTCAATCCTGTAGTTGCATTCCTGCGGCCTGCAGAGCAGCCTGTATGATATCCCCCCTATAAGTTTAATAGTTAATAATTCTCAAACAAAGTCGAATGTAAATTTTTTGATTCTTTCGTAATTACTGTACACATTATTACCCATCTTAGTAATTTCAAGTATCTAAGATTTACAGTTTTTGCGCAGCAAAACAAAATATAACATTAAGCTGAACACCCAAAACAGCAGTGCCCTTAAAATTTTTCGACTTAAGAGAGAAAGTTTTAGAAACGAAATATTGTTTATGCTTAAAAAAGTTTCATTACCCAACGCCTTGGCTACTTCCTTGAAATAAATAATAATAAAACAAAAAGACCAAATTATTTGTCAGACATAGGTCTAAGAATCACGGCTGGACAAAATAAATTCAATCTAATGTAAGAGATGGTTAAAAAAAAATAAAGCTGTAAGCTAAGCGCTGATGTATTCTTAAAGCTTTTAGCTGAATCAGTATTCCCTGATTCATTCAAGCTCTTAGCTAAATTAATATCAGGAAACTGAACGAACTAATGAAGATAAACCATTTTGAGAAACTAAATGCAGGGGAGAAGAGTTTTCTTAAGAGGTTATTTGATTGGTGAAGCATTTCACGTACCTGAAACAGCTGACAAATGACATGTAGTTCCGTTTAAATAAACATCCGATTAAAAGTTTCATTATTTTAATATAATTGTGGCCATTTATGTAATAGAATAGAGATTTAAGCAAATAAATTTTTGAAAGGCACTTTTCTAGAGCATATCGTCCTTAATAATTGTGACAGTAATTTATTAAGAGTATAAAAACAAAGTAAAATAATAAATATTTTAATTTTTTACTAACAATATTTTAAACTGTTTTTTAAGTAAATACCTGATTAAAAGTTTCATTATATTAGTATTTGAGATGAATGTAACAGAATATCAGTATTAATTTATTTTTTAAATGCATTATATTGTACCGAAACGTCCTAAATAAATGGACTAGAAATATTAATTTAGCTTAAAATGATTTCGAAAAATATTAAACATTTTAAATTGTTGTCATATTTTTTATAAGAATTTTGTGAACAAAGCTGTAGTTGAATCACAAGGTTGCCTGAAAAATTTATATTTTGTATCATACTAGCTTTTAAATTTTTGTATTTATTTTTATTCTTGTGGTCTGAAGACAACTGTGGAGTGTACTTTAATGAAAAACGGACCACCCTGAATAACTTTTGGTCTAATGATCTGATTTCCATGTTCTAGGACTCAATTTTAAAGGTTTGAAGGAGTGAGCTCGGATATGCTAATTACTAATTAGTGCAAACGATATTTTAAGTTACGAAATTGGACAAAAAAGCGTATTTTCTTTGAAAAAACATATCTTTTTCCGACGGATTCAGACGGAACATACCTTTTTCTTAGCTATTATTTCTGACCCCTATAAATAGGGAGTAGCCGCTATCTGGGAAATATGGTTCTAATGGTTAGAAGGACAGTGGTCCAAAGTTTGGACCCCTTAATGCTAATTTTACTTTTTTCGTTTTTCACCATATCTAAGGAACTTTTTAAGCGAATTGAAAAACTTCTGAACATAATTATAAAATTCATTAATCCAAAGATAATTCCATGCAAAAAAAAAACTTTTAGTAAATAATTATTGTTTTTTATTATTTATAACAGTTGGAATAAATTGAATTTTTAGGTATAAATTTTTTTACAATTATAAATAAGGTACACAGTTTTAAAGGATGCAGTTTTAAATGGCAAAATACAAATTTCGAGCAAATCAGTCGAATAGTGTTTGAGAAATAAAATTTTTAAAAATGGTATTTTTAAAATTCGATTTTTCACAACTGTTCAACCGATTTCGCGGAAATTTTGCAAGTTGCCATTTTTTAAATTGAATTTTTTTAATATGATGTAAAAAATTGTATTCCTTACAATTCAAAATTTCTTTGATAAATAACTTGAAATTCAAATTCGACTTAAATAAAATAATAAAAAATAAGAAATATTGACTGATAGTTATATTTTGAATAGATCACCTTTGGAAAAATATATTATTGGGAAACATATATTTTTTTTGCGCAAGTGTATATTTCACTACACCAAAATAAAAAAAATATAATTTAATAAAAAAATATTGTATGAATGAAAAATAATTGCAAATTATAACAAATAGGACTGAAACTATTTTGATGGGCATTATAAATAGGCAGCATATTCTTATTTTTTTATCAAATCGATTCTAGCAATTGTAATTGAAACTGATGGATCAGTATATTGAATCTGTAAAGGAATCTCATCCACAGTTATAGACCACATATTTGACAGTGTATATAAAATTTTAATAAAAAGCTAAAATAATCAGACTTCTGAAGATTTCTGAACTTATTGTACTATAATAAATCCACATGCGTTTTTTTAAACCTCATGGGAAAAAAAACAATAATATGATGTTATAGAGGCAAACCAAACCAATTATTGAGATGATTGTGGAAGGCAGATCTTGTAGTACATTGATGGCTGGACAATACAAAGTGCGGGGAGGGAAGGGTCATTTGGAAGAGTTATTGCTGAGGATCATTCTCCTCCAAGGATTCATTAAGCGGGGTAATCGGCGGTAGTAATCCCATTCTAGCCCCCAGAATCATGCGCCACTTCGAGGCGACGTTGCTCATTAACTGAGCTACTCAGCATCGCCAAGGGACATTCACGGAAAAGTTTTACTTTCTTTGGTTCCAACCTCAATGATTTTGCCTGATTTTGTTTGCAAGAGAGGCTTCTTACAATAACTAGAAGACATTCACGAATATTTTTTTTTTTTTTAATGGGGTTATTGAATGTCGTTTTATACAAAAATTAATACTTGCTTTGATGAGAATGAAGTGCTGCTTAGCTTAGTTAAGAATAATAAAAAAATATTTTAGATGCTAATAATTATTATTAATTAAAGTAATAAATTTGTGAAATTTTTTTTACTATAAGGCTATGTACTTTAAAACTATATTTTACAATCCAAACTTAATTATGGTTGCAGCTAGACCGGCTGTACAGCCTTAAAAAAAAAGAGTAGTTGCCATTTTGTTTCGTATTTCATTGAAAAAATTAATTTTTACTGTTGTTTAGTTGTATGTATTATATCACCAAAATAGCTATTTTTAGGGTTTTTAGTATTCCTATTGAATATTTTTTTTTAAAGGAGCACCTTAGTGAATATAAAATTCGAATACAAATTATTTAAAATGCTATCAATAAAGTAACACAGTCTTTTTAAACTTAAGTTCGTTTGCTCGTTTAAATTCGTTTGCTTAAGTTCGTTTGATAAACTTTATATAGTTCGAAAAATTTAATCCAGTACTTTTTATTCTTCATATTCGGTAAAATTTCAAGGCATAAAAAAGCAACGGTTCTTTTACAGTTGATTCATTAATGAGAAAGACAAGAAAAAAAAAAATTCAAAATATGTTTGATCGCTGAGAGAAATTGAGAGGAGGTTTAAATCTATTGTTAAATATTATACGGGTATAAGATGCACTGTGAAATTTTTTGATCTCGCCTTCATCAATAGTGATCTGTTAGCTTTCGCTAACTTTTCCATCCTTTCCTTGCTAAAATATCAATTTGGAAACCAATACATGTTACCTTTTTAATTTCATTTTTTAACAATTAATTTTAAAAAAAATAATATCATGGGTGGTGATTATAGAATACAAGGAGATTATCACCCCTCCAAATAAAATATAAGCTATCTAGGAGAAGAATAAAAGTTCTAAGTCTTCAATTAAAAGTAATTATTAGGGGATAATGCTAAATAATTACTTAAAAATGGATGTTGAGAAACCAAATAAAAAAATTAAATTTAATTCTTATAAGTATACTCTTAGTATTCAACATATTTAAAAGATTAATTAATTTTTGGAATCATGATCACCAAATCAGCCTTTCCTTAAATTTGCAGCATTTTTTGGGAATAAAAAGTAATATTAAAACAATAGGAGAAGAACAAGTGTATGGTGTCCAGAGCGTTGACCTCCAGTAAGGAAGATCACGGGTTCGAATCCCGATCAGAGGCATGGATGGTCTTACCTTTTCTCTCTGTACTATCCTTCCTTCTTACTATATGGACAGCGTTGGTCCACCTATTATAGTGTCCTTGACTGAGTGGTCAAGGTTGTATCGGAAGTGGCCCTTCCGATATACGAATGATGATTGTCAATATATGGGAGAGCATTGGGAAAAAAATAGCGAAAGGAAAAGATTAACAAGAGCAGGCTTATTTTGAGAAAAGTACGTAAAAGTGGATAACCCACTAACTTATCATAATTCATTAAAGGTAAATATATTGGTGTCTAAACTTATTTTGATTCGATTTAATAATTGCTCAAATAAAGTGTTTATTGTTAAATTTGAAGTAGTTTTATTTAAATAAAATGTCTTATTTAAAAATAAATGGCTGCTACAGTATAAAATTCTGAATTTATTAAAAGGAGAAAATTCGATGTGAGAATAGTTTTAGTCTTTTATTCTTACTATAATTTATGAAAAAAAAAAGAAACAAAAACTAGAATCTAACATGGAGAAAAAAAATTCTCTCAAAATTGCCGTATCACATATCTGGTGTAAAAAAAAATAAGTAAAAGAAAACATGATTCTGGTTAATAAAACCAAAATATACAGTATTTAAACCATTCATTTGGTTTACCGGAAATTCTGATTTTCAAAATTATAGTTCTTCTTGCCGCACAGTTGGTAAAAAATACAAAACCGAAAAGTAAATTTAACCAAATAAATGGTTTTTATACTCTAAGGTATTATGATAAAATTACCAAATTTTACCAAATTTACCAACATTACATTATATTTTTGGTGTTTCCACAGAGAAAGGAACACAGTAAGTTATACTATATTCAGGTAGTTTTGACCCTATTTTTATTCTCAGTGAATATATGGAAGATACTTTTATTACATTTTCCACAAGAATATTTTGAAGTGATTAAATTCTTTTGCATATAAATATTTGGCCAAATAAATAAATTACTGCAGTTTATGAAATAAAAATGAAACATTTTCAACAATAAAAGTAATTAAATACGAGTATTTCCTTTGGGTATTCAGAAAATACGCCAACAAAAATGATTAATCTTCTACTGAACTCCGAATACCGACCATTTCCATTGAACTTACAAAATTGTATAAAAAATATTGTGTTCCATTTAATCCTCAATCCATAAGAAACTCACACGCGAACTCTAAATATTCGATCAATACACAAAGCAAAAAAGACATATTTTGCTTATCCCATAAAGTAAAAGACTGACACACGTTCCGAATTTAGTTTGCGTGGTAAGTACAATAATTATTTGAGCAACCTTAACTATTATAAGCTGTTAACTATATAACAAAGAACTCCTACAGGTTTTCCTACTTGATAATCACAATGATAGACGACGCGATATGAGCTGAATTAGAATTTTTTTTTCTGTTAAGTACTTATTTGAGCATTTGCCAAAATAGGAAATGGTTAAGGCATTTAAAGTTTATTCCCAGCATAGTAAATAAGTTTTCATTACTTACGAGTCTAATTTATGTGGTGTGATTAAAGGGTAAAGTACGACTAATGGTGTTGAGATATTTAGAGGGAACTAATTGTTATGCTACCTGTTTATTATTAGAGTCAACTGTTTAACTTTTGAATAGAGGCCTTTCGGTTAACGGAAGAATGGTTGTTTTTAATTATTACATTTGAAATATTTAATAGGAACGAGTTATTTTTTTAGCAGCTTATTTTTGTTAAGTGTATTTTCACTGTATAATGAATATATAATTGAACTACCTGCCTTTGGCGACCAGATTGATCACCTTCCAAAATTATATTGTACAGCATAAAATTTTTTAATTACATCCAAGCCGAATACACGACACAAATGCATTCAAATATTCTAATTCTTCAACCCCTCCTCCAATCCTAAGAACTTAATTAATTTTAAACAGCAGATTAACCAAATTTTTTTAGCGTCTAGCTGTAGTTCACACGAAAGTAAATTAATTTCAAATTAAACTATTTTCAAGAGATGTCCACGTGTTGGTCTAAGTTCTTTATGTATTGAATTTTAGTAATAATTTAATATCTGCCCAGCAGCCATTAAATCACACAAAGCACCGTAAGTATGAGTTAACAGAACATAGGTAACAGAAGTATTAAAATTATTTCCATCTCTGTCGTGAAATAAGATAGAAAACTTATCCCAATGGTTCTGTACTACTTCCTCACGCACCTCTCGGGTCATAACTTGCGTATCGTATAACATATAATATGCTATTGCACGAAAAAGGCATGTTCCGCCGCCAATAATTGGTGTGATATTGCGATTGTAGAAGGGATCAAAAATAAATCTCAATGATTACTTCGTATGCAGTTTCTTTATTTCTATTTGAATACAAAATCATTCTGAATAAATACTTAATGTATAATTAACTATACAATACTTCGTATGATATTACTTAAGGCAACCTAAGAATCTGATCAATATCTATATTGCAGCCAATAGGTAGAGAAACATCCGAGTTGATGGATATAAGAGAAATATATATGGAGATAACTAGTTAGAAACGAATTAATTAGAAATTGAATAATTAGAAAGGTAGATAGGTAGAAAATTCTTACTGTTGTAGTATTCGCGATCGCAACGCTTGAGTACGCCCTCAAGCGGATGACTGAAAATATCGGGCATTAGTTCCATCGTAACCATTGTTAATGACGGACGCCATTCTCTTAGCAGCAAATAAGAAGCAAAATTTCCTTAAGGAAAAGATTAGAAGAACTTGAAAAAACTAACCAGAACATGCCAAACATTGAAGCAGAACACGCCAAGCATTTGAAGAACAATTTCTCAATAATTTTTACCTTTCAATGAGCAACAATATAATTTCCGAATTCATGATCACTTGCTGTTACAGATGTGTGTATTATGGTAAAATAATTTTATCTGTCTTCAATTCATTACAAATGAAAGTGAAGTCAACATTGCTTTCGTCATTCCAATGAATAAATATGAATTCAGAACGTACAGAACTGTAATAGTTATAGAATATTCTTCTTCTTTATAGAATAGTATATATTTCCGTATCTATATAATTCGGAAAACGATAAAGAATCCTCCGAATTACTTGAAATAGTATCATTTGCGCTGATTATTAATAAAATTTTAGCGTTTTCTTGGTAAGTATTTTTTGTTTCGATAGAATAATTTCAACTAGAATTCAACTATTCTGTTTTTAAGCTACATATTCAAATTCATATCGAGATCTTACAATTGCAAAATTCTGATGTGTGGTATGTTATCTAAAAGTAATGAAGGGATTATCTATGTATATATTATTTGAAAATAAAATTTTCAGGCGAAGAACATTTCATTTGGAATTCTGCGGATTTATAATAAACCAGGTGAGTGTTATGATTTTTATAATAAAAAATTTGCTTGTAAAATTTTTTTTTTCTTATTTGATGATAGTTCTCTACAGAATGATGGTTTTTTACGTCTGATTAAGAACTATAAGAATAAAAAAAAAAAGAAACAAAATGAAAGTTTTTATTTCAATATGAGGAATTTTTAAAATCGCTTTTTATACTAAGAATTCTTTATTTTACGTTTTTTAGTTTATAATTTTTTGATAAAATTTTTTGTCAAAATACTTTTGTTTGAAAAATTAAAGGGTATAACATTATGTGTTTATGTATACTTCTTGCATATTCTAATGTTTGAAGTAATGATTCAGAAAAGTATGGAATAAAAATACGGTACTTACGTATTAACACCACCGCAGCTACAGATTTGGCGGTTTTCACGCGCCACCAATCTGCACTTAAAATATTTGCGACAAATCATAAAATAAAGCACTTTATTTAAAGTCAAAGTAGTCAATCGGATTTCGGTGAAAAATGGGCCGATATAGAGTTTATTATAGATTCAAAACAATCTCTATTTTCTTTCACCTGATGCTATCACCATATGAACTCTAATAAATAAGATTCCAAATGAAATAACATTACATTTCCTAAACGTACGCTTACTAAGATAATGCTTCATGTTATGGGAATTGGTACATTTTCGTTTTTTCGGTAAAATATTTCGCTCCCGAAAAAATAAAATTGCATTTTGTTTTGTTTTTGGTAAATCCCAAAGACGCATTTTCGTAGCACTAAAAAATGGCGTCAAAAAAGAATTTTTTTGTTTTTGTTTCGAAACATTCTTTATTTTACGTTTTTTAGTTTCTAAATAATGATTTTTATTGGAACTAAAAATTTTTTGATATAAATTGTTGTCAAAAAACTTTGTTTACAAAATTAAATTATCTAGAATTATAAGGCTGTATGTCCTACTTTTTGTTCATTTTAATTTTTGAAGTATTATGATTTTTAAAACTATGAAATGTAAAGTTTAAATGGGCCTTTCATGTTATATCATTAAATTTAGTAAAACTATTTCTTAGGCATTAGGTTTTAACTCTAATAAGAAGATACCAATTTTTTTTCTGTTTATTTACAAATATTTTTCCGATGATTTTTGGATGTTCCTTCTTTAAAAAGAAGAAAAAGTTTTCGTTTGCATAAGAAGGAATATCAAACATTTTTCTTTTTTAAATTTAATAAGTCACAATAAAGACGGAACGTTGCAGTGCTATACGTTACACTAAAGACGTCTTTAGAGTAACTGAATGACTGTTCATATAGAAATCGCAGGTATTCATCTCATACAACAACGCCCCCTATAGTTCGTTGCTATCGCGAATTAAGTTTTTAAATGAAGGCTTACAATTAACAGTGGTTTATTTTTAATATATAATAATAATATGATATTACTTTGTCATCAAACATTTCATTCAAACATTTCGCACCATTACTAAATATTCGCGTTGGCGAAAAACATATAACGAGTTTTTTAAGCCACCAAATATTTCTTAAGAATATATATATAAAAAATTAAAAAAAAATTGTGGTAGAGGGTGCAATAGTAAGCAAGGGTACATCTATTCGTAAGTTGTATAATTAAGAAGAAAAAAAAAACCCTCGGAAAACTTAATAATAGATTAAGTAAAGTTGAAAAATAGTTTTGAAAATTTCAGGCCAAAATCGTGGCCCCACAGAGGAAGTCTTAGAAAATAAAACTGTATGTTTTATAGCCACACGATAATATTTCATAGATACATTCATAAATAGTAATAATTTAATAGTTTTTTAATGAATGTTCAAATTAGTTTTTTTTAAAATATATGTTTTAAATAGTTTCTTTAATAAAATATAATCACTTAAACTTGGAAAATTAACTGTATACAACATTTTAAACTTATTAATCTATAAAGCTACAACAACATTTATAGAGTCACAATTTTTTAATGCTGTCATTAATAACTTAACTGAACTGATTCAACTCAAAGCATCAATTAGGCTATAAATAAAATAAAAAATAAAAAAATAAAAAAAATCACTGCTCAGTATTTCTTTCTCCACATTGAGTCTACATCCGGGACATAAACTTCATCTTATGACTCTTCGGGAATTCCTTAAGACGTTGTATCAATCCTGGAATTTGCACTATCTCTTAACCACACATCCGACCACCCCATGGGATAGAAGGGGGAGGAAAAGACTTAGGGGGCATACAAGGAGAGGAAAAAAAAAGAATCAAAACAAAATATCCTTCTCTTCTATCGATATCCAGAAATGCAATTACAGGAAAACGCCACAAACGGGAGATGGCGAATACCACCAAGGAGCAAGAGGGTCTAATTGCGAACCCAATCCACCCAGGCTCTTGACCACCCCCCAGTCCAAGGCATTATTAAAGGTTGGTCAGCGATGGCTTTTTCTTCCTTTCGTTTACGGATTATTTGGAAGCGAGTCAATTAGGTGTCGAAGGGTTGATCCGAGACGGTTAAGGGTGTGAGTGCTGATGACAGATTAGGTTTGGAAGAGAAAAATTGTTTGACACGATTTCTTCTTCAAAATATAAGGAAAAAATTTCATTGTCTATATTCACATTTATTACAAGAGGAGCTACAGATTTCATTTATTCATAAATGTTGCCTTTTTTCACTTATTTACCACATTAACATCTGCAATTTAATATACGCTAACCTTTTAATAGATTTGGCCTCTTTAGGAAAGGAAATCGCCTTAGCTTTGTCTCGTCGGAATTTTAATCCATGTTTATTGGCCTAATCCCTATAACATTTAGAAGTTCAGTAACTATATGAACAAATTTATTATATACATAGTTTCTGCCAGTAACTTAGAGCAATATAAGCTCTTCTGGTTTGAGCTTATTAATTTTATATCCGTCGTTGAACAGTTGACCCAATTTTGGGTTTACGACTACTAATGTACAGCTCCGTAGCCTTGTAATTTTGAACAAATCCAGAAGACAAGGAAACTCCTAGATAAGTACCCCCAGAGGTATTGATTTGTTATGGGAACATGGAGGACTTTGCGACTTTACAGATTTAACGTGCATCAGTCACCATTTACTACACGGGAGTCTTCTGCCGGCCTGGGATCGAACCCACGAACTCTTGGACATGGACCTAGTGTGCTATCAACCAGGCTATTCTGGCCCCTGTGCTTATTAATTAGCTTATTTAAGGTTTGGCCCTCAAACCATTAAAATTGAGTCTCAGAACGCGAAAATTTAAGTATTAGATTAAAAGTAAATCAGGCTCCTCATTTTGCATACTGCACATTTTTTTCATTGATGCGGATGTTTTTTGGAGTTTACGTGTTTTGAAGCACTGTTTGAAGCAGTTTACTTAGAGTAGTTATTTTCATTTAGTAACAAATCTTTCAATTCTGAAAATATGCGATTGCTCATTTTTCGGATACTATTCTTTATTAGAGTAAAAATGCAAATTATTATTATTATATTTTTTTTTAAATTAAGAAATAAAATCCTTGCTTTACAAAAGAAAATCCTAGAGAAAATCCTAAATTGAGAAATTGAAAATCAATGAACTTATATGATACATTATAAATTTAAAAATTTCTTGTTTCGTAACACAAATATTTAAAACGAAAAAAAAAAAAATTATGAATCAAAAGTATTATTATAAATATTATTTGAGGTATATTTGAAACAAAAAAAGATAAAGAAACCTTAGATCTCAAAAAAGGAAATCGAATACAAATCGTTTATAATTAGTTTCGTTTTAAAAAGAATTGTTCTTAACCGCATTTTAGCACATATCTAAGAAAGTATTTGAAGTTTCTTCCTTAGTGATGATATAACTTTGACCATGCCACATTATTAATCTTTCCTTGTTAGGAAACACACATTAGATAAAAGCACTTAACAATCGAAATTACTTTGAATACTCGCCAAGTCGCCACGACAGTTTTTTTTTTTGCCAACACAGTTTAGAAATTAAATTAAATCGAAAAGAATTGCATTATTTTCTGTGAGAGAAACACATGTGCTTTTTTTCAAACACTAAATAGTAATAGTAATAAATGATAAGCCTATGATCAAAGGATTTTGTTCATAAGTTTCCTGCTATTGTTATTTTCCTTTAGAAAAAAATGGGCAATATGAAGTAACAGAGCGTGCGAAGTAAGTAAGCCAATTGAATGATAGAATCAAAATTAATATAAATTCTGTAAATATTTCTGAAGTTAATGTAAATTTTATATCCTTCTCTGGTGATTTTTATCAGTATTCTTTTATCAGTATCAGGATTTTTGATATGCATTTCTCCAAAGACACGTGTTTTCTTGTTCCCCAGCCCCCACAAATAAATTACAAGTTAACTGATCATTGAAGTTGAGCATTTAGTACTTTTGCAGCATAAATAAATCGTTTTTTATAACTATTTCTTCACAAGAAAAGAAGAATTTGCCTTAATGATTCATAAAGTTTCAAATAAATGTTTATTTATACGAACAAGACGTACAAAGACGGGTGATACATTCAAAATTACACACATTCTCAAATTTTTTGATATATCCAACAAATGTTGCGCATACCCTTGATCACCCAACTCACATACCAATGGCAAACCAGTTGCATCCATGTGTTCAATAACATGTTTCTTTTAATGTTCCTCACGGCAGCAATGATGTTGGCACTAGGGTTTGCATAAACTTTTTCCTTCACATGTTGGTATTGAGCATAAACTTTGTCCTTCACAAGGTGGCATTGGGAACACATAAACTTTGTCCTCTTCAATTTGGTGCTGGGGTACATAATTTTGCCTTTGAGAAGTTGGGATTAGGGGTACATAATCTTTTCTCTTTACAAGGTGGCATTAGGGTTTTGTAAATGTTTTATCTCCACCAGTTGGCATTGGATGTAAACTTTGTCTTTCACTAGTTGGCTTTGGGGTACATAAACTTTGTCCTTCACAGGATGTCATTAGGGGATAATACATTTTACTCTTTAGAAGGTGGCGTTGGAGTACATAAACTTTGTCCTTCGAAATTTGCCTTTGGAGGTACATAAACTTTTTCCTTCACAAGTTGGCATTTGGGGCACATAAGTTTTGTCCATCACAACTTCGTATTGGGGTAGCATAAACTTAGTCCATCACAAGTTGGCATTGGTGATGCATGAACCTTGTTTTTCTTGTGAATGAACTTGATGTGCTTGAACTTGTGGTATAAACTTTGCACCTCACAAGTTTATGAATCTCCAATGCCAAAAATTGCAGGAACTCATAACTGCTGCTGTGATGAGTCTTGATAAAACTAAACTATTGAAGATATTCACGGAGTTAACCTACCATTGGGATGAGTACAGGCTGACCAAGGTTGCACACAAAGAACATTCATAGTATATACTAGATGAGACTTGATGTGCGTACGTATATTTCCATGCATCACTTCTCTTTACATGCAGTATACTAGTAAATAAAGAGTTTTTTTAAAAAATTATCTAATCATTTAGGCTACTCCTGTATAGATACATTATAAAGCCAATTCTTCAATTTTTTGAACATCAGAAAGAACCAAGGAGCAATTAAAATTTTCGTTGGCTTACAGCCAGTTGGCATGATGCAAGAGATCAGTTATGTAGTTAATGGGAGAAATGCAATAGAACGGTTAAGGTTTTTACCACTGTACCAAAATTTATAAACATAAATAAGAGTTTGAAAACCAGATTTGTGATGAGATTTACTTTTACACGTTGAAGTTTTTTTTTAAATATCTTTTTCAATTTAATTTTCATAGAAAGTAATTCAAGTATTGCTCCTTAATGCTTATCAAATCTATTTTTTAGTATGTCCTTTGAATATCTAGTCACCATGAGGACGCATTAGCCCTCTCATCTAAAGTATACATCTAGCCTTAAAGGAGCAAAATCACTCCATAACCCATAATACTCCTCTTTCAGAAAACGGTGCATCGGAAATTCTGCATTTTATACTGTTGCACATTCTTATATATAACATTTTACAAGAATAAGCAAATAAATAAATTGATATTTGATAAGCAAATAAAGCAAAGCGTCAGTATCCATATATTTCAAAGCCGCCTTCAATCTAACTAGCAAAGTAATCAGACTTAACCGTCTGTTACCACAGAAATAAAGCTGAAATCCTCTGACTACTATCTGGTAACTATATTTTGCTTAAATAACACAAACCGCTGCCATTAAGCATTAGTAATCCTAAGATGTACTTAATCCATCTCTAACTAAATAGTTGCAACACAAAAATCTCAGACAGCTTAACCCAGAAACTTATCAGCAAAGTTAGATCTCGGGAAGTAGATCTCCAAATTAAATTTTTTTACCTCATTATTTGGCCGGTTACTACGTCATCAATAATTTACCATTTCTTTTGACTAGACATGGTAAATATAGTTTCTATTCAATAGTTATTTGTCGTTTATGCTGCCAGAAACATAAGTTAAAGGTGAACTCTAAGTTGTGTTTGACGCTAAGTCCTCATAGTGACAACGTAAATAAGCTTTCTTTATGGTGCATTCACCTTTAGTTCAATAAGTTGATAGTAGAATAAGGCAGTTTTGATGACACGAGAAAATAGATTCTAAGCAAAATGAAGGATTATTACATTCTTTTACGATCCTAGAAACTTCTATTAGGCTTATTTTAGATATAAAAGTAGGCAAAATGTAAAATAATTATAATAATAATAATAAGAAGTTGAAAGGAATAGTTATTCTCTAACATAAATAGTTAAAATTCTTATACACTGTTATAAATTTCTAGGAAAAAAATAGTTAAATAATAATTTATTTAATTGTTATTTTACCATATTCAAACCAAACAGTCAAATAACCATAAAGCAAGATGGTAATGAATCTATTAACTATGAGAAAAACTATTTATTAACTACTTTCACTTAATACGGTTATACAACTAGAATTTTACCATATCAACTAGGCCCACCTAATGAAGACACTTAGTTTCTTGCAACTGGGTACATGTTATAGGGCTCAATCTCATGACAGCCAGAACAGGGGTTCGTGTCCCAATGTTGACATCATGATATTTCTTCCCTTCCTTTCAACACATGAAGAGTTTCCATCGCCCTGCTCTCTCTAACTTGTGAGCCTGGACTATTAGAATACCAAACTCTCATTCATGCATAGATGCATATATATATATATATATATATATATATATATATATATATATATATATATATATATATATATATATATATATATATATATATATATATATATATATATATATATATATATATATATATATATATATATATATATATATATATATATATATATATATATATATATATATATATTGGACGGACAGACTGCTGCCGGTCATTTTGTAGTAATTTTACAATAAAATTTCTAACAGTGTATTACCATAATTGTGTTCACATCTGAAGTTATTTATTTTTTTCGAATTCCTATGATTCCAATTTTATTCGTAAAATAGGAAATTAGGGGCGAATTCTCAAAATTTGTCCTGAAATTCCTGAGAGAAGAAATTTTCATTCAAAGTACAGGCTTTAAATAAAAATTTTTGTGTGGTTCTTTTATGATTCATAAGGCACGCAATATAGGCAATATTACTTACTAAACAACATATCGCGTAATTATTGAAATTTTCAGAAATTGTTTCGTTTAAATAAGACTGAATTTAATTGATACAGCGCTCATAGCGAGGTTACAGGGTTGTCGAATTTTTTTTTGGTCTAAATATTAATTTTTAAGAAAGAGATCCTACGGAGTGACATTGCATGATCAGGGCGGCCAATTTTTTTATCTCCAAAATGTGAAATTAGACGCCCGCAGCATGACTCTACAATGCTTAAAGTATTGCTCAACAACGAAAACATGTAGCTCTTTCATGAAGAGCTCCATTTTAAATAAACCTGGGTCATCGACTATCCCATTTTCTACTGTGTGACACAAATAATACAAAATGTAAATATTTTGTGACATACTTTAAAAATAGCAAGTTTAAAATTTTTTATGCAATATTTTTAAATTTATTATTTTTTTTTGGAAAACCATAAAATTAATGAAGAACAAAGAATAATTTCAAAATTTAATTCTGTTAATTAATGATATGACTCAATAGAGAAGCAAGAATTAAAAAAAAATTCTGAATAAAATTCTATTCAATGTATCAAATTATATTTCAAAACGGAGAAATGAAGACTGCAAGTTTTTTTTCGAATTCTTATTGACACTTCAATTTATCATCTACTTAAGTCGGGAATAAAATGATCTAATTTATTGTCGTATTTTAAAGAATAGCTCAATCCAACATACCAATTACATAAGCCAATTATAAATCTAGTATCCCCTTCGATAAATCGGTAAAAATTCTTAAATTCTTATCTGTTGATAATTGTTTTTTCATTTACGAAGTATACTTATTTATATTTGTATCACTAATACTTCATTGCAGGTAGTAGGTAAATTCTTTATTATTTTGTTTTTAATTGAGGGGCAAAGTTTCCAGTTTGTTATACGATATTTTAAAATCTACTAAATGTTTTGGAAAATGGTTCAAAGTAATGAGACTTCTAATTTCAATTTAACCACTAACTATAAGTTTAGATAAAAATAAACACAAATAAAAATTTCAAAAAAAAAAAAAAAAAAGAATTGTGGGGTATCAATTGGGCTGATATTTTAAGTCAAATCTTAGCAAACAAATGTAGTCAGATATTTTTATTCTTAGTAAAAAGTTCATTTCTATTTAAAAGCGTGTTAATTGGATTTTAAAGTGACTGGTTTTGAAACTTTAATTCACTTTCGTATAGTTTTGGAATGTTTAAGACAAATTTTGGAAAACAAATCTCACATGTCCTGTTTAAAATCAGTTTTGATCACCCAAAACTGCATTACTCATTGCTTCAAAGCTTCATTAATGTAAATTTTTATCGCTAATGTTGTAATATTAATATCTCATTGAATGTAATATTAGATTTGTAATTCTTTTATTATTTTTTTTATATATGAATGCATGCACCAAGTTTCACATTTCTTATTCAATATTTTGAAATTTTCTGATTTTTTTTGCGAAATATTGAAAACAAAAAAATTAATAAAAAGTAGTGCTTAATTCCAAAAATTTCATTTTTCTAATTAAATTTATAGCTCAAAACGAAGAAACAACGTTCAAAAATAAAACAAGCAAAGAAAAAGTCGATTCAATGTATCAAATCATACCCTATAAAAAATTTAGGTAAAAAGTACCGGCACTAAATGTGCCGGTATTTGTTATACTAAACTCAATTTTTAATATAACATGTTACGAAATAAAAAAAATTGAGATGCCGCAATTTTTACAATAGTAAGTACCGCAAAAATTACCGAATTACTCTAATTAAATAGATATTACAGTAAAAATTACGGTATAATAATTTACGGTAAAAATGGATTTTACTGTAAAACAGATTTTACGGAAGATGCACCTAAAGTGTCGGTACATAATAGTGTAATTTAATCGGGAAGTTTTTACTATATTTGTCGGAATCGAGACATGAAGATAGGAGATTATTTGGTATTATTATTATTGAAATTTTAATTCATCATTTTCTCAAATCGGAAAATAAATTATGTTTCCGTCAACGTTTTGAATGTCAACTCAATCCAATGTACATTAACCAGTTATAAATTAGGCAGGCTCTAAATCGGCAAAATTTTTAAGCACCAATGATTTCCTTGAAGTTGACTTATATGTATTTTTGTCGACAATTACGTGTTGTATCTAAATTATTTATTCTCTTTTTTTTATATAAATGACTGCGCCAAGCTTCACATTTACTATGCGATATTTAAATCATGTTAGATTTTCTGCTAAATATTCAAAACAATGCAATTAATAAAAGGCAGCGATTAACATGAGATTTTAAACATAAATACAAGCACCAAGTTTCGAATTTGTTATACAATATTTTAAAATCTATTTAATTTTGCGAATTATTCAAAACAATAAAATTAACAAAAAGCAACGATTAATTACAAATATTTCATTTTTCTAATTAAATTTATAACTCAAAAAGAAGAAACAACAATAAAAAATTAAACAAACTGAGCAAAAGTCGATTCAATGTATCAAATCATATTTTGGAATCGAGAAATGAAGACTGGAGAGTATTTCGAATTATTATTATTGACATTTCAATCCATCACTTTCTCAAATCGGAAATAAAATGATCTTTTCGTCAACTTTTTAAATGATAGCTCAATCCAATATATATACACCCCAGGGAATAAGTTGAAGCTCAGGCCTTTCAAGCGAAAACCATCATAAGCAGAAATAAAAGAAGAAAAAAAGAAATCAATAGAATTGAAAAAAGTAAAGAATGTAATTCTTGAAGACTATTAGTTATCAGTTTTTAAAAGTTGACTTTGAGTTTTTTTTTTTTTTTTTTCCTTTAGTAGAAAATCTGACAAAGTTTCCCCAAGTACTTTTCTCTTAAGTAAAGATCGTAGAATTGGCAATTTTTTAGCTTTAAAATTTTTTTTCCTATTTTTTGCAGGTATGAAGTATTTCATTTCTGTTTAAAAAAAGTTATGTTTTTTTATTTTTATTAATCAGAGGTAGAAAAGCAGTGTCATACATTAATCAAGAGGCTCAAACTGTTTTTTCTTCTTCCGTTTTCGAAGAAAAGAAAAAGAGGTAAGCTTTGAAGTTTCTTTTTGTTGATAATTATAGTTAGTTTTCCAAGAATTTTTTTTTTTTGAATTGCTACAACAAGAAAATTGTTTGCAATTTGTATCTAGTAATTTACAAAACTATTGTATTTAAGGTGTTACTTAATTAGAAACTTCATCCCCTTCAAAAATATACAAAATGGAAATAACAGTAGACATGTTTCAAGCACTCAAAAATAGACGCCCGATTTCAAGACTTGCCAGGCATGAATGAGAAGAAACAGAAGTGATTTGAAACAGAAAATGTAAAGTAGGTAACGAAAATGGAAAGAAGAAAAACAAAACTAGGAAAACCACAGTAGTCGAGAGAGAAAAAAAGAAAAAAACAGAAGAAGAAAACCCATGGTGGAAGAGAGGGGAAAATCAGGGTAAAATGCATTTCCAAGCGCCATGGAGGAGATGGTGAGAAACTAATGTCGTTAACAAGGGAATCAGCATTTCGTATCCTAGAATTGGCAATTTTTTAGTTTTAAAATTTTGTTCTATTATTTTTTCAGGGATGAAGTATTTAATATCTGTTAAAAAAAGTAACTTTTTTTTATTAAACTGAGGGAGAAAAGTAGTGTCATGCATTATTCAACGGGCTCAAACTGTTTTTTTTTTTCTGTTTGTGAAAAAATGAAAGAAATGGGTGTTTTGAAGTTTCATTTCGTTGATAGTTATAGTTAGTTTCACTGAAGATTTTTTCTATCAATTACTATAATTTGAAAATGAATTACAATTTCGAACTAGCAATTTATAAAATTGTTGTAGTTAATGCCCTTACAAACGGTGATTAAATATAAATATATATATAATATTGAGCGCAAATTATTTATTAAAAAAGGTATTGTAAATCTTTTTTTACGAAGACTGTATTGAACAAAACACGTAAGAACATAAAATTACTCAAATATATTTACTTTTAGAATTATTTTTTTGTCGCTGCAGTCAAATATAAAATTTTAAATTATTTTATACAAAACGATGAACCATTTCATGAATAATAGAACAAAATTTCATACAATTATAAACATCACATTTTCTACAATATAATAAATTTCCTTTTTTAAACTTTGAGTTTTTTATTGCAGAAGTAATAAAAACGTACTTTTCTCTTAAGTAAAGATCGTATAATAGGCAATTTTTTAGCTTTAATTTTTTTAATCTATTTTTTTGCAAGTATGAAATATTTTAATCCTGTTTATAAAAAGGATTTTCTTATTAATCAAAAGTAGATAAGTAGTGTTACACATTAATCAAGAGAATTAAACTGTTTTTTTCCTCTGTTTTTGAAGTAATGAAAGAAAGAAGTATTTTGATGTTTCATTTTGTTGATAATTATAGTTAGTTTTGCAAGAAATTTTTTTTCACTTATTGTAACAAAAAAACAAAAACAAAAATTTATAATTCGGAATTAGTAATTTATAAAATTATTGTGTTTAAGGTGCTTACAAGCTGTGATTAACTATAATTATATATATGATATACAACGCAAAATATTTATTGAAATGAAATTGCTAATCTTTTTTTAAGACATCTATATTGTACAAAATAATTAATATGTCACACGCATATAAACAAATTAAATTATTTAACTTAATTTATTTTTAGAATTATTTGCTTGCCCCTGCGAGTAAGACATAAAATTTTACACTCTTTCATGCAAAACGTTAAACAATTTCATGAATCATAGAATAAAACTTTTTACTTTTGTAAACATCTTATTTTATAATACAATATAATAAGTTTTGTTTTCAAGTGCGTGAGTTTTGTTTATTACAGGATGATAATAAGGTTCACTTTAAAGTATTATCAAGATTTTAAAGCTTATGTAAATGAAGATACTATTAATTAGAGTTAGCGAATACTAAAATAAAAATGTTTTACAGCTTAACAATTGTTTGTTACAATATTTTCTAGTATGTTCAATTTATTTAATTGAAAATTGCATTCCTTTTCTTACACTAGCTCAAAATATTTTTTTCTTCATTATTGTACGTTAAAAATATCAAAATTTAAACTTATAATTTTTATAGTGAAATTTTTTTATTTCAAATAATAGGTCAAATGATTATCTCTGTAAAAAAGAAATAGTGACAAATTTGTGACAGATAATGTTTTTATGAAATGAATTTTCTGGTTCTTAAAACATCTTGTATTCTCTATTTTTGAACAAATTAAATAAATCAATTTTATTTTTCGCAAAAAAAGAATAGGAGAATTATTAATGAACAGTGACTAATAAATAGAATTTAATGACGCAAAAGCAATTACAAATAAAATATAAATAATGCATGAAAGTATTTCAAACATTTTGAGTTTCTATAATGAAAATCATATTTCTGTGCTAACAAAATTAGGTTCATTTCGGCTTAAATCCACAAAAAATTAAAGAAAATACACAAAACTATCATGAGAAATATAAATACTTTTAGATTACTCTTTATAATTAACATAAATTAAGATAAACACTTAGTTATATAAAGTTTTGATATATATAATTTGTTTATACAGTATGCTCTCGTTATCTTGAACTTCGATATCTCGAAATAGGCATAGAATATTATAAATTCCTATGTCGAAGGGTTTCTTCTGAAAATTTTGTTATATCGAATTTATTTTTTGAAACAGAAAAGGAATTTTTTTAAAAACTTTTACAGAAAAATCACAATATAAGTTAATTGTCAACCAATTCTTTTCTATTTAAAGTTTCATTATCTTCGTTTTACTTTTAAAAATAAAATTGTAATTGTTGTATTTAAACTTATAGTCAACTATCATTACATACATATTTATCAGTAGTTATTCTTATGTTATGTCGACTCTACTTTTTAGAGTAATATTTTAGAATATATTTTTCTACTTTTTATAACATATTTAGTTTTGAACTTGCTATATCGAAAACTTACTATCTCGAATTTTTTTTAGCGTCCTTTCGACTTTGAGATATCGAGAGTACTCGTATGCTGTATTATATAGTTGATGTAAACTAATATAAATGCTATTATATGCGCAAGAAGCACTACAAAAATGCGATTACTTTAAAAGAATAACAAAAACAAAGAGCAGCACTAAACTCAACTTTTAAGAGCATCTCATATAAAACGTACTTTCAAAAAAAATGAAGCAACCCCGTGACATTAATAGATACTTTTGAGAAAAGGAAAAAGACATCTATGGCTATTTTCCTTCCCCATAAAAATGCCTTCTCCAAAGTCATACAGATTGATAATCCATTTCCGAAAACATCTAAGTATGGATCTCAATATTTCCACCAAAACCATGCCATCAACCGCGGGAGTCTCTAAACGTCTTTAACGAGGAAATAAAGCACACCGAAAACACAAAAGCATCCGCATCCAGAGAGGAATCCAGAACAGATATATCCATTCTATATATATATCAAGTGGACATTTCGGGTAAAAATGGGCAGGGGGTGGTGCAAGATGATTCCGGGACGGACTGTCAAAAGAAAGATTTGTGATCTTATCGGGCAGCACCAAATTCCACTTTCGTTCTCCATCCATTACGTAATAAGAGACAGGAATTCTGGGAAAATGCCCCCCCCCACTCCTTTTGTTCGTAGAAATCTGGGATGAGAACAGACTGAAAAGAACCCTATGAACACAAAATCCACACTGCTGCCAGATATGGAAAATAAAAGGATACAATCGTCATATGAGTTCTAGTCTTGTGGTACTTGTTCTGAAGAGTTCTTTTGTAAGATTATCCGAGAAAGTTGTACTTTTCTTATTGCTACCGGTACCTCTACTCTCCTTTTCGAGTGTCTTTTTATTAAAAAGAATGGATTGAGGCTTCAGAAGTGTTGAATATAACCTAAATTACTGTTCAATTTTTGTTAATGTTTTCCGAAAATTATTTGGAGAATTTTTCGCAGCTCAGAGATACATATTTAATATGGCATACAGCCAGAACCAGGATATATTTACGCATTATAATTATTTCTACTGCTTTGGTGCAAAATTTAATAGCAAGATTAGTTATCCACAATTTTTCCAGCAAAGTTATTTGGAGCGATATTATTGAAAGGAATAATCAAATAACGTGGATAGGTTGAATTTTGGACTTCTCGTTATGGATATAGGTGGTCAAAATAACATAAACAGCAGAAAAAAGACTTAGATTTGGATCTATAAGCACCAGACAAATTTTTAAAAAAAATATACTACTTTATGTTTTAAGTTAACGCGTTAGGAAAGAAAAAATCATTGGCGATTATTTAGTTTATTTTGTCAGCGTTGCGTTGGAATATTGAAAAAGCCCCCTAAAACTGTGAAACAATTGAAAAGATAACTTATTTAGTACCAAACTAGTTAAATATTAAATATAAAAATAGGAAATTCAGCAGAGAATTTCATTCAGTGTCTCAATATATGATTTCCGACTTAATTTGATATGTTTATTGGTAACATATAAAAGAAATAAACTATTTGTTTAATCATTGAAAGTTTACATCATGGTTAGCCTCTTTTGAAGCTTCAAGGCTTTTATAAATGCAATAAGGATTAACGGCCAGATTAAGAAACACAGTGCAGACCATCCTAAAACAGGGACCATTCTGAATAACTTTTGATCTAATGATCGGATCTTCACGTTCTAGAATTCAATTATAATGTTTCGAGAAGGTGACCTCAAATATGCTTATTAGGTAGTGAAGACGATATTTTAAGTTATGATATCAGACACAAAAACGTCTTTTCTTTGCATAAACATACCTTTTCGTCAACAAAATCGAATTTATAAACCTCCAAAGTATAGGGGGTAGCCGCAATTTGATAAATATGGTTCCCATAGTGTTGTTGGGAGAGCGAGTCAAAGTTTGGACCTCATCATGTTACTTTTATTTTTTGCGTTTCTCGCCATAAATCGAAAAGGTTTTAAGTGAATTGAAAAATTTTTGCACACAATTATAAAACTCGTTTATCCAAAGGAAATTCTATGCAAAAAAATAAATTTTAGTAAATATTTATATTATCATTTAGTATTCTTATTTAATATTAGTTTTATTTTTTCTAATTTGTGTCAGATTTCGCAGCTTAATATATCGTCAGCACATAATGTGAAGATCTGATTATTAGATCAGAAGTAATTCAGGATGGTCCATTTCTTTTAGGTGCACTGTACATTTGTTCAGCCAAACAGGTGTAAAAAAAGAATCGTTTGCCGTATTTACATCGAACTTGCGAGAACACCAAATGTAGTTTTGTTTACCTAAATACATTTGGTATACAGTATTCGCTCACTGTAAAATTTTTTAATCCGTGAAAATAACGGTGAATCAACTGGAAATCATTTATCAGGAATCAGGAGTTTCATGTAAAACTACAGAAAATCAAAAACAAAACGTTCTGAAAATAAATTTAGTATGGGATTAATAATTTGACAGAAAAAAATCAGTAAATCTTTATAAATGATTTCCTGGCTTTTCCGGCTCTGAAACCACACGGTTTATAACGAAGCATTGAAACATGATTGGTGAGAAATTATTCCGGGAAATCGAGCTCCTGCCGAAAACTCTATCCACCATTTCGAACGGGTAGTTATTTACATATGAAATTCAGAGCAATACTTTGAATTATCTAAAAAATTCTTTTTAGAGAAATACAGGGAGAAAAACTGATATTTTCTGAACTTTGTTAGCGAGAAACTCGCATGCGTTTGAACAAAAATAAAGATTCTCTTTATTTAAGAGAGATTTAATTTATTTAACAGAGATTCTCTATTTATTTAACAGAGATTCTCTCTTCATTTATCGGATATTTTCTTTATTTAACAGAGCTTTTTTTGTTGAATAACGATACATTTTTACATAAGTTTTCTAACGCTGCATTCTATAACATAAAAAGACAACAGCAAACTATTTCCATATTACACAAGCGGGTAATGGTTACAATATTCTAGGTACAATGCATTTATTTTTTTTTTATAAAATGTGATTTAAAAAAATAATTTTTCATTAATCAAGTGGCAATTAGCCTAAAAAAGGAAAAAAAATTATACAAATATGCCCTAAAATTTCAATGCAGCGTTCAACATTCGAGGTTCTTTTCTGCGCGACAGTTAATCCTCTTACGAAGACTTAGAAAATGCTGCCACTTGTAAATAAATGCTTTTTTTTTTGTGTGTGTGTGGGGGGGGGGGGTTACTGACAACAGAGCAGCCCGTTTTCCATCAACATGTTGGAATCCTATGTTTCCCGTTTACTTACTCTATCTCATTCACTTTTTTCAACGATAGAAATTTCTTTTCCTTTTATTTCTATCTCCCAGTTATTTATTGTCATTTTTTAACCGCCGATCGGATATTTTTCTTTTTTCCTTCTTACGCTTACTTCACTGGTAGAACTTTTTTTTTCTTATGGGGTACTTTTATTTCGTTTATTTCAGCGAAACTGAATTTATATCTTACGAGCATCTTAAGCGTTGAAAACAGGTTGAAGGGTTTTTGGAGAGCTCGGGATTGCTGTCCTTGTTAACAGAATCATTCGTTTTATAGCGAAGACGTTGTAAGAAAATTTGCGGTGGATTAATAATAAGTTGAAATAGTTAATAGATATGAATGATTAAAGAAGAAGAATGGAACTCCTAATATATTCTATAAAATGCATTATCATTACTAATTCACAACTACTTCATAGAAACCCCATAAAACTGCATAAAAAACATTTAGCTACGTAACGTAGAGCCGATAAAATATTATATTTATTTCCACTAACGCACTTCATGAATGAATAAAATAGCTTAAAAGTTCATTTTCGCTATTTAAAAAAAAAAAAAATTGTACTGTTATTACTTTTGAACGAAACAACATTAATCCAAAAGGAAGCATCATAATTATCATATAAGTAATTAAACATACCGTGTTAATAGTAGTAATGTGTAAATATAGTAAATCGAAAAATAAATTTACACACCATGTAAATAAAGCTCATCAGACCAAAAAGGTAACTTTACACACCATGAAGTTTTATCAAAATTACAACAACATATTAAACATTATTTTCTGTTTTCCACGAACTTAAAAATAATATCATCTAAGCCATAGTCGGTTTGGAAACACTAACCACCAAACACAACAACATCGAAGATAGAAAACAATTAAATCCTTTCTTCAGTAGTAGTCTAGGTCGATATTGAGAGACCAACTCATTATGGGCTCAGCCTAATTACACGTAGACCATCCTCCAACCTAAGACCAAAGCGCCTGTGGAGGATCACATCAGGGAAGAAGAAAGGCTGTTTTCCAGGGCGCCTAGGCGTAAAAATGCCTTCTTTCGCTTCTTATGTTCTCTGCCGCAGTTACAAGGGAAAGAAAAACAAATTCTGGAGAAAAGACCGAGTTTCGATTCCTCAGGACGGCACTTAAAGGTGAGTATTAAAGGGTTCTGGGACTCCTGGCCCTGGTGGCTATAAGGGGAATTAGTGTCGTTGCTTCGCTTTCACTTGGGTTTTACGAGCTGCAACCGCAGTCCAATATCTGGGATATTCTTAAGCTAGAGGGGTGGAGAATAACGGCCATGTTCGAAAAGAGAAATAATTAGTGCTGCTTTTGGTTGTACTACTTTCTCAGACAAGGTTTGCAGGATTTATTTAAATGCATTTTAAATGAAAAGTGGCATTTAAAACTCACTTCGCTGTGTAGATTTATTGTATTGCATTGATTGTTTATTGATTTGATGACTGCTGTGATATTTTGATAATGACTGTTGGCTATTCTGATTTTATGGATTGCTGGTTTTCTGAATATTTTTGATTATTTGGGTCGTTATACAGATTGTTGGGGGGGGGGATATAATTGTTAAATTATAGCTGAGAAACTATTGTATGATGATTTTTAGGATATTCTGGTTTTGTTTTAATTTATGACTGCTGGACAGACTGTTATTGCTGTGATGATCGCTTTGATATTCTTGAGCTAGAATAGAGTAAAATAACCATCATGTAAGGAAAGAGAACTAATTAGTGAGCTTTTCTACGTTTAGGTGTAATAGAATATCAGGCAAAGCTTGCTAGATTTACTTAAGAGAATTTTAAACAATAAAAGACAAAATCCACTTTGCAGTGTGAATTTATTCTATTGAATTGATTATTAATTGATTTGATGATTGCTCGGACATTTTTTTGATAATGGCTGCTGGGCATTCTGATTTTCTGGATTGCCGGTTTTCTGAATATGTGGGTTTAATATACTTGGGCCTTTATAATGCTTGCTGTAGTATTATTGTTAAACTATTGTTGAGAAATTATTCTATGATGATTTCTAGAATATTCTGGTTTTCTAGAAATTTTAGACTGCTGGAAGGATGGTTATGACTGTAATGATCACTGTGACATTCTTGAGATAGAGGAGAGTAAAATAACCGCCATGTTTGGAAAGATAAATAATTAGTGTGCTCTTCTGCATTTGGTTGTACAAGTCAATTCCTCATAGCTTCGTCATAGTATTGAAATACCTTAAGGTCGAAAATAAGGGGAAAAACAGAGATTCTGAAGGTACACCAAAGAAAAAGAGGAATTTTGCCGAAATATACAAATTTAAAAAAGTTATATATAACAAAGGGTTACGTAAATATCAAATTTTTGGAGAGTTTGAGCACATAATTAGAATTGCATCAGAATCAGCATAAAAATCCATGTCTGGAAAGGTCATCGTATGCGAATAGGCCCCCTATTATGACTTGTTCAGAAATGCAAAAAGAAACAATTCATAATAAGGAATAGCCCCTAGCGGCATATGACGACATTTCTGGGCATGGGGTCTTACGAAATTTTAATTCTGATGATATGCCCTAACTCCAATAGAAGTTTGCCGCAATATTTATGCTGCCCTCTGTTATATATAAGATTTTAAACCTTGCACATTTCGACCAAAAATAGACTAAAAATGACATTTGAAAAAAACTGTAGCTTTAGAGAAAAAAAAAACTAATTTCTGATTTAAAATCTCCTTATCCAAATTAGGCAAGATCAAATAATTCATCAAAAGTTTGTTTCCCAGTGTAATCAAAACAAAGTTGGAGGATTTAAAAAGAAAAAAAAAAAAAAATGTTAGGTGGCAGTAACCTTAGATGTTGCAAGATGTAGAGATTAAAAAGGAAATGGATTTCTAAATATTAAAAATTAAAAAATCTATTTCTGCATGTTTGGGAAGAGGTTTAAAAGCACGCAGAAAATTAATATAAATAACTGTGCAAACATTTGAAAATCCCTTTTATCTTAATTTTTTTACTTTGCAACATCTTTTATTTTGACTTTCTAATCAATTTTTGATTGATTATCTTGTTTGATTTTGTTTCCCAACCCCATAAGACAATTTCTTTTTTTGTCCTTGTTGTACCTTTATTTGTAATTTCTTCTGCATCTCTGAATTATCCTTTTTCAATTCATGTTCAACCCTGAAGAAGGCGCTTCATTATAATGCCGAAACGATTGCATCGATATTGCGATGTTTACATGATATTATTTTTGCAGTTTTCAAGTTATTATTTGAGGTCTTATGTTTATGACCAAAGCTAACTCTTCTTTTAGGACGTCTTACACAACTAATCAGAATTTATGTAAAAAATAGTTTTGATCAGATTTTCAGGAAAAGAAAAAAATCAAACGGTTTAAAATTAATTAAATATCATTTTATTTATTTTTTAGAGAAGGAAATTTTTGGAATTTTTTCTTATGCTCAAGTTAGTACCAAATATATTTTAAACACTAGATCATTCTTGCTATATTGCTATCTATATTGTATTCTTGCTATATGAATTATTTTCTTGGTAAAATAATAAAAAAGTTTAAAACAAACTAAAAATTTAAGTTAAATTAAAGTTTAAAAATGGAAAAAACATACTTTGAACCATTGCTAACTGAATCGTACCTTCAAGAAATACATCATAAATTTAAAAAAAGTAGTTTTGTGAAAAAAATAAAGAAATGAAGAAAACGGCGAACTTTTGGATTGAAGAAAGAAAGAAGAAAAAAAAAAATTCTTCAGTTCATCAAATGGCTTTGGCAAAGGGAGTTCTTGTCAGAGCAACTGGCATGATCCATCGTTTAAACAGTCGACCCTCTAGCTCCTTTAATCCCCGGATAACGGGAACGGTTAACAAAGTAACGGCAGTTCCTAATCCTTTCCAGATAACACCCACATCGCTCCAGAATCTCAATGTCCACATTCTATCTCTCTTTCTTGCGACGGACTATCGGGTCAAACCGGAAGCCTTCCGAACGACAGTGGACTGGTGATTTTTAACGGTGACTGAAAGAATTTTTTCATGTTCAAATAATATCGGTGTTTTCATGTTCTTTTAAGTAAGTACATAAAATATAGCTCCTGGCAGGTGATATTTGTGATGCCATTATAGGCATTACATATTTAAAAGTTCAATAAAAATGTCTTTAATTTTATAAATTAATTTTTTTTAATCATTCTTAATCCTGTTATAATTGAATTAAATAAATTATTTAATGATGTAGGATGTTGATTAATGGAGGATGTTGAGAAATTACCACCTATAATAGCATTAAGAAGAATCTAATAAATAAATTAGTTGATGTGTATGAATGTTGTGATTAAATACTGCCTATAATACTTGAAAGAAGCTAAAATATAAACTAGTTGATATGTATGGAGGATATTGATTAATTATAAATAATAATATGAAAAGGAAAATAATTGCTAAAGTACAGGATGACAATCATGCACAGGATATTGAATAATTACCACCTATAATAGATTTAATAATTACCGCCAATAATACAATTTTAGAACCCATATTGAAAAGAAAATCATAAAAACTTACATAATATCAAACAGAAATCCTTATTTAAGTTATAAAAAATCATTATCAGAAACGGATGAATTATTATTCAAGTCTGCCAGAATAAATCTTGCATTACAATCCTTAAAAATCGAATGAAACTTGCTTTCGATGACTTTAATTCAATCTTTTCATTGATTGACATCTGGTATCAGATTTTGTTAAAAGTTTCTCATTTAAATGATTATTTACGATCTCTGACATGAAGAGTTTTATGAATCTTTCTAGACAAGTATTCTAAAAGTATCTATTAAGGTTAGTGATAAAAAAAACCCCCGTTTAGATGTTACTTGTGTTGTCCTTCGAAAAAAAATTGTATCCGAGTATTTAATCATAGATTACAGATTAATTCAGAAAAGCCGCGTTTTGGAGGAAAGCAAACGAAAGCATAGAACAGTTTAAAAAATAATTTATAGAAAAATTATATTAATTAGTTTTTAATTAAAAAAATTATTACTCTAATTTCAAGCATAAACTATCAAAAAAGTGGAAGAATGAATCAACTAAGCTTTTAATAATTTATAAAACTACAGGATCATAATGATAATTTGTATATATAAGGGATGAATAAAAAAAACAATTAATCAGTAATGAACACTACGAAATCATACAATCATACTCAAAACTGAAAGACATATACGGACATAATTGAAGAGTTTAGTTAAAGAACCTGGTAAGTGACATTTTTAATGGTATTATGAAAATTACTTTTAGTTAACTCTGCTTAACTTATTAAAAGATTTGGTTATTTTTTTTATCAATAATGGAGTTATTACGTTCTTATAAACAAATTGAATTTGATATTTCCTTATGTTAATTAATTTTGCATCATAACTATATATAATCATATACTATAACTTTTAAACAAATTTATATGCAGCAGAAAATCTTAATAATCAATATTTAAATATAAGGTAACTAATTTTTATCTTAAAATAATTAATAAAACTAAAAAACGCCGAAATAAAATAATAAAACTTCACTTCTGCAATCAATAAAGTCTCTACAGTTCATATTTCCCAAAACATTCGAGCCAACGTTCCATCTTTTTCCAAAAAAAAGAATGTCACAGTCAGCTTCAGAGCAGGTATCACATTAGAATGTCAAATAGAGAATTTGGGAACAATCTATACTGTCATCCATGCATTTAGGAAAGGCGGAAATACTTAGTTTAACATTGGAGTCAATTACATTAAATGGATTCCGCTCCTCTTCAATCAAAGTCGATGTCAATCATCATGCTGAACAAGAAACGTGGTTATTTGTTTCAGGTGATTCTTTATCCTCGAATAGGGGGATTAGTCAAAATCTGTGCGTGATGCCAAGACACGCGAAACACTCCAGTTAAAGGAACTAATATTTCAAATGGCGCGAGATTCTGATGGATGAGTTGGCGATGAAAATGCGATAGATGATGCGTGGATTGCTTGAATTTTGTGTGAATTATGAAAGGAATCATTAGAAAGTAAAGATAAAATCGTGTATTAGGATGTTGGATTGGAATATGAAATCGAAGTGAAGAAAATATCACAAGGAATAGATTATAGTTGTTTTTTTATTTTTTATTTTACAACCGCCGTTGAACAGCCGACCCAATCTTGAGTTTATGGCTACAAATGTTCAACTTCGCAGCCTTGTTAATTTGTACTCAATTAAGAAGGCAAGGGAACTCCTGGATCAAGTATTGGGAGAAATTTGCCTTCGTGGAGGACTTTTTAATTGAACTAACCGGCATTTGCATTATATGGAGATGAAAACTACAGAAATCTCCCACGGTTAGCATGACGGCAAGGAGATTCTTGTTAATGATATTTCTCAAAACTTTCAAATGGCAATCTGAACAGTTATTTAAACTTGAGATTGTTATTCAGAATCCTCTGCGACATTGTAGCATTAACATCAACAGCATTTTTGTTGTTAAATATAATTGAAACGAAAATAGAACACATTAAGTGAAAATATACGAAATAAAACAAATCAAGCAAAAAGAGAAAATAAAAAATGAAATGCAAGAAAAATACAGAACAAAACACAAAATTGCCATCCACAAAGGGAGTAGCGATATCCAATGAGCTTACACTTTTCAGTATCTTTAAAAAATGATTTAAAAATGGCTGAAATATAATTAAAAATGATTTTATTTTAATAATTTTTCTTCTTTTTTAATTAATCTTTATTATAGTTTCCCCCCCCCATGTTTTCTCTATATTTTTAACTTATTTTATGAGCATGAGTTCTATATACTTGCAGCTTATGCACAGTTAATAAAACGAAGAAACGAATAACGAAGAAAATAATAATAATTATTATTTTCTTCGTTATTCTTTCTTTTCCTTTTATCCTTTATAATATATATATATATATATATATATATATATATATATATATATATATATATATATATATATATATATATATATATATATATATATATATATATATATATATATATATATATATATATATATATATATATATACATCTGATACGTTACTTGCTCCAATTTTTTCGATCAAATATATTTTTAATTTTATTTTATACGATTCAAGCTAAAAGCATAACTTTAATGATTTTTCTTTTTCGCGAAAATTATTAACTGTTAAATAGTACTTTACTTTTGAATCTTAACCATATTTTATTTAGCGACACGCCGGCAAGTTTGGTTTCTGCTTTCTTTTATTTCATACTTTTTTTAAATTAAATTTTTCAGCGATATCGGCACATTATAAATAATAATTTCTATCTTAGGATAATTGTTCTTAATTCAGATATATATATATATATATATATATATATATATATATATATATATATATATATATATATATATATATATATATATATATATATATATATATATATATATATATATATATATATATATATATATATATATATATATATATATATATATATATATATATATAGGCGCAGATAGGGACACATGTGTTCCTATCTGCGCCTATCTGTCCCTATTTCATAATCATAAATTATTAAAATTCTAAATATAATATTTTTCACTTGTTTTGACTTAAATTAATACAAAATAATAATGATAAAAGTATGACAAAAGTGTTTGATGAAAATTCTGCATCAAAGAGTTTACTATAAAACGTAGTTTTATAGACTTGACTTACTGTAGATTCTGAATAATATCAAGCTTTAAAAAATTTAAATTCTTTTTTGTGCAAAAATAAAAACATAAAAATTTCATCGATAAAGTGTACAGTTTAATAGTTTATTTTTTGAAGTTGATTTACTGTTGCAAACGTAAACAAAATTACATACTTTAAGTCAATCAAACATTTTTATAACCCACGCAAAAAATAGAAATGGAAATTTAGCGTAAAGGGACTCCTGTGCACAAGATAAATATGATTGGTCAATTTTTGTTTGAAGGCCAGCGTAATTTCCTTATTGAAAGTACTTTTTTCTGATCTCGAATTTAGTTTAGAGGAGAACGGATTACTAAGTTGACGTAAATTATCCCCTTTATTAAACTGATTATGGTATACGACACCATTGCGGAATAACTGACCACTGGAGGTTTTTTCTTCCTTATGTGATGCAAAGGAGGATTAGATTCAAGGAACTAGAATTCCATGATGAGTTTTCGCCTAGGTTCCAATTCTTGCCTTATAAGTTATATTAAAATAATTTTGAGTTGGTTCAAATATAAAAGCTTTATTTATTAAGTGAGCTTTATTAACTATTACTCACACTGGCGTATTCTGTTGATTGTCGGAAAAATAATAGTTTAAGACGATACATAAATAGTCCCCAACAGTATCCCGTAGAGCAGCTGTTCCCTAAAGGTGTTCTGCGGAACCTTAGTGTTCCGGGGAAAGTCAAAGGGGCTCAGTGAGTTATGACATTTTTTTTAAAAGTAATTATTTTTAAAACCTGTTATAAGTTTGTATCCAACCAATAATCAATTTTTTATTTAATATTTAGATGATTTTTATGATATTATTTAAGTAAAATATCAATAGAAAGGAAAAAGCAAATTTAATTGTTTTCAATAACAGCGTTGAAAGAGTTGAATGAAGTACTTAAATGTTATGCATTACAAATGATTGTCTTAGTAGTTCTAATTGAACTTTAAAATTCAAAACAAAATGACCAATTTTAAGAATAAAGAATTATTTTTTCCGACAAACATTTTCAGTTTATAAGAGTTTTTTTTTTTTCAATAACCATAAATCTGCTTATTTCATTCAATTCGATTTATGTGTACGTCAAAATTTACTAAAATAAAAGCCACAGCAGATTTGAGAATTCAACTGCCTAACATGAAACCGAATTCGAAGTCAATTAATAATTACACAAAAATAATTTTATATTCCACATTAAAGTTTTCCAAATTAATTTGTAGTGTTTTTTTTTCTTCGGTTAGAATAACCACTTGCAATCGAACTTTTTTTATAAGTCAGGGTTCTTCCAAAAGAAGTTCGATCGTTAAGGGTTCGTAGCCATAAAAAAATGAGAGCCGTAGAGTTGCCGTAGAGTACTCATAATTAAGTAATAGTTATTTAACTGATTCATTGGTCAAATCGAGTGAAGAAAGAAAATCATATAAAAATAAAACTCATTGCAGTTGCAAATTAATTTTTAGTAAAATGATACAATTAACTCTGAATTTTGATTTTTAAAATAAATTTTAATTCATAAACAACCATTAGTTGATTATAATTAAACTGAAAGATATTTGCTATTTACGAAGCATTATTTCAGAATATTTTTTTAAAGAATTAATTTTCCTTATTTAATTAATTGGGAAAATCGCTTATTATAATAAATAAATTATCATATTCTTATTAATTTTTATAGTGAAACATTAAAATGGGATAAGATCAAGATTTATTGTTTTAATGCTTACTTCCACCGCAAGAAATATTTTTTTTATTCCCTAATTCCATGTGTTTTCACTAACCATAATTAAAATGAGAACCTAACTCAAATAATAGTCTATCTGTTCGCGATCTACAATGAACTGTTTTTCTTCGACACTACCATCTGCTCCACGGTTACCAAATAATCACGTTAACTGTCTAATTTACAAGAGTTACAAGCTAATTCCCCACTTTACAAAAGTCACCTTTGTTTCATCAGGATCAAGTCCCAAAGCTTAAAGAGATAAAAATCCCTCTCTACGGGAAATAGAAAATGGCTTCATTTTATAAAAGGGAAATCAAACAATTAAACTTTCCCCCTATGTTTCACCCGGGTAGAAATAAAAACAGAAGATTGAAATGGAAGAACTGTTTGGTTTGGTAAACCGAATCGCTTTAGTGGCTGAAAAGGTAAAATGTTCTTTGGTTTGACTTGGACAGAAATAAATCTGTTTTCTTTCTCTGTCTCTGTTGGCGAACACTTAGGGAAGGGGGGAGATAGGGATTTATTGATCAAGTGCAATGAACCGTGAGGGGGAAAACATTACTCAAGGCTTTCTTCCAATTATTTCACGCGGTTTGCTCTTAAAACAACAAAATAAAATTGATCATGACACAATGTATTGTACTGGGTCATTTTATGCAATACGCGTGGATGCTTAAATGTTAAGAAGAAGTGTTATGATAAGATATAAATATATTGGAGCGACAACTCATATTATATGGAATACATCATTCGTATTTAAGGGAAACCGACGGGATGTATTTAAGCCGATTGGAATGAAACTCAAATAAGAAAAAAAAACACCGGAAGTGTTACCTTATTAATAAGAATGAATCTTTTAGACAGTTTTTTAAGTTAAAAACAACGCATGAAATTTATTTTGTCTATTTAAAAGTAATTATTAAAAAGATAATTTATCAGAAACTCCAATTTTTACCTCGAATACATTGCCAAGCTCTGATTCTCCCATAGACCAGTATTTCTCAAACTTATGACTTTTGTGTACCCTTTCTAAGTTTTTCGTAACGCTGTGTACCACTGATTAAAAAAATGAATGTATTTTTTTAAAAATATGTTTCTTTTTCTTTTTTTGGTACAAAGTTTTGTTAATAAGTTTATTTGCATTAGTGAGAAGGATGATATTGTTTTTGTTGTGATAACAGCCGCTGTGATAAAAAAATTGCACAAAAGTTAAAAGTCACAACTGGCTGTTGACACCACTAATTATTAACTGTTAACTCTGCGAAAAATAACCAACAGAAAAATACGTAACCGTAAATTTTCATAAGCAAGCTTTGTTTTTAAATAAAATTTTTTGAAATTTTCATTTGTTGCAAGATATTTTGCATAAGAACGCGTACCCCCGCTAAGCTGTTCCCGTACCTCTGGGGGTACGCGTACCACACTTTGGAAAACACTGCCATAGACGAAGAGCACTTGTCGGTTTTAAGGGGTCTCTTTAACTTATAACTCATTTCCTGCTTAATCACATATTCTGATAATTACTATTTAAAAGGCTCTAACTTCAAGATACAATCTAAAAATTAGAATAAAATTCTATTTTGTTTAGAAATAAACTCCAAAGCATCAAACTTCCTTTTAAGAGATTTTTGTCAGGAAACAGTTTTTTTTTTTTACGATTTAGAACTCAAACAAGTGATCATTTGAAATTTATTCACACGTTTTAGCATATTATAGATGTATCCTCCACCAGCGTTGTATTCCTTACCGCGCATTCGGCAAGATTTCTGCAATTTCTCACAGTTATTTTTTTACAAACTTATATTGCCAATTTAATATCCTGAATAAAACTTACTTTCCTAACAAATAAGTAACTGTATTAAACAGATCGGTTTTCTTTGTGACTGACATTTCATGTACAGTACACTAAAAACCCGAACTTTTGATCTAATGTTGGTATTTTTGTGCACTAAAATTTAATGATTTGAGGGCTTAACCTTTATTATGCTAAATAACTAGTTTTATAAGTTATAAAAACAAACAATAAAACATACTTTCTCTGAATAATCATACTTTTTTCCCACCCGATTCAGCTTCTTGACCCTTTAAATAATATATTTCTTAGATACTTATTTTGATCAAAACTTGTTTTACAGAGCAATGCATGTTCTAGAATTAGCAAATTATTTAAATGTGGTGAGATCACAAACAAACATCAAGATTTTTCTTTGTCTGCCGATCTCTTACAATATTATATATCAAAATCTCTGTTATAAAAATTTTAATTTATCATACCTTAATAACTTTTTTTAAAAATATGTTTATGTCATAGTGAACTTGAACAAACAAAGATAATACTGATAAGTCACTTAATTTAGTTATTATTTTAGCAGCCTTAGATTGTTAAATGTTTTGTGGAATGAATATAAACAAATAGTATTTTATTCGAAACTTTGAAAATGCCGACCGTTTTAAAACTAAAACATTTTATTTATTAAGTTAATATAAGGGGCAAAATTATACATTTAAAACTTTCGCTAACAATTTTATTTCTAATAAAAAATATAATTGTTTTGATTTTAGAAACATCGGAAAATGTTCATCCCTACACGAAGAAAATTATTTTGGTAAAATTACCGTACTGTATGGTAATGTCACTTCTGGTTGAAACCCGCTCTCAATTTTGGTATTAAAAACTTAAAATTTATGCAGTATTATTTGTTTGTTAGTTTTTCATTTTATATGGCAACGCTTTGCCGAAAGTTATGGTTTTCAAAATTATAAATCTTATTACCACACATTTAGTAAAAATTACAAAACAAAAAATTAAATTTCAAAACTGCAAAGTAAATTTAATCGAATAAATGTTTTGTATGTATGCTCTAAGGTATCATAATAAAATTACCACAATTTACCAATTTTCATCACATACTATGAAACCATATTTTATTGTTAATTTTACCAAAATCATTACCAAAGCTCTTCGGTAAAAATCACCGAACATTTTTGAATAATTTTCATAGAGCTAGAAACAGGGTAAACTTTACCATATTTCGGTAGCTTTGAATGTAGTACTTATTTTCTTAGTGTAAAAAAATTAAAAAATTTTCTTCTTTATAAAAACGTAAAGTTTTCCTTCCTAAGAAAATTGTAAAAATTTTTATTCCTAAACAAAGTTAAATTTTAATAGATAAGTAAATTGTAAAATTTGAAATTTTAAGCTATTCCTTAGAAAGTAAAAAGTATAAAAATGTAATGAAATATACTACATGAAAATACCATTAAAAATTCTTTTTTATAGAGAGTAATACTTTTATTAACTGACAAATAACTGTGAATTTTATTGACTGAGCGATTGCTATAAAAGTAGTTAATAATACTTGATTCCAAATAATAAGTATTCGTCGAATTCGTCGTTTATTATTCGTCGAATGTAAAATGTCTAAACTACTCTACCATCTGGATATTATCATTTCAAATTTCTTTACTTGGAGATAGACTTTCATTTTGTCTTTTTTCTCCAAATTTTTACATACGTACCACCATGTCCTTTATTGCAATAAAATTTTGAGTTTATAAACTTAAATAGATAATCAATTTATATGTCAGTGTAAACTTGTAAAAAAAGGACGAAAAATAAATAATGAAATTTTTGCAATATTTTAAATTAATTTTTACATTTTTAATAAATAAATTAACACAACAATTGATCTAATCATAAATTTTAATCAAAGGGCACTCGTTATAAATTTTGTATTGATCGAAATGACGAATTTAACCGAGTTCTGGCTTCCATATCTGCATTTATCATGACAAAGTATAGTTAATGCAATTAATTTTTTTCTAAAAATTGAAATATATATTTTAAAACAGGAAAGATTGGTAAATGATTATTTCTACTTATCTTTAGTTATCCCAAGAAAGGTATCACAGAATTCAACAAACCTTACAATTTACTAGTAGAAATAAAAATAAAATTAAAAAGTAGTAGCAGTATGCAATTCACTAGGGACAATTCCATGTTAATTCATTAATAAGAATTATTTTTTGTATTAATTGTTCTGTTTCATTTTACAATAAAATCATATAATATTTAAAGGAAACCAACTAAAAATTTAGCGAACTGCTGAATTTTCCCAAGTTCTGGCTTTCTTATCTGCATTTAAGTTGGCAAATTAATCACCTCAGTTCTCCAAAAATTGAAATACATTTTTAAAATTAGAACGAGAATTACGAAGTTATCTTTTCTACCTACCGTTAGTTATCACAAAAATCAAACAACTCTACTGTTCGGTAGTAGAAATAATAATAAAGCTAATAAAGTAGTAGTAGTATGCAATTCACCAGGAAAACTCCCGTGTTAATTTATCCTTAATAATTATTATTCGTCTTAATTTTTCCATTTTATTTCACGAAATTTTACATTAAGAAAACTAACGGAAAGACATTAATTGAAGCCAATTGATTTAAAAACGATATATCGATATTTGTCCACTCAAATTAAATCTGGAAAATCGTCCTTCACATTTTCCCGTTTTTTACCCCCGAACTAATAAATACGATTGGGATCAGTGAAGAGCATTTATTACTCCGCGCGGTACCAGTGCGGGGAGGGCTGGGCAGTAGAGTTAAGATTGGTCAAGAGGTCGTGACAGTATTGTGGAAATACTTAAGCCTGGTTCGGAATCAAGTTTTCCCTTTCTTCGGCCGAATTGGTTTTTCTAACGCAAGTTTAAAACCAAGATCACACTTTGTCGATACGTGACCAGGATTTCTCGAATCCAGCCTAACTTCCGTTTAATGCCTTCTTTTTTTTTCGAACCCCCTCCCCCGCATCTGTAGAAATTTAGACATCCCCTCATTCTTCCTTTTTATTTTGTTCGATGAATCTCTTGGAAGGGGTGGGGGTGAAATCGTTTGTCAGTCTTTACTCCCTTTGTCGACGTCACAGACCGAAAATATGGCAGCTTCATTGAATAGAGAAAGCATGACACGTTCACAAATAATGCGTAATAAAGCTGTTTGTATGCTTTTTTTTCCCTTTGTGCAAACTTTGTTCGGACTCAAAACGTTTTGTCAGTTTATTTCGTTTGCGTTTGTCACTACAAAGTAAAAGAGAACTATGCATTACCTTAATTGAGTATCATTGTGTATTGATTCTTTAATCATGTTAATGGTCTTTGACAAAAATGTCATCTTTTACGGCCTTAATAATTTATCATACCTAATAATCAAAGTAAAAACTAACAGTAGTACTAGTTAGTGAAAGAAGTTTATTTCTCTGGTAAATCTTCTGAAGTTTAAAAAAGTTTAATTCGAGTAAAATATATACACCAAGTTAAGATATAAAAGAATACATATCTAGAATTATACATATCAGAATTCATGCTTAAGTTACTTTTGAATGATACAGCGTATGCATACCAAGCATGCATGCGTATTAATTTAAAATATATAAATATCTTTTTTATTATTATTTGTTGTATTATTTTCTAATTTTTCTATAGTTATATAAATATAATGCTTTGAAATAGAAGTTCTATCACGTCTAATCAACTGCACTTAACAGCTTTCAACTTAATTTTTCTCAATATTTCACTTTAAATTAAATAAAATAGTCATACAGTTAATATGGGAGTACAAAATAAAGTGGTTCATATAAACAAATACCCATATTAATGAAGTACATAATTTATTTAACAAGTAGATATTTTAATCCGTTTTCTACCTTTTCAGCTTTAAAAAAAACATTTTTCTTTAAGCTCAGAACCCAATATAAATATTAATATTATTAAAAAATTTTGGCAGATAAACCATCTTGGTTATGCGAAATAAATCTGATCAATGAAACACTAGTACTACCCTTTACTTCCCTTACTAGTACTGTCCTTTTAACCCTTACGCAGATGGGAGACCGGTATCTTTTAAAATTTTTTTTGGAGTTTTAATTACAACCAAAAATATATTTAAAATTCTTTTAAATTAAAAAAGTCTAATAGTTACTAAAAAAATCTGTTAGATTATAGAAGTTATGTTTGTTTTAAAATATAAAATCCCAACAAAGTAGTTTGAATTTTTTTTCATTCATTCATTTTAAAAAGTTTATCAATAATTGAATTTGCAAACAAAAAAAAAATCAGAGATGAATAACTGTTTTTTCTTAGACTTCCTTATTAATTTAATGACAGTTATCATGAAATAGTCAGAAAAAAATATTTTGAATATTTTGTTCCTAAAAGTAAAAATAAATGTTCATGTTCTAATAATGTTGTCTAGATTTTAAAGTGCAATCTATTATCAAGTTAAATAGTATATATAGATAAAAAATGCGAGCATATAAATATTTCCTATTGAAAGTTTTGTTGTTGTTTCACTTCACAAAATAAGCATAGCCCCGTAATGTTGATCACAGTAAGAACTGTGTACGATTGGAAGTATACTTGGTTCCTTTCTGGTGTGTTTTGATATTTATTTAATTTTTGAAATATAGGCAAAAAAACTATCTTATACCTTTCGAGATATCTTTAATTCCTTGATAATCTGTTTTAAATTTTGCTTGAAAAAACGTTGCAATGTCTCTCAAATTTATGTAAAGTTAAAACACTATTACATGGACTTCCACTTTCTAATTTATACTTTTATTCTGCACTAGAGTAACAATTTTTAACTAGATTAACAATTCTGTACTAGATTTACAAAGTTCATATCAGCGCGAGTTGAAGGTATACAATTTATTGAAATTTCGCTTGTAAAAGCGTTTCTCTGTCTCACAAGTCTACAGAAAGTCAAAAATTATTACTTTAGCTTAAATATTTTTCGTTACGATTTTGAATTAGAATGTACTAGATTAACAATGTTTATAGTATTATCAACAATTAAAGACGAGCAATTATATGCAAAGTTCACTTGTTAAGGATTCGTTTTCTTATAAGTTTATGGGAAGTGAATACAATATTGCAAGCTGCACAAGCTTCCAATTTTTTACGATTTTAATTACACTGTACTACCTCAACAATAAATTAAAGAAACAATATTGTACTAAAATTTTGCGTGTAAAAATTTCTCGCTTGTCTATATGAATTTAAACACTCTTATAAGGACTTTCACGTTTTTGAATTAGATTGTACAAGATTAACAAAGTTTATAGTAGCATTAAGACATACAATTATATTGATACTAGGAGGCTTCGCCCCCTGCTCGCTGGCGCTCACCACCAAAAATGTTTCAATGTCTTACAAGTAAATTTGGAGTGAAAAAACTATTACATGGGATTCTTCTTTTTACTCTATGATTTTGAATTAGACTGCACTAGATTAACAAGTCAATATTAGCAAAATTTGAAGACTAACTATCAGATTAAAATTTCGCCTGTAAAAGTGTTTCATTGCCTTACATGTCTATATTAAGTGAAGACACTATTACATGGGCTTCTTCTTCTTCTTACTCTATGATTTTGAATTAGACTGTACTAGATTAACAAGTGGAAATTAGCATGAAGACAAACAATTATATTGATATTTCGCCAGTAAGAGTGTTACAATGTCTTACAAGTCTATATGAAAGGAAAACAATTTTACATGGGCTTCCAATTTTCACATTATGGTTTTGAATTAAGAGTTTAGAAGATTAACAAAATTTAGACAACATTGGTTTCGGAGCTAGAATTTAATGAGTTGAAATAGTGATTTTAATTTATGAAATTAACTCACATTATGAAATTAAATTCAAAATTCTAATTTGTTGAAAGTTATTGCAGTTTTAAGTGAGGTTTTTTAGTGAATTTACTCAGAGTCTATCAGATAGATAGAGATTGTTTGACAAGGAGACAGATAGAGAGGTTACCACATAAAATATCTTAACATTTTATTATTTTAAAAAATAAAAAAAAAGTAAATTCAAGAGGGATAAAAACTTTTTCCAATTTAATGTTATAACGATAACATCAGGTAATCATTATGTATCTTCAAATGTAAAGTTACTTCTTATTTATATATTTTTATCATGTCGCATAAGCTGGATTCTTAAGTAAAAAGAGTTTTTGTAAGTACAGCTTATTATTTTTAAATTCAGGCAACCGTTAGTTTCGCTATTATTAACAAATTAACAAAATGCTCCTACATAAAATTTTATTCAATAAATGTTATATTTTAGATACAAAATGATCTTTTTTTTTTATTAAGAATGTGTAGATTTTTAAGAAAAAAACGATGATGAATGAGACATAAACACTGGGATGACGAGTTACGCGAACAGAAGATGGTCACCTGATATAAAACATTTAAATAAATTATAATAAATAAGTTTTTACAATAATAATTTTTTTAATTACAAATTCGGCCTTATTTTTTATTAGCATAAATATTTTTAAAATCTAAGGCTAATTCTCATGTTTTTGCATATTGTTTTAAGCATAAATAACGCCGTATTAGAACATTTTATAAAGTTTTAAATAATTACATCACAAATGCTTTTGAATCGCACAAAACTAGTTTTTCTGCATATTAACATTTTTTGTGTAATTTTCATAATTAGCACAAAGTGCGCTAGCTAAAACTGGATAGATCTGAATAGTCTTGAATAACTATTAGAAAGTCACAACAGTTTTAAAATTTACTAACTTCTAAAAAATTCATGTTTTATTACAAGATTCAGAAGATTTTTACGGTTTTCAATTACACTGTACAACATCAACAAAGTCTATAATACATATTTATAATTGTCAATAATAAATTTAAGATATATGATTGTGTTGGAGTTTTGCATGCCACTAGTCTATATGACTTTAAACACTCTTACACGGATTTGCATATTTTACTTGACCTTTTTTAATAAGACTGTACAAGATTAACGAAGTCTATAGTAGTATAAAGATGTACAATTATATTGATATTTCACCTGTAAAAGTGTTTCGCTGTCTTACAAGTCAATATGAATAACAAGTCAAAAATCTTCGAATAACAGCTTTAACGTTATGGATTATCTTGTTTCCCCTGTAAAATTATTTCTCTGCTGTACAAGTTTGCGTGTGGTGAAAACATGATTGCACAATTTTCTTTCTATGATCGGCAAGATTTTGATGATCGAATTAAGTAGTTTTTATTGTGATTATAATTTCGCGTATTCGAATAACTTACATCACATTGATGTACCCGTTTTTATCTTTTTATGTTTACCTCAGTCTAATAGTGGTTATTTCTTGTTTGAAGTTAGAATGCAAAACAATAATAAAGCGAATTTTATGTTTTACCAAGAAAGAAAACGCCACCGTAATATTGTGTGCCTGTATAAATACCGATTTGTAACTTTAAAAATCATTGTTTATGCGTTTTGTTGTAATATATTTATGACATTCCAATATTTATAAATTCTCTCAAAGTAAGATGTTACTATTATATATGTAAATTTGCTTAGTTACGTTTCTTTAGCAACCGATTTTTGTTATTTATTTAAAGCTTTATTTTTGAACAATAATAAACTATTCAATGAACCTTTTTTTGATTGACATATTTGTTTTATTAAATGCCAATGTTAGAAATCAGTTTAATAAGTTTTTCTCCTTGAAATTATTTGTTTTTCATATATTTCGCATTCCTAAAGCACATTTTTTGAAAATTTTTGTTTTCGCAGTTACCATAAGTTTTTTTTCTTATTTTTTTATAAAATATTTTTTTAATAAAACATGAAATACAGTATTCTCTTTCTTTATGAAAAAATAGTTTATGAAAAAAGTAAATATAAATACTAAAAAAGTTTAAAAATAAATTGCAAAAATAATATTATTTCAATAAAATGTTTTCAGACATTTATATGAATTCTTAGTGACTAAAATCTTAACAGTAAAATACTGCTATCTTTACATAATCTAATGAACCACAAAGAGTTTTTTTCAAAATCATCTCAAACCAAATTATAATAGTATAAAGAAAAACTGAATCCTTTATGATGAAGAACTTTTTTTGCAGTATTCCATACAAATTTAATATACTGTATGGGATATAATTTACCTCTTCAGTTGATTCGAGCTGATTTAGAAACTTCTTAACTCAACTATAAATAAAAGAACTTTATTTAAATATTTTTATGATATACAAGATTGCTACAAACTTCTTTTTTTAAGTTGGTTTAAAAACATCTCAATTTCAATAAATTAATAAAGGCAAAACTGTTTTTAATGATTGAAACTACTTGACAGTCCTTCTCAAAAAATAGTTTTCCATAATATTTGATAAATATTATACAATAGTAGTGATTTGCTAGCTTTCAAGTTTAATAAATAAAAATCAGTATTATCATATATTATTATAAATTATTTATCTTTGGTTTTTTAGTCTAGGTTAAAAAATTAAAATAACGTTAATATTTTCACCACTTATGGTGAAAACAAACGTCTACGAATTCGTATTTTAAAAGGTTAATGAAACCATGCATTTTTTATGCAGAAATTTACGATTTTAAAGCGTGTTTCTATAAACTTCATAGAAACTCAAAAGGAAGTAATGAAATAAATTTTGCGTTATCTACTAAGCTACAAGGAAATTTTGCTAAATTCTAAATATCACAATATATATATAATAGTTTCTCATTGCCACAGTATTTATAACGGAGATACAAGTCATATTTAATCCAAAATTTGATAAAGCAACACAGTCGTCAATTATAGTTTGGTGGTTTTGTTATACTATAGTTTCATAAAATAGGAATGTACTAAATAAAATACTTAAAAATTAATGATTAATTATATTGTAATAATAAATTGTATTATTAATTAATGAATCTAAAACAGAATGAGAAATTAGGAATAGTTTAGTGATTTTTACGAAATAAGTACTGATATTAGCCAAAAATGATTAAAAATGAAATTTTCGTTACTAATTAACTTCGAAAATTACAATTAATGAATTTCGGTGATAGGCATAAATTGAGTTAAAAAATGTTTCGTATTGAAAAGCTAAATTGATGGAGAAAGGGTACGTATTCGTATATGAAAACCATAGAAATTGTCATACTGCTATTGTCGGCAACGATGTTTAATTAATTTTTCAAATAGATACAAATTGAAATAATTTCTAATTAATAGAGAAACGCTACTTATTCATGTAAAAATATCCATAAAAACTCGCTTATTATTATTGATGCTTAATTAATTTTAGTAAAGATGCTTAATTATTTTTAGTAAAAAGTACTACTACAATTGAATCAATTACTGTTTTTAATAGGTACTAAAAATACTGAAATTGTTGTCAAGATACCTACTAAACGTTCTATAAAAGTTGGTTTATATGGCCCACGGAAAGGCATAAATGAAGAAAATTGCTGATTGTGGTAATTTTTGATTGTTAGGAGTTGGCATTGAGTTATAGCATTATCTCAAATCAATCATTATTTTAATAATTACTCTTTATTTTAATTGGGATGAACTTATAAAAACATATTTTGCTTAATCTTATAACAAAAAACCACTCGAAAAGGGTAATAAATAATAATTGTGGAATTGTTTTAGCTTAATTAATGGTTTCGATACATGTCTCTTAGTTGTGTGTATGATTATTTAGTGTTGATAAACATAGATTCATTGATTATTTACTTCTTTTCGAACCTTACGGGTATTCAGCTAGTTTTAAATAAAACACCTCTGCGAAGGTATTTTATTATTATCAGAAAATGTAATTTTTTGAGCTGGTGTGGAACTAGCTAAATCATAAATGATTTTTAATGATAAAATTTAGTCATTCCCCAAAAAAATATCTACCCACTTTCAGTATGCCGGATAAAAAAATTATCTCTCCTGCAAACTTAAAAAAAAAAAAAAAAAAAAAAAAAAAAAAAATCAATTGATCTAGTTCAGAAATAAACCACATCAATTATAAATAAAACAATATTGCTAAGGTATTTATACAACATAGATTAAAGCAAAAATATACTTAGACCTACGATACAGTAGAAGTAAAGGAAAACTTTCATTTTTTTTCTTACAACTACCCAAAACCGCCAACATCCAGTGGCGTATCAGCGGGCAATAGCCAGCGAGGTATTGATTGCAAGTATAACAACAGTTGGTCGGACAGTTCGCTGTTTGTTGGTACCTCCTGTTGTTTCCGAACCGTGCACGCGAACCAGAGGCTTTTCTCTTTCAAGATAAGAGAAAAAAAAATAGAGAGAAAGGAAAAATCTTTCTTTTTATTTAGCTACTCCGTGATGTTATTCTGTACTTTAAGCGTGTTTATATCCTCTAGCTGGACGTTGGATGATTATATTGTGGTTTTTTTTTCTTTTGGCTGGGGGAGGAGAACAAAGCATCATTAGGTAAATTGATTTTAATTGAAAAGCACTTGGTTCACTTTATTTATTGACTGGTTCTGGTAATGTATTTATTTATATGAAAGTACTTAATGGATAAAATAATACGCAATTATTTTTGTGACATATTAGAGTAAACAGTGACATTGTTTTCAACGAAGTTAGCTGGTTACAGACAATTTATGTCTTTTGTATTTTATTTATAGAATTCGATTAAAAGTTCGTCGAATCTATCCTGTTTAGATGTATTAAGTTTCAATATAGTGAATAGTTTACTAAACTAAAGCTTTATTAAGTTTGATATTTGTATGGATCTCAGAGATATTTTGCTGATTTTTTAAAAAAAATACAAATGTTATTGATTTGAGATATTGTACCATATAAAGATTCATAATTAAAAGAAAATATTTTTTTAAAAAATATTTTAAAAATTTAATTCTTTAGAAGCAACTGATTTCACACAGATTTTTTATTTTGTTGTGTAAAGTTACTTTCTTTAAAACGATGCCAAAAGTTGTGTACCTTAATTCAAATTTTTTTCGACTATTATTAAATAAAAGAATATTTTTTCCATAGAGTTATCTTTAAATAAATTAATTCCATAATTGGATCCAAAAACTTTTCAATTTTTTAAAAGATGCGATTTACGCAAAGAGTAAAAGGAGTCGAAACTTTGAACCGCTATCGCGAAAAAATTATTGGGACTATATTTCCAAGATTTCGGCTACTTCCTATAATTTAGAGGTCGAAAATGAATCCGAATCTGACGAAAAAATTGTTATGGTTATTTTGAGAAAGTACACTTTTGCGATTTATTTCCTAACTTGAAATATCGTCTACACTAACTAATTAGTATATTTGAAGTTACCTCATTGAGCTATAAGATAATATCAATAGATCAAAAGTTATTCAAAGTGGTCCATTTTTTGCTTAATGAGCACAAATCGTTTTAGATTAATTTCTAAAAATATTAAAATTTAAGAATTTAAAAAAAAATTCTTTCTTTCTTTCTTTCTTTATTTTTTTTAAAGTTTTTTTTTATTTTTTTTTAATATAAAACTGAAAATATCATGCCTCAATATTAGCAAGTTTTAGTTTATTTCGAATTAAAAAGTTCCGAAGTTTCTAAGAAAAAGTTGTTTTTAGTTGTTTTAGTTAACAGTGTTTCAAAAATTTAGAAAAAAGAATTTTAAAAATTTGCTTTTCGTTCTTATTTTATACAACTACGAAATAAAATCTAAAAATACCTTACAAATTTGCTGGTAACAAATAAAAGTAAAGTAACATAAATAAATACGAAACAAATTTCTTACAGTTATCTGAAATACATTTTAAGTTGTTGTAATTCTTTTACGTCGCACTAGAACTGCACTATGGGCTATTGGCGACGGTCTGGGAAATGTCCCTGAGGATGATCCGAAGACATGCCATCACAAATTTGATCCTCTGCAGAGGGGATGGCACCCTCCGCTTCGGTAGCCCGACGACCTGCACACGAAGTCGAGCACTTTGCGACAGAACAGTTTAACGAGGAACAATACCGCACACCCTCGATCCCTACGCAGACTAATTCAAGTGGTCACCCACCCGCACACTGACCGCAGCCAGTGATGCTTGACTTCGGTGATCTGCTGGAAACCGTGTCTTAACGAACAGTCCACTGCCGGACGAAATAAATTTTGAGATATATTGTTTTAAAGTAGGAAATAACACAGAATAATGATCATGAGAAAAGAGCATTAAAGGGCGAGAAAAAAACGAAATAAAGTTATATCTCATGTTCTTATTAAGAAATTTTTTTTTTACCATTTAAAGGATAATTGATTGCATTAATCTTTCCTTAATAATCTTAATTTCAGATTGATGTGTTCCAGTTTCCTTAAATATTTAATGAATTAATTTTAAAGATTTATGTTTCTTGTTCAGAGTTGTATACTTTTCACTGAGGGAGAATAAAAAACAATAAATTCAGTTTTACTAAATGTTTTTTTTCCCCATTACATTTATTGAATAAAAAAAATCTGTTTGACAAATTTTTTTATATTGTTAAAAAACTAAAGTTAAAAGTTCCAGAAAATTGCCGAAACTCAACTTGTATCATTTTTACAAACATATTTATTAGAATTATAGGAAAAAGATACTAAAAATTTGTTTGAACGAATTTTTGGTTGTACTCAAGGAATTAAATAAAGAAAATAAAATGAGTTAGTAAAAGTCTGTTTTATTTGTCAGTTTTTATTTAAAATTTTTTTACAAATTGTTTCTTTTATTTCATTTATTAAGTAGAAGAAATCTGTTTGACATATTTTTTTTACATTGTTAAAAAATTAAGTTAATTATTTATCCAGGAAGTTGCCAAAAATCAACTTGTATCTGTTTTTAATCATACTTGTTAGAATTATAGAAGCAAGATACTGAAAATTTGATGAACGGATGCTTCATGAATTAAATAAAGAGAATGAAACAAGTTTGAAAAAAATCTGTTTAGTTTATTAGTTTTTATTTAAAACAAAACACAAAAAATCCAAATTTAAAAATATTGGATTTTGACTTTTATGACTATGATAAAATAATTCAAAATTATTTAAATTTCAGGCATTCCATTTAACGATATTAAAAAGCATCATAAAATGCTAAAGTCACATCAAAATTTTGTAACCTGCATGTTTTTTTTTAAGATTTCCTTACTTTTTCATTATATAATGCTGCGGTGCCTCCTTAACTATTTCTTACCTAGAGTTGCTAAGCAACACTATTTAAACGGACTTTCCTAAATTAATGTTTTTGATTTGACGGGATTTTATTTTTTAGCAATTAACATGACGACACTTTTTTACTGCTCTTTACTATTCAGTTAAACCTTGGAAGGTTGGAGTAGTGGTTGTGACATCAGAAAAAAATGTCTACTTCATGGCTTGATGATCCATTTAATAATAATGTTAATAATAATGATAATAAATATTAATAATAATAAGCAATTAATAATAATAATAATAAATGTTTAATATTAATAAATATTTAAAAATAACAATAAATATTTAACATTAATAAATATTTAATAATAATAATAAATATATAATAATAATAAGAAGAAATTGTTTACATGTTAAATATACGTTATAAATATAGTTTTATTTTTAATAAATTTACCTAATGTTCCTTGAAAACAAAAGCTTTGTTATCGGTTGTACAATTAAAAAAAAAAAAAAAGAAAAAGAAAATATCCCTCTCAAAAATTATTCGGGGTCAATAAACCAAACATACTCAAAATTTAAACATAGCATGGGTTAGTTATGCTACTATGTAAATTAACATTAACATAGGTTAGTTACATAATTGTTTGACGTTAATGAAAAAAGGACAATAACATTGATTATATTTGATGTGTTGATTCATATAAGAAAATAAAGATTTAAGATTTAAAGATTTAGTGTAACTCTTAAAGATTTAGTGTAACTAAATTAAGTTTATTTAAAAAAATTACTGAATTTACCTAAAAGGTTGCCGAATTTTAAAATGCACTTTTTCTGGAAGAACTTTTGGAACGCGCTGAACATATTGAGTACACTGATATTCCAGAATATACATCCCTCAGATCTCTTGAATACAACGAATCCCTTAAATTTAAATTAAATAGAGTTCGATGGAGAAAAAATATTTTACAATTGCGATCAATGTACTAAATACCAAAATGTTTTTTTTAAAAAATTCTCTAGAAAATTTAAATTGTATATTTTGTAGCTTAAGTACGCTGTACGTTTCAAAAGTCAATTTAAAAGTAGAACTGAAAAAGAGATCATGAAAGAATATAATTAAAATTAGTACATAAAAAAACACAATTTTATTATGCTTTTTATATTAATTATGCTTTTCAAATTAATCACTTGGGCAATAGATAATTTTTTGCTTAATTGCTGCATTACTTACGTTAAACCTGGAAACAGGCAGCAAAAAATATTATTTTATGAACATTTTCTGCAATGTGTACAGAAAGAAAAGGAAAAAGAAAATGTAAGAGAAACGGAAATTAACCTTTTTTGCTATTAAGAGGATATATAAATCTGATGATAAGCTCACTTAGAATGATAAGCTTCACAGACACTGATAATAAAGCAGAAAAAGTGGTCTTAATTTATAATTTTTGCAACATATTACTCCCCGTTAATTTTGCTTTCAAGATGTAAGATTACATTGACATTCTGTAATATAACTTTCGGTACGAAAATCAGACAAAAGCATTATGTTTAAGTGATAGTTAAAATCCACACTGAGAAATGAAGGTATGGTCAAAAGTACCTGAATATTGTGAAATTTACCGCATTTCCATCTATCTGGGAATAACGAAAAGCTTGGTAAATTTTACTGAAGCGCTTTGGTAAAGCATTTTTTAAAATTAAAAATAAAATATGGTTTTATAATGCGTGAGGAAATTTTTGAAATGAGGTAAAATTTAATAATTATATAATGATATCTTAGAGCATAATATAAAACTATTTATTCGTTTAAATTTACTAAGCTTTGTATTTTTTACTAAATATGTAGTAAGAAGAACTATAAATTTGAGAACCAGAATTTCCAGTAAACCGTGACCATATAAACAGAATTACCATATAAATTCCGAAAATTTTGGTTTTATTAAACCGAATTATATTTTCTTTTGCTAGAAATGACATTATCATACAGTACGGTAATTTTACCAGATTTTTTTTCTCCGTGTAAAATACTGATAAATTAGAAATTAGTTAGTATTATTATACAATGGAAATTGTTATTATGCAACTATGGGTTTCGTCTTCATGAGTTTTAGTTTTGTTTGACAATCGGCATTATTTAATAGCTTAAAAGCGAGGTTCATTCTATAACTAAGATCAAATATAGCTAAAGTTTTGCCTTTGTGAAATTTATCTTATGGTAGGCAAAATTATATAGTCGGCTGTGAGCAAAATAAATAAAGGCTGTAACTTAGAAATTTGTTGAATTTAACTAAAAACCTTTATAAATAGATAAAACGCGGAAAATGGAAAAAATTTTCAATTAAATAAATTATAAATTACGTAAATTGTTATTAAATAAAGAACAATATTGTAAAAAGAAATTGGGCGCACTTTAATTTTATAAATTATCTATAATAATCATGATCATTATTTCAGGCTTCCAGGTACAGTTTAGTTTTAAAATACGGTAATAACTAAGTTAATATTGTTTTGAACTAAAGTACGCAAAAGAACACTTTTAAGCTGAATACATTGAGTGTTCATTTTCTAAATACAGTCGAAGTATTCAAAATGGGAAAAAAAAAAAAAAAAAAACTGGATGGATGGATGGACTTTGTCGCAACATTTACGCTAACCCCTTGTTACATGTAACGTTTTTAATTTTGACAAAAAATGGACTAAAAATGTCATTTGAAAAAAATGTTGCTTGACGAAAAAACCAACTGAAGATTTGAAATCATTGACGTGAAAATATCCAAGACCCGTTAAAAAAATCGTATGCAACTGAAAATAAAAAAATACAAAAATTGTTCCCCATTATTATGTTTGGAGAGTTTTCTTTAGGTATTAAATAACTGCACATTAGATAAGTATGTTTCTCTAGACGCGTGTGTCCTCATTTATTAAAAAATACCTAATTCTTGTTTATTTTACAGAATGCATAGGATGGTCAATTTCGTAGTGATCTTTGGAGAAAATTAGAATAGACCTGCTTAATGTACATTAAATAAAGTTTTACTCCTAAAAATGTTTTCCTTTACATTTTCCTTTGTAATAAGATTCGATTTAATTAAATTGAATTGAATCAAAAGACATCACAGCAGTTTGCTTGGAAACTACCATTCCGTAGATGTAGTTACAACTTTATCTTCAGTCAGTTTTTCCTCTTTATTTAGGATAAAGTAATGCCCCAAGACGGAAAGGGCATGGATACAAAAAATTTCAGGGAAGGAAAAAAAAAAAGAACTCTTGGCTGAACCAAGATCTTGGCACTACTATCCATCAGTGAAGGCGCAGAGGAGGGTGGTAGTCTGTATCTTAGTTCGTCCGTCTGTTCGTTTTCTGGACGGATAAAAAATAAAGAAACACGAAATTCTAGTCGACCACTATGTGTTTTTTTCTCTCCGTCTTGGCTTTTTCTTCGCGCTCATTCCCTACTTTCTCCCTCTTCTCGGCAGTATCAGCTTTAATCGAGATATAATATTGCTCAATATAGGAGTTATAGCACTTTTTGATTGCGTAAGGATATCTATGATAATGCAGATTTATTGAGAGATTTATTTATGTTTATATTAAGTCATAAGTTAATCCAAGAAAATTATTAAGGAATTACGCCAATGAGAGGATTAAAAATCATAACATATTATATAACCAATTCAAATTTTACAAAAAGGAAACGATTTAAATGAAAATAAATTACGTAATTCAAGTAATATTACTGAGTCAATATACTTATATTAGCTTTTATTAAAACTGAAGTTTCTGAAATCATTCAAGTTAGTGCAACTCTTCGCTAATAGCAGTTTATATAAATTTTTTGGGCACCTTAGTTTTATAGTCTCTTCCACTGGCTTCAGTATACATGATATTCCACAATCCCCATCATTCACATTTATTTTTAGATTTTTTTTAAAAGAAGCCTAATAATGAGCCCGAATTAGTATTTAAGTGTGAATAAAACAAAAATTTCAGTATCTCAGGATTGTTGTAGTTCATTTACGTTTCACTAGAGCTGCACAATGGGCTATTGGAGACGGTCTGGGAAAACGTCCCCAAGGATGATCCGAAGACATGCCATCACAATTTTGATCCTCTGCAGAGGGGATGGCACCCCTGCTTCAGTAGCCTGACGACCTGCATGAGAAGTCGAGCACTTTACGGTAGAACAGTTTAACGAAGACCAATACCGCACACCTTCGGTCTCTACGCAGACTGATCCAAGTGCTCACCCACCCGCACACTGACCGCAGTGATGCTTGACTTCGGTGATCTGCTGAGAACCATGTCTCAACAATCAGTCCACTGCTGAACGCAGTATCTCAGGAATCACTGCTGATGAATTTTATGAAAGAAATGCAGTGAAATCAGAACTAGTTTAGCTATCCGATGAATTTTTATGGCAAAGAAAACTTAGTATAATATATAAATTATTCAATTTTCAGCAAATTCATGCAATGCAGACGAAAGTAGCCACACCAATAATGCGTTTTAAATAAGAAGTTTGACAGTAGTTTATTTATATTCAATTTGAATTTTAATGACATTTTCGGCTAAAGAAAGGTGTTTAAATCCTCGTGTCAGAAAAAGAAATGCATATAGACTTTGATTTTAAGTTTTACTTTGAGTAAAGAATATGAATTTCTGGGGGTTGCGGTTTATTTTACAACGATCCATTAACTGTCCACAGAATATGGAATCTGTGGGTTCAGAATGGTTTGATGGAATATCGTGCTTGATTTCAGCAACCTCCTCTACTGACAGTTGAAAAGACAGGAATCTTATTCACACGGCCAATAAAGATCTCACGATCACATTTTGAATCGTGAGACAAAAAACTGAGTCGCATGTAATACAACAAGCTTTTACTTTGGCAATTCGATAAAATTAGCTTCAATATTGACTTGCAACAATAGCGTCTTTTCACTTTAACTCTGAGACAGAGATAGTAGAGCTTTTAGTGGTATAATTCACATGAAACCTGGATAAAAGAATTGCGGCAAATCATATATAAAGACGAATCTCAGTTCTTGATACAGAATCATAAAAACCGTAACCTTTTATGACAATCACATGTTGCAAACTTGCCTTGGCATTGTCACATATTGCCTACTTTCATTTGATATCGTGATATTTTATTCTATTTCATAACCGTCGTTGAACAGCTGACCAAATTTTTGGTTCACGACTACTAATATTCAACTCCATAACTTTGTAATTTTGAACCCAGTTCAGAAGGCAAGGGAACTCCTGGATCAAGTATTGGGGGAAATTTACCTTCCTTGGAGAACTTTTTGATGGAACTAACCCGCGTTTGTGTTACATGGAAAGGAAAACTACGAAAGCCTCCCACAGTTAGCCTGACGGCAAGGGGACTCTAACCCATGATCCGTCTACCACTAAGGAAATTTTACGTCATCACTGTGGTCGGTGTGAGCCGGGTGAGGAATTCGTATCGACCAGCCATCGCCGGGATTCGAACCTGGTTCACCTTATTGGATCATATAGTCTCTCTATCAGTGACTACTATATGGGTTGGCACTGAATACAACTATCGACAAATACCAACCATTACATTTCAAACATATTAAGGCCCATGGTTCTGTCCTAAATTTGAAGCCTATAATGCTACTTTTTTACGAGAAAAATTGCACCACCACATATAAACTATATTTTTTCTCCTTTTCAGAAACAGAGCATGTCCGATTGTTGAAGTGGTCAGTTTGCTCTTGTTGGTCACTAAATAATAAAGAAAAAGTGTGGTCAATGGTTGCTGAGTGATTGGTTCGCGAAAAATTATTACTGTCAATGAACTGCGGCATAGTCTTGAAACTGTATTGATTCGGGAACGTAAAAATGACATAAAATTTCTGTTGGACTTCCTGCACAAGAGGATGAATAGTATTATTTCTGCCCGAGAGGGCAACTATAGGCCCTGATTTCTCTGGTTCTATGCGTCTTAATTTCGTGAAATTTACTCAATTGCTCTTTCCACTGTAATGTATGGGTCCAATGAATATCATTCTATTATTTGCATTTCTTCATGATGTAGCACATTTAATAGCCAGCAGTGTATTAGCCACATTTCAAATTCTCCCAGTTTCATCTATACATTCTATATATTTAAAATAATTGAATAGTACATGAGTTCAAATCTCAGAATAAGATTTGATATATCTACTTGCACTTATTGTTGAACATTAATTTACGAACGCTATATGTTTTTTTAAAGTTTTTTTACATCATAGCAATTGCTGAAAACAGTTTGTATAGACATAAAAGGGTTAGCAGAATTGTGGCCTTTACATTTACTTTTTTACGTCGTTTTTTACAAAACATGATTATTTTTCTCATGAATAGAAGCAATTAAAGTCATCCAGCACTCTGCTTTTCTCTACGTCTGTTGATGCCGCGGCACACAATTTGGAAGCACTGTACAACGGTATTAAAGGGGATTATACTTATTTAATTAAATTTGCATGTTTATGGGAACAAAATAATACATCACACTTGTTTCTCTGATTACTGGTTCGTGACGTTTCCTGTAAACTTGCATCATATTTCCATTTTAAGTTCCCATTATTCCGTCTCGACAAAATCAAAATTGAATATTCTTTTATTGGTAAGTTAGTAAGATTTCATTATTTAAAAAATATTAATAATGTATAATTTATTTCTTCCTTTATTTCAACCCATAGTTTTCAATTTTTTGTAAAAGACAAACCATTAGACACATCAAACAAAAAGCTCTTCAAGGCCTGATCACAATCACACCTCCCATGTATATTACTCTCATATACCCATATACTTAACTTTAAAAATATATTTTGCTAATTCTTGAATAACAAGTACTAACATAATCTAAAATAGCTTGATATAAAAATTTTGAATTAAGGTCCAATATTATGGTGATTTTTCTTTAAATGATTGTAAGATGTTTTTTAGCTTTGTATCAATACAAATAGAATCCAGAAGTTCATTTTGGTTCTACCAAGAAACAAGGTTCACTTATTCCACACGACCAGCTGGGAAGACGTCACTTTAATCCATCAGTTGCCTCTTAATTCTATTAGCCACACCAAACAGCGAAGTAAAGGGTGGCCCTCGGGGCACGTGCCACAGGTTCGGTCCTGATTAAGAAGACCGCGCTAATTAGCTTAGCTTGCCAACACCACGTCGACTGATGGTCGATTGGCTTCTGTTATCTTCGCCGTATTTTCTTATACCCTTTTTCTTTTCCTTCTTTCTTTAGGCATAAAGTAGGCTTCGTTCTTGGGCAGTGGTCAACTGACCATTGGTCGACTCCGTTACAAGGGAGATTGCTTGGACGTGACCTGATCAGACACACAAATAGAATAGTTGGAGAAGTGTTTTTCCCCTGCAGTTGATATATCTGCTTAGAAACTTATTTCTGAGATAAAACGAAATGGTAACTTTATGGCGTGTTAACTGTCTTAAACATAAGACATTACTCAGACATTTCTTGGCAATTTCCTTACAAAAATATTAAAAAAAGTAAGACAAACGACGATTTCGGTGCATAATTATTAGGAACTTCATGTTTAAAGACTCACCATGGAATCTATTCAAACTGAATTTTTACAAATATGAACACTTTGATAAACATGAACAGAGTCATTAGAAGTGTATAAATATCAGTTAGTGAAATATTTTGAACTGTGTGTGAAGTGTGTTTGTATACCTTTTTATGACCTATTCAGACTTTTGACCCTCAAAATATGGGAGCTAGACGCAATCTAGAATATATGGTCCCATTAGTCATTGGTCAGGAGAGCGGTCCAAAATTTAGACTCCTTTATATTACTTTTATTTTTCGCAAATTTCGCCATATCTCGAGAATTTTTTTTACCGAATTCAAGATTCATTTCTCTTAAAAATCATTATAAAGTTCATTTATCGAAAGATAATTCAATGCAAAAAATAATTTTTAATATCAATTTTTTTAACTTTTATTACTTAATTAAATAATAGAGGGAAACATTGTGAATTGCACCGTAAACAAATTTTTACATTATTTTAAAGAATGTAATTTTATAAGGCAAAATAAAAAATTCGAGGGAGATCGATCGATCTGCTTTAAAAGCGTCCATTTTTTAAAATTTGATTTCTTCACCTTTCGTAGATCAATTGATTCACCTTTCGAAGAGTTTCGAAACTTTTAAAGGAAAATGGGAAAGTTGTAAAATGTTCAAATTTACTAAACTAAATACTAAGACACAATAATTCATGACATGAATTAAATAAAATATTTCAAATAGCTTCAAAATGTTCTTTTCAACGGGCCTAAAAAACGGTATAAGGTATTACATGTTTTTTTAAACTAGTCAAACACAATCGGCTAATAATAAATTCAATTAGAAAATGCTAAGCTAACCTAATTACTAAGACACAAAAATTCATTACGCCAGTCAGATAAAATATTACAAATAGCTTAACAATTTTCTTTTCAATGAGTCTAAAAAACGGTATTAAGTATTAACTGTTTTTTTAAACGATTCAAACTCAATCGGCTAATAATAAATTCAATAAAAAATGCTAAGCTAACCTAATTACTAAGACACAAAAATTCATTACGCCAGTCAGATAAAATATTTCAAATAGCTTAACAATTTTCTTTTCAATGAGTCTAAAAAACGGTATTAAGTATTAACTGTTTTTTTAAACGATTCAAACACAATAGGCTAATAATAAATTCAATAAAAAAATGCTAAGCTAACCTAATTACTAAGACACAAAAATTCATTACGCCAGTCAGATAAAATATTTCAAATAGCTTAACAATTTTCTTTTCAATGAGTCTAAAAAACGGTATTAAGTATTAACTGTTTTTTTAAACGATTCAAACACAATCGGCTAATAATAAATTCAATAAAACAATGCTAAGCTAACCTAATTACTAAGACACAAAAATTCATTACGCCAGTCAGATAAAATATTTCAAATAGCTTAACAATTTTCTTTTCAATGAGTCTAAAAAGCGGTATTAAGTATTAACTGTTTTTTTTAAACGATTCAAACACAATCGGGTAATAATAAATTCAATAAAAAAATGCTAAGCTAACCTAATTACTAAGACACAAAAATTCATTACGCCAGTCAGATAAAATATTTCAAATAGCTTAACAATTTTCTTTTCAATGAGTCTAAAAAACGGTATTAAGTATTAACTGTTTTTTTAAACGATTCAAACACAATCGGCTAATAATAAATTCAATAAAAAAATGCTAAGCTAACCTAATTACTAAGACACAAAAATTCATTACGCCAGTCAGATAAAATATTTCAAATAGCTTAACAATTTTCTTTTCAATGAGACTAAAAAGCGGTATTAAGTATTAACTGTTTTTTTTAAACGATTCAAACACAATCGGCTAATAATAAATTCAATAAAAAAATGCTAAGCTAACCTAATTACTAAGACACAAAAATTCATTACGCTAGTCAGATAAAATATTTCAAATAGCTTAACAATTTTCTTTTCAATCAGTCTAAAAAACGGTATTAAGTATTAACTGTTTTTTTAAACGATTCAAACACAATCGGCTAATAATAAATTCAATAAAAAAATGCTAAGCTAACCTATTTACTAAGACACAACAATTCATTACGCCAGTCAGATAAAATATTTCAAATAGCTTAACAATTTTCTTTTCAATGAGTCTAAAAAACGGTATTAAGTATTAACTGTTTTTTTAAACGATTCAAATACAATCGGCTAATAATAAATTCAATAAAAAAATGCTAAGCTAACCTAATTACTAAGACACAAAAATTCATTACGCCAGTCAGATAAAATATTTCAAATAGCTTAACAATTTTCTTCTCAATGAGTCTAAAAAGCGGTATTAAGTATTAACTGTTTTTTTAAACGATTCAAATACAATCGGCTAATAATAAATTCAATAAAAAAAATGCTAAGCTAACCTAATTACTAAGACACAAAAATTCATTACGCTAGTCAGATAAAATATTTCAAATAGCTTAACAGAGCCGCGATGGCTCAGGGGATAGAGCGTTCGCCTTCCAATGAGGCGAACCGGGTTCGAATCCCAGTCGATACGAATTCCGCATCCGGCTTGCACTGACCACAGTGCTGACGTGAAATATCCTCAGTGGTAGACGGATCATGGGTTAGAGTCCCCTTGCCGTCAGGCTAACCGTGGGAGGTTCTCGTGGTCTTCCTCTCCATGTAACGCAAATGCGGGTTAGCTCCATCAAAGAGTCCTCCACGAAGGCAAATTTCTCCCAATACTCGATCCAGGAGTTCCCTTGTCTTCTGGATTGGGTTCAAACTTACAAGGATACGGAGTTGAACATTAGTAGCCGTAAACCCATTAAGTTGGGTCGGCTGTTCAACGACGGTTATAAAAAAAAAAAAAAAAAAAAAATAGCTTAACAATTTTCTTTTCAATCAGTCTAAAAAACGGTATTAAGTATTAACTGTTTTTTTAAACGATTCAAACACAATCGGCTAATAATAAATTCAATAAAAAAATGCTAAGCTAACCTAATTACTAAGACACAAAAATTCATTACGCCAGTCAGATAAAATATTTCAAATAGCTTAACAATTTTCTTTTCAATGAGTCTAAAAAACGGTATTAAGTATTAACTGTTTTTTTAAACGATTCAAATACAATCGGCTAATAATAAATTCAATAAAAAAATGCTAAGCTAACCTAATTACTAAGACACAAAAATTCATTACGCCAGTCAGATAAAATATTTCAAATAGCTTAACAATTTTCTTCTCAATGAGTCTAAAAAGCGGTATTAAGTATTAACTGTTTTTTTTAAACGATTCAAACACAATCGGCTAATAATAAATTCAATAAAAAAATGCTAAGCTAACCTAATTACTAAGACACAAAAATTCATTACGCCAGTCAGATAAAATATTTCAAATTGCTTAACAATTTTCTTTTCAATGAGTCTAAAAAACGGTATTAAGTATTAACTGTTTTTTTTAAACGATTCAAACACAATCGGCTAATAATAAATTCAATAAAAAAATGCTAAGCTAACCTAATTACTAAGACACAAAAATTCATTACGCCAGTCAGATAAAATATTTCAAATAGCTTAACAATTTTCTTTTCAATGAATCTAAAAAACGGTATTAAGTATTAACTGTTTTTTTTAAACGATTCAAACTCAATCGGCTAATAATAAATTCAATAAAAAAATGCTAAGCTAACCTAATTACTAAGACACAAAAATTCATTACGCCAGTCAGATAAAATATTTTAAATAGCTTAACAGAGGGCCGGGATAGCCTGGTCGGTAGGGCGCTGGGCCCATGTCCAAGAGGTCATGGGTTCGATCCTTGCCGGCCGAAGACTCCCCGTGTAGTAAATGGTGACTGATGCACGTTAAATCTGTCGAGTCTCAAAGTCCTCCATGTTCCTATAACAAATCAATACCTCTGGGGGTACTGATCCAGGAGTTTCTTTGTCTTCTGGATTGATTCAAAATTACAAGGCTACGGAGTTGAACATTAGTAGTCGTAAACCCATGAAATTGGGTCGGCTGTTCAACGACGGTTATAAAATAAAATAAAATAGCTTAACAATTTTCTTTTCAATGAGTCTAAAAAACGGTATTAAGTATTAACTGTTTTTTTTAAACGATGCAAACACAATCGGCTAATAATAAATTCAATAAAAAAATGCTAAGCTAACCTAATTACTAAGACACAAAAATTCATTACGCCAGTCAGATAAAATATTTCAAATAGCTTAACAATTTTCTTTTCAATGAGCCTAAAACGGTATAAAGTATTACCTGCTTTTTTAAACGATTCAAACAGAATCGGCTAATAATACATTCAATAAGGAAATGCTAAATCCCTCCATTACCAGATAGATGTCTTGTACTTACAAAGTTTTAACAATACCACAAAAATATGATCGAAAAAAAGAAAGAAAACCTTTTTAATAAAAACGAAAGAATAACACAAAGAATTACAGGAGGGGGAAAAAAACTAGATCCTCATATTTAAAAAGATGGAGGTGAGAAAAAACTTGTATATAAAAACTTCTTTGAAAGGGAGGTGGTAGGGAGTGTATGGCAGTTAGTGACAGGCTCTATAGCTGGTATAGACGATGATTTATTGCCGATTTGGCGAGATTATTTTTAGTTGTCGAGAACTTTATGACATGGGATAGGAAGAACGTTAACATAGACGATAACATCGGCAAGAGGTAACGAGTTTCGTTTAACAAGATGCTAGAATGCGTGTTCTTCTTTAGTGATGCGAAGTAATTTAATTTGGTGATTTATTGAGAGGTATTAGGGCTGGGAAATTTTGTATTGTACTCGCAATCTTGAAAATGTAATAATCTGTATGTTTAAAAAAATTTCAAGTGTTGTTGCCATCTTTACAAAGCAATGCAGTTTAAACACAGGGCATGCATTTATTTAATGTACTCAATAATTAAAATTAAGAATAAGGGGGGAAACTTAGCGGAAGTGAAAATTTTGAAATAATTGATTTTGTTTTTCCCCGAAAAAATATCTTAATTTCATTTAGCAGTAGAGCATTCATTTATTTTGTTAAATCTTGAAATTTTTGAGATTGCAGTGATAGAGGGAATAAGGGAGAATCAGTTTATTTTATTTAATAATCGGTGCTGAACAACAGACCCAATTTTGAATTTACGATTACCAATGTTCCATTCCTTAGCCTTGTAATTTTGAATCAAACCTAGAAGACAAGGCAACTTCTTGATCAAGCATTAAGGCAAAGTAGCCTTCTTGAATGACTTTTTTTATGGAACTAACCCGCATCTGCGTTACACGGAGAAGAAAACCACTAAAAACTCCCATGGTTAGTCTTAGGGCACTTCTGACCTGTGATCCTTATACCACAAAGGATATTTCAAGTTAGCATTGTGGTTGATCCGAGCTGAGAGCGGAAGTCCCTTCAACCTGCCATCGCTGAGATTCGAACCTGGGTCACCTCATTAAAAGGTGAACGTTCTATCCCCTGAATCACTGTGGATCAGGGAGAATCATTTCATATATTTTTTATATAACCGATGTTGAACAGCCGACATAATTCTGAGTTTGCAACTATCACTGTTCAACTCTCTAGTCTTGTAATTTTGAACGCAGCCAAGAAAACAAGGAAGTTCTGGATCAAGCATTGCGGCAACCTAGCTTTCGTAGAGGACGTTTTGATGAAACTAACCCACATTTTCGTTACAGGTAAAGGAAAACCACGGAAAGGTGAAGGAAGAATCATTTAGCATTTTTGGAGTAAAAGAAGGTACAAAGTGCAACCGACAAACATTAATCTCAAAAAAATCTATCTTCAGACTGCAAATAAAACGCTTAGAGTGTGAACGGTATGACACGAACTGCTGAAATAAGTGAATATCATTTATAGTTATTATTACAGTTATTATTTTCTTTTCCACTGTACAAGTTATTAGGTTAATTTTTGAATTTTTATCACTTAGAACTTCTATCATTTAAGCGACAAACTATCAAAAATAAATAAATGAAAACAAAGAAACAAATAAATAAACAAAAATAAACAAACAAATAAATAAATAAATACACAAATACATAAATAAATAAGAATTAAAAAAGTCGGGTATGAAGTAAAAACTTGTTGAATAGTTGGCTATTGTTTCTAAACAACATTATATGATTGCAAAAACTTTATGAACATTAACTTATTATGGGTATTTCGAAAGAGATGCATTTTAAGTTTGCAAAAAAATTGTTTTCTAGTTTTGTTATTCCACTTTTATTTTTTTTTCAAATTTGGGCACTTTATATTTAAAATTATTTTTTTAAAAAAAAACTGTTTTGTTTTTATCACTCACGTTTTATATATCTTGAGAGAGAGCGCCTAGTTTTGAGCTCTAAAAACAAGCCTTTATCAACTTTTTCACCTTAACTTTTGAAGCAATAGAAGCTTCTCCATTTACAAGTATATGAAAGGATAAAATCAAAATTAATATATTTGAAGCAAGTTTTAAATTTTCTGGAACAATAATTAAAAATATATGGAACAACCAGATAAAGTCTGGAAAGTTGCGTTAAACGTTTATTGAAAAGAAAATTGTGTTATAAATATGTTTTATTTTCATTTAGACGCAGTTCAGATTAAACAGAGAATAAAATTGGAGCTTTCATTCAATAAAAACTTAATAAAAATAATTATATCCCTTTATATAATTGCTGCTTTTTATAATACTAACTGTTGCTACTTCAACAAATGTGATATAATATTAATTAAATTACATATTTAAAGTAGATATACAGCATATTGAACACCAGGTCTGATAAGGGTATATATAAATTTAATATTTCACATCTAATCTATCAGAATATGATTTTTATTTTACTAAAACTTCCTTAGATGCTTCAAATTTAAAATAAACACAATTGAATAAAAATGAACAATGCATAGATGCTTTACAATTTTTTTTAAACAGCAAGCGAAGAGTTTATAATTATTATGAACAATAAGACCGGATTAGAATTAGTATTTTAAAATTAAATTGTGAGCTGTATAGATTTATATAAAATCTCGCGCTTTCGCTTTATAAATAGCAGGTTTGAAAGGAGCCTCCTAGCAACACTATCACCGTAAAGCAAGTCCTTCACCACTAACCATTTTCATCAATTTTTTTTCCTCGGAAAAAAGCAAACCAGAAACAACAGCAACGGAAAAAAAAAAAAAAAAAAAAAAAAAAAAAACTGACTTTCTTCATTTCCACATTTAGCTTACTTTCGTCCAGAGCGAAAATGTCATTTTAATGAACCACAGCCGTTCGTAAAAACCCTTTATTAGGGTAGAAAAAAACTCAGGAGGGTAAATCTGGGTTAGAGGTAACGAATCAAGTCCACTTTCCAAAACCAAAACTGAAAAAAAAAAAATTATCTTATTTTTTTCTTGTAATTTGACACAGCGTAAGAAAAGAGTTAATGTTTGTAAACGTAGCACTCAGCCGAACGAAGATGATTGCGTCACCTTCTTCTTGAGGGCTGCCGTGGGTATGCCCCGGGTCAATGACTGCCCCCAGAGGAATCAAAAAGAAGGTAAGGTCACAAGTGCTACACGCCGACCCCTCCCTCTGTTATACCTCACGTGTTGTAAAGAAGGTAAAAAAGAATGACGGGGTATGCCCGTTATACGATGAGATGGTGCAACTGAATCTGTTTATTTTGGAATGAAAATTTTGTTTATTTATATCTTGAGTGTGTAGGACAGCTCTGACAAAAAGTGACCCAATTATTTAATTTTAAATACATTTCTCACAGCTTATTTATTTATTTTATATTTTTGCAAAAAGCATTTGGAAATTCAGGTGGATATCAGCTTGCTTTTATTTTTATTTTAAACTAGGAGTATTCTTAGGAGTCTTATTAATTTAATGAAATATTTGTTTATTTTCTTGCCCAGAATGCAAGAAAAATACATGTGTGTTTGCAGAAATGAATATTTTTACATTATAATAGAGTGAATAGAATTTAATTATTTTTACAGCCCTATGAAAAATGAAAAGCACACGTAAAAAATATTGAAATATTGATCTACTCCGCAATACATCTACTTCAATAGGTTTTTTTTCTATCATAAAAAGATTAAATTTGCGTTTATTTATTACTTAATACTTTTTACAATGCTTTAAAAATATCCTTTTTTGACGATTTTTTAAAAATTCATGATTATATTTTGATGTTACTGTATATTAATATATTAATAAAAGACTAATTTAATGGAAGATTAAGTCGTTAATAAAAAGCGAATATTGAAAATGGCGCTAACTACATAGAGAAAAAAATTCTGGTAAAATTACCGTACAGTATGGTAATGACCATTTTGGTAAAAGAAATTTACAATTCGGGTAACAACGACAACACATACGGTATTTAAACTATTCATTGGTAGTTTTTCATTTCATTCAGTAATGGTTTAGAGGAAATTCAGGTTTTAAAAATTATAGTTTTTATTTCCACTCCCTAAGAAAAAAATACAAAACTATTAAGTAAATTTAACCAATTAAATGGTTTTCATGCCTTGCTCTAAGGCAGTGCTTCCCAAACTTATGACTTTGGTGTACCCTTTCTAAATTTTTCGTAACGCTGTGTACCACTAATAAAAAAATGAATGTATTTTTTACTTAAAAAAATTGCACAAAAGTTAAAAACCACAACTGGCTGTTTATACCACTAATTATTAACTGTTAACTCTGTAAAAAATAGCCAATAAAAAAACACGTAATCGTAAATTTTCATGGCTAGCTTTATTTATAAAATTTTTTTTTTGAAATTTTCGTTTGTTGCAAGTTATTTCAAATAAGAACGCGTACCCCCGCTAAACTGTTCCCGTACCCCTGGGGGTACGCGTACCACACTTTGGGAAACACTGCTCTAAGGCATTGTTTCCCAAAGTGTGGTACGCGTATCCCCAGGGGTACGGGAACAGTTTAGTGAGGGTAAGCGTTGTTATGCGAAATATCTTGCAACAAACGAAAATGACAAAAAAAAAAAAATTATTTAAAAACTAATCTGGCCATGAAAATTTACGATTACGTATTTTTCTATTGGCTATTTTTTTCAGAGTTAACAGTTAATAATTAGTGGTGTGAACAGCCAGTTGTGATTTTTAACCTTTGTGCAATTTTTTTATAGTAAAAAACATATTAATTGTTTTATTAGTGGTACAAAGCGTTACGAAAAATTTAGAAAGGGTGCACAAAAGTCATAAGTTTGGGAAACACTGCTCTAAGGTATCATGATAAAATTACCGAAATTTACGACATTTACCAAATTTCATCACGTATTATAAAACTATGTTTTAATCTTCATTTTACCAAAATCATTATCAAAATTCTTCAGCAAAGCTTACGGAGTCAAAGAAACACCGTAAATTTCATCATATACTGCTTGTTTTTAATTCACTTTCCTTCTCAGAGTAGGGCAAAAAATACTCTTTTAAGAAAGTCGGATCCTTACATTAATAAACGTGGGTTTAAGCAATGCAGCAATTTTAAATTACATAGAGCTTTTCTTGAGCTCGATAGCTTTTAGATTTGCAATTTTATAAATAGAAACTAAAAAATTTAATTTAGTGAAATTAAATATTGCATTTCAGTATATTTTGATGAAAAAAGTATGCTGTTTCGTATTACGCAAAACCACAATATTTTATTGTATTGCATTATTTAATTAATAATTCTGTGCACTTTTCAAGAACTTAAATAATTTTATTAAGTTATTTAAAAGACGAGTCAGCTACATACAGTTTATATACTATTTTCAAAACCTATGAAAGTTATGGTAGAATGCAAAAATATTGGTTTATAAAAATCACTCATTTCGAAAGTACGTTGTTTTCTTATCATGCCATTTTAGGAAATCATTTACAAACTGAATATATCTAAAAGTTTGCTGGCACTACAAATACAAATTACCAACACTTTTGCAAAGATATTTAGCCAGCTTTCCATATGATCAACTATTTAAAGAATTAGATTTGTAAAACATTTGCTTGGTTGAAAAAAAAAAAAAACGTCTTAGGAAAACTTTCATTGGCTATATATCCAGTGTTGTTGTTGTGTATAAAAACATGTAGGCTAATTAGTTCCCACTTTTTTTCTGTTTAAACTTAAGCATTGCACACATGATTAAATATTTTTGGCATAATGTTTCAGGATGTACCGAAATCTATGACTTTTTTTCGAGTTAATTTATATTAATATTTAGATGATTGAAATGTAGTGTAGAGTAGAGAAAAATTAAAATTTTAAACGTCAGAGGTTCAAGACAGCAAAATAAAGGTTCTAAAGGCTGTATAAGCTGCTCGTACCATCTGTGCTGTGTATTGCAAGAGGGTCATAATTGAAAAGGCCTCTTGTGATTGGTATATCAAGAGTAAATATAGAAATTTTGAAAAAAGATGCAACTTATTCTGGCAGCCTAGTTGATTTCGATGAAGAGCGATTAAGCCAACTTTTGCACAAAAACACAAAAATTCATGACAAGCGACAAAGAAAGGTGTAGAGAAAATGGAATGCTTAAGCACTTTATATGTTTAAAATTTTTAATAAAAAAAAAAAAAAAAAAACAGGGGAACTTAGTTATTAACCAAATAATAAAATAAAAATGCACCTTTTTAAGATGCGCAACTTTATTTTTAAATATTTTTTGAAAGAACATTTGAAGAATTTGTTTTTCATGTAGAAATGAAAAAAACTTTCATGAAAAAAACTAGGAAAAAATACAAAACAATTTTTCGGATAAAAATGCTTATTTTAGTCTACATAACAGCAAATAAAATTGTTCGTAACAAAGTTGAAACGGTACCAAAAAATTACTGAATTATTAGCAAGAAAATTTTTAAAAATTTTAAGAATTTTCTTTGTGTAGATCAATCTTTGATGAATTGTTTCTGGGAGCATGTCCTGTTAAATTTATTACTCCCAAATACAATTATTTGTAATAAATCAATCTTTGTTTTGAAAAATACCAAATTATAAGCAAGAGAATCCCCAAATTTTTAAACCATTTTTCTTATAAGCGAGAAATTGCAAACATGAGCAAGAGGAGATTTTCTTAATGTATCTATCATATTACTGAATTAAATTATATTATTAATATACAGTCGAACTCGCTTATAACGAGCTCGGATTTAACGAGAACCCGGATTTACCGAAGAAAACGAGAATATTTGGTTGGATCAATGTTAAATCTATGGAATAGAAGTCGCTTTTAAAGAGCAAGACCCGGTTTTAGCGAGCAATATTTTTCTGTCTTGCAATCTTTTTTCTCATCTTTCAAGTCTTTCTGTCTTATTTTTTTTCTCCAAATGATAAGAAATGCGCGCGAAATAAAAAAAATAAAAAAATTATGGGAGTTGGATGACGGTGTTAAAAATGTCGAAATCTGCAAAAGGTATGGATTGTCTTCATCTACAGTTTCCACACTGCTAAAAACAAAGGCAAGTTAATGGATGCATACGACCAAAATAAAACAGACTGTAAACGACTGAAGAAGTGTTCGAAAGAGGATTTGGACGAAGCGTTTTTTAAATGGATGAAAGTGCAATGTAGTGCTGATTTACCTGTGAGTGGACCTATTCTAAAAGTGCAAGCGGAAAAATTTGCTGAACAATTTGGATATTCTGAGTTCGTGTGTTCGAAAGGATGGATTGATCGTTTTAAAGGTAGACATGGCATAACTTTTGGAAAAATATGTGGTGAAGCAAAGTCCGCAAACATGGCGGACATTGCAAAATGGTTGAGTGAAAAGGTTGTTTCTTTCTTTTAAGAGTGTAGCGCAACTAGAAATTTTTTGCTGGTTGGGGGGGGGGGGTAGTTGTAATCATCTGACCTACCAAGACCCCCCCCCCTCTTCTGGTTGCACGCGTGCCTTAAGGACCCGTTTATTACGAGCACTCGGATTTAACGAGTACATGTTACGGTCCCTTTGTGCTCGTTATAAACGAGTTCGACTGTATAATTATACTATAAAGCATATACTGTTAGTAAAAATTAACAAATTGTATATTTTTGATAAAATATGTAAGTATGTAAAAAAAAATATATATATTTTTTGATCAGCCGGACGCAAAACAAAAATTTTTTTCGGGGGGGGGAGGGGGGAGGGGGAATTTTCTTGCTACTTCCACACGTTAACAAAACAAAGTATCCGTTACCCGGAACCAAACCTGAAACGCGTATCAATATGGAAAAAAACAATTTAATAAATATATACGCACTTTTTACATTCATCTAAAACAGCAATCATTAGGTTTCTTTACAATAAAGGCTTTGGAATAACACCGCCTTTTACTTTCTTAACAGGCTTAAGTCTCTTTTCAAATCCATCACATGCGGCATGTATGACGTCCATCGGCATTTCAAGCCATACTTTTGAATTAAATTTTTAACTTTTTCCAAAACCTCAGTTTTAAAACATTGGGCATTGATTTTTACTCCTTTTTCAATTAAAAGTAACGGAAGTTTGAAATAGTCCCCCAAACTTTCACTGACGAAGCCTTTCGATACCACAGAACATATTGCTGGCTCTGAGGAATAGAAATGGACCATAGATGGCTCTGAGGAATAGAAATGGACAATAGAAATGGACCATATTTTATCATTTTGTTGGTTGAGACATTACAGCAAACCAAATAATTTTTCATCTGAAAAGACAAACTCTCCTCCAGCGTGCCTTGCAAGAATTTCTTCCTCTGATTCCTTTCATCTCTGATTCCTGTTCCTCTTAGTAGACTCTGTAAGTCCGTGAAATTTGCTCTTTCTATAAGCTTTGCACCTGAAGTCCTTTCTCAGAATCTTTAACATTGATCCCCTCGATATTTTGAGCTTTCGGACTAGATTTTTAGCAGATTTTTGTCAATTTCGTCGTATCCTTTCCCTAAACCTTTTCACAGTCTCTTTTGTCCGAACAGATCACGGTCTGCCAGATGTTCTACTGTCATTAATTGAGGAGATCTCTTTATACCTTCAGATAGTTCGGTTCCCCAGGGCTTTCAAGTCTCAGAAAATATTTTCCGGCTGCTCGCCTCAGATTAATTTATTCATCACAATTTCTCTAAATTTCTTCATTCTACTTAGGTAAAGAAAAATTATAAGTAATACAAAATATAAGCTTGCACTAGCTTTTATATACCTTACACTTTAATTGTCTGGCAAGAGTTAGGGCTACCGTAACACTTATATAATTTTTTTAACTTGCTTTAAAATTTGTACGAAAACTTTTTGGTCAAGGTGAAAGACAGTTGATGAAATTAAAAAAATTTCTCCGAACAACTATCATATTTTTAAGACATATTTAAAGTATGAGTGTTAAGAAATTATCAATTATTTCTAAAGTTCTATGATATTTTAAAGAAATATGTAGGTATAATTTTGGAGAAAAAAAAATCAAATTACTTCTAAAGCAAACTACTACTGAGCCGAGATGGCTGAGGGGATATAAAATAATCCAGGTACAAATCCCAGCGATGGCGTGTTGAATCGAATTCATCTTTCGGCTCGGTAGATAGATCATTGGTTAGAATATCTTTGCTGTCGGGTAAACCGTGGTAAATTTTTCTCCCCACGGAACGCAAACACATAGTTCCATCAAATTATTAAAACTCCATTAAGTTCCATTAAATTATTAAAGAGTCCACCACTAAGGCTATCTTGTCCCAATACTTAATTCAGAAGTTTCTTTGTCTTTGACGTTGGGTTCAAAAGTACAAGGCTGCGAAGTAGAATGTTGATAGCCGTAAACCCAAAAATAAGTATGCTTAACTCTGGTTATACAACAAAATAAGGCTAACTACTAAAATTTCTATCAAATTACTATATACTATCCAAAATTTACCAAAAATAGGCCTTTTTAAAAGTCACACGCTAAGTTAGATCTAAATATAAAAAAAGTCAAGTTGTTTTTATATGTTTTTCCCCCATAATAATGAGTTATCCATACAAAACAGAGATAGATGTATTATATATTTAAGAAAGATAATAAAATCATTTTTATATGATGAGGATTTTTTTTTGTAACGATTCAGGAATAATAGAAACTTGTTCACAGTGAATACCCACCTTCGAATATTTTTTATAAACAGTCTTCTAAAAAAAACCTTCCATTACAAGATTAATTAAGCTTATAGGAAGATCAACTCTTCCTGATAGCAAAACCGGAAGTAAAAAAAGAAGTGAATCCCGTACAGTGAACTTCTTTTGATGAGGGTTTAGAAGACAGGTTGATGTGAAGGAAAAAATTCTCTTTTTCCCAGTAGAGGTTAAAGAAACAGAAGGTGCAAGAAAAAAAGGCACCCCTGAAAGGTTTGACAAAAAAAAAAAAAAAAAAAAGAGTACCGCTACCCCTAGAGTGAAAGCTCGTTGTCTACCACTCTCTACAAACATTTCCCACCTTTTCGAACTTTTTCTACCCTAACTCGGCAGTTTGTTCAATTTCTCTACTTCCACCTTTCATTTTCGAACGTTTTTCTTCCCACACAATTTTTTACTTCTACCATTGATTATCGATATTTTCACTTTAAACTATATTTTTTCGTATTTATTTCGTTTTTTTATTTTAAAAATATTCTTTTTAATATAGTTAGTAACAAAAGTATGGGGTATTTTATATAAATGTCAAAAGTTAGGATTTTTTGTTTAAATAAGTGTCCTTCTTATATTTTGTCTTAAGTAGGCAGAATTAATTACGGATTGACAGTTAAAATTTGAGAAAATACAAGATTACACTTTATTGAAAAAAAAAAAAGCATTTCCTAATTTTTCCGGTAATTTAATAGACGAAGTTTTTATTGAAGCTAGAAATGAAATTAAAACATTATTTCATTATAGGTTAATTGTATAAAATTATGAAGCATTAAAGCATTTGAAAAATAAAGCAAAATAAAAAAAAATATTTCATCTTCTAAATATAAAGTAGAAAAATCCTTTCATCGTCATTTAACTATAGTTTTTTAAGGTATTTCAAAACTACTAAATTACTATATAAATATTACGGAATTTTTTTTTTAAAAAACAATAAAAACAAAATTTAATTTAAGGTTAACTATGTAATGTGATGTAATAAAAGAATTTAAAAAAGCATTATAAAGTACAAAAAGATACATATTTCATCGTCGTAAACATAAAGTAGAAAAAAACCTTATTATAAATTTAAAATCACTCTTAAAAGTATCACAGTAAAAGTACTCTTTTAGTACTTTTGAATAGCTGTACCGATTTAATCGATGCTTTTTGCAACGGGCAGTTTATATATTTTCGATAGTGGTACTAAATTTTCAACTCCGTAACAAACTTAGTAGAAATAAAAGCATATTTCTTAATGATTATCCTTTGTTTAAAAAGTTACAAAAAGATTTTGAATTTCTATCGAAGTCATTTGCCCATAATATTTATAAAAGAATGCAGGGTGCCACGTAAAAGTGTCATTATTCAAGGTATCCCAGAATTCACGAAAAAAGTAATTTGAGATAAAAAACAGATGTTTAGATAAAAATTGTTCATTTTTTATTGATTCACAAAATGCCTAATGTAGAGTTATAGGTTGAAAAACATATTAAGTAGGGGATTTTGTTATCACAAATGTAATTGCAATGTTTGGATAAAATATGACATGTATCTCAAGTTTGTTAATATGACATTCAATTTAATTCTTCAAAACGTAGGTGATCGTAGGGTTCTTGGTATTAACTTCAGACTTGGAAACAATGGAACATAACTTGGAAACAGAAAAAAAAAAACAATGGAATAAGTTTAACATTGTTACATCGCATGATCTGATTGGCCATTTTAAATATCTCAAGTGGGAAATAACACTAGCTGGAAAAGATACAACTAATTTCAAAATATTGATCAACAAATAAAAGCATTTGGTTCTTTTGTACAGAACTACATTTTTAATAAATTTGAAATGTCCGCATTGTTTTCATTTTTGCTCAGTTTGTAAGGTTTTGCAGCAAATATCATACAAAACTAAAATCTTGCGTAAATTTAGGGATACACTAAAACTTTCCTTTTTAAATTGCAAATTTTTAAGTTGCAAATTGAAGCGGAGTGTATTAACACAAAATCTGCATACATGATAAATATTTATCCCAAAGTTGCAGAGAATCAAGAATTACATTTTATTTAATAATTATTGCACAAATTATTTAAATATTTTAAGAAAATAACCATGATAATCAAAATAATTGAATAACGAGATACTTGAATTAAGACAATTAAATAATTGGAAAATTTTAAAAGTAACACAGACAGCACCTTCTTGTAAGTGTATTGAAAATAAATATCACAATTGTTTATCTTTTGAAAGTTTTTATATTTTCTTAAACTTTTTAAAAACTCATCTTAACAATATAAAACATTAACTGCCATGTTGGATTTAAAAGTTATCTAAAAAATAAAGATTAAATATTTAAAACAGTAAATTGTTTAAACATTCTAGATTTCAAATAAAACACATGAACAATTCTAAAATAAAATAGAATATAAATACTCTTACAACAAAACTTAAAAATTACTTAAAAGACAAATCACAATTTTAATTATTTATAGACAAATTCTAAATGAAGACACTCGTCTCCGCCCTCCCCTTGGAACATTTTAAAATTTATACAACCACCACATAACTCTACACAGCTGAAGGACCAATTCAATAATCCGTTAGTTCCGTAGGGAATGAGGTTGAGAACCATATCCTAGTTCCCCGGCTCAACCTTTTAAAAACAAAGAACAAAAGATAAAAACCAACTGTTGTTGGAACTCGATTTCAAGACCTCTTGATGAAATAAAGTCCTCGGGATTAACGATCCAGTAACATGGTCATTCCATACCGTTGTGGAAAAGGACCAGTGCCCTGTCCCATGGCGACCATTAAAAGGGCAAAGGCGGGGCCCTTAAAACCCAAGGGAGTACACTTCATTCCCTCTTCTTAGAGGCTATGTTCGTAGGAAGCCATCTTGGTTCGTTTATAGCCCAAGGGCCTTTGGACAATTTCTTTCGGGATGGGATGGAATTCTTGAGGGTTAAAAACTCTTTGCTCCGAAACTAAGAAAACGTACCTACTTCCGAAGATTTGATAATTTCTCAATTTCATTTTAGAAGTAAATGATAAAGTTGGAAAACGAACAAGATTAATAGTTTTAAGGAATTGGTATTTTTGAAATGGCTGTAAATTGGAAGATATCTTGCAAGTTATGGTTATTATCAGAAAATGAAACAACTTAAATTATTTTAAAGGAGAAAAATCGTGATTTAATATAAAAACAACCGAAGCTAAAATTAAAAAAAAAAAAATTTATTTATAAATATCTAGAAAATTTATTAATAAATAATTTTAAGAAATTGAAATTTTTACGTTATTTTTGGTATGAATTCGGTTACTTTAAAAATTAGACTTGGTTCAACTTCAAAGATTAAAGCTCGAAATTTTAACTTTTGGGTTACTACTCTAGTTGAAGTCGGGAACTTCTGACAGCATGACATATTTTTAAGGATTGAAATTCTTTGTAACATAAATATTCAGACTTGTTTTGATTTTACATAGAGAACAAAGTGTTTGCGTTAGAAATTAATTAAAAAAATGCCAAAAAAATCGTAGAGTTAGTTTTGCGTCTATATAATTCTAACTCATGCGTTTTACCGATATCGGGATAGATTTTATTTATTATGGTGATCTATAATTATGGTGATATTACATAAGGAACTTAAAACTTATTTTGGTTTCACAAAAGTGTTCGTATTAGCAATTAAGTAAATTTGCAAAAAAAAAAAAAAAAAAAAAAAAAAAAAAAAAAAAATAGAGTTAGTTTAGCGTTTACATAGTTCGAACTCATGCATTTCACTGGTATTGGGATATATTTCAAGACTTAATTTTGGTGATATTGCATCAAAACGTAAAAAGCTACTCTTTTCCACAACCTGGATTTAAATACATACGGTCTGCATGGTAAACGACTTGAAGTCGTAATACATTATTATTATATATAAATTATTTTTAAAATAGTATTTTTATTAAATAAAACAAATTCTTCTAAATTCTTCATTCAGAAACATATTTTTTTTTTAACTTTTTCAAAAGCTCAATAATTTTTCGAGATTTTTGTTAACACTTGTAGGTGATTTGGTATATTTTAAACGTCTATCTTTTAAAACTATAACATCTCTTATTGTCCCTCATTTTTTCAGGTGTCTTAATGTCGAATAATATTGCTACAACAAAATTGTTTTTAAATAAATAAAATGATATATTTCAGATTTAAGCATTTTGATTTGAAAATTAAGGAAGTTTTAGTATCAAGTAGAAACCACAATTTAAAAAATTTAGTAAATTGATAATTTATGTAAAAAATAAATCTTGAACAGAAAAGGATATTTTACAGCACAAATAATATGAAATATTTATAAAAAATAAATAATCATTAAAAAATAAATATTTATTAAAAAAATAAATATTTACTTAAATAATAATTTCTAATTATTTCATAACGTATTTTAAAGTAGTTACGAAATTATTTAGCATCTGAAATGTAACACTTAAATAAATTTATTCATGGGTAAAATAGTAAATTATACAAACTTATAACTTCGGTAATTCAATAAAAAAATATTCTTCGTTGTTCAGTGGGACTTAGAAATGTTCTTTTTTGATTTTTCTGTCTGTTCAAGACAAGTGATTAAAAATGTTAAGCAATTAAATGGTATCAGCGCTTTTTTGCCAAATATTTTATAAAATGAAAGGCAAAAAAAAAAAAAAAAAAAAAAAAATTCAAAGTTTTTATATTTTTTCGTAAATTTAACAACATTTTCCAAGTCTCGCCATGAGACAGCTGGAACAAAATGGCGTTTCATTTGAAGTTTTAAAACACTTGCATGTAGTGGTACGCACTAGTTTACCTAAATCAAATAAAATCGTACTTATAGACTTTATTCACTCTGATCTTTATTTAAACATCAAATAAACCAACAAACAAAAAACTATGAAGCGAAAATTTGCTCAACAACACAATTTTTGTTTGTATGATTTCCGAATTCTCATCAAGGATTAATCCACGAGTGCAGACAGATTTTTTCTTACGGATGATTTAAAGTAATACTTAAAGCCAAAGAAATTATTTTTTGGCATAAATAATCTCTAAGTTACATTTATTTCAAAACTTATCAAAAACATTTTTCCTTTGATAATGTAGCCTTTTCCATTATAACGACAGATACGAAAATAGCTTTGTTGCAACATCAATAATGACGAATTTAGTTTGTTCAATTAACTCTTGTTTGTTGTTTGTCCTCAGTAAATATTTTACTAAATACAAATTTAAAAATATCCCTTCCTTTGATGGTTAATTTTAGATTTTGATAGATTTATGGTTTTATTTGTAGATAAATGTATTTGTATATAAATAGATTTTACTTAATCACAAATCTCTCTGATTTTTAAACACATTAAAAAAGGAAATATGAATTTGTAAATTATATTATTGCAATTATATTATATTATATTGTAAATTATATTAATTATATCATATTTGTAAAAATAATATAATAAAATATTAACTAAAAAATAAGTTTAAAACAGGCAAGAGTAATTCTTAGTAATTTTTAAACTGAATTCTCGAAATTTAATTAAAGAGCATATAAAATAATAATGAAATTTAGGACATACTTTAAAGAATAAAGGTTTTTAAACAAATATTTGTTTTATACTAACTTTATGTAATTCACGTTAGGTAATTTAAGATGAATTTCAAAAAAAAAAAAAAAAAAAAAAAAATTATATTTTAGAAAGTAAATTTTTAATAAGTAAATCCAAAATTTTATGATAAAATTTCAAATTAATTGTTATGAATTTGTTAAAATTATTCAAAATATGTAATATTATGTAATAACTGAATTTAATACCTAATTTTTAGAATACTCTTTTATACTATTTAACTATCACAAAGCAATTCTCATTCATTATCAAAATAGCAGAAAAATTAGAACTTTTAAAAAACAAGCAGAGACAAGCTAAAAAACAACGTCTTAGTTTAAACTTTCTTCAAGCTAAAAATTATTAATTAATGAACAACTTTAAAGCTTTTTCTATAATTTAAACTGAAAATTATGAGAAAATAAACATTTAAAGGTACATTTTTAATTTTTAAGTAAAAGGTATTTGTTTAAAAAATAATCTTAACATTTATAATCTCCAAAAAATTCCTTAATATCCCCCCTTAAATAAAAGATGTGAACATCTCTGGGGCCGATAATCGAATTAATTTTTACTATATAACTAGACAACGTAAGGAAAAGTTTACTAAAATGAAGGAATCAAATAAAAAATTAAAATTAAATAATTATCAGTCACTAAATAAATCAGAAATGGACTAAGAAAACATAATTTTCCTGAAAAAATAAAATAAAAAGGCAGTGTTTTTAAGGCATGGTGGTTAATTTTATAAAAAGAGAAAGGAGGGTGCATTTATAGGAATCGAGGGCAACCGGGTGGGCTGCCCTTCTAAAAACGCTTAGGGAGAACTCTACTATATTATTAAACAAGACTAAAGTTTACATAAATATAGTATTGTATATATTAGAAAAAAAATTACTTTGACTAATATTAAAAATTTAAAATGTTTAGGAATTTTTCCTTAGCAGAAAAAATAATTTTTCCTATTTTAATAGCGTACATCGCATTTTTTAAAAGTTAATACGATTTAAAATGCTTAACAATTAGGAATGCTTTGAACAATTAATATATTTTTATTATATTAATCCAACAATTCCTTTGTTAAGTGTTTAAAAATGGTTGTCACAAAAATGCTTGAAAAGGAATAAAGGGAATATAAAATAAAAAAATTAAATACAGACAATAAATTAATATAAAATTTATGTAAATTGATTAATAATTCAAATATTACGCAATATTATCAAATAGAACAAATCAGTAATTTTTATAATAACTGCAGTTTTTGTGAATGCTTCAGTGGCAGCACATTTAGTTAGTAAATAAAAAAAAGCTGAAAAAATAGATACAAGTAAAAATAAATTTGATTTCAAATAGGCATTCAAAAGCATTAAATATTTCCTAGAATAAATATTTCAAAGTAAACATTTATTTAATGCTAGGGCAATGATTTTTCAAACGATTTACCATAATTTAAACGCGGAATGTCCTTGTATTTTGTGTAGATACAAAAATTATTTCCTGTTAGACAAGAGCGTCTGGAATTTTTTTTATATGCATTCATCTTAAACAATGATGTTTCATGTATCTTTTATTCGTGCGCAAACTTTTATTTGAAATTCATTGAACTTTTCTTTGTCGAATAAATGCTTTCAATTGTATATAGGCTACATTCGATTGGGATTAACGCTATTTTTTATGCAAAAGGAGAATACTGTGTTGATAGCTGACAAGTTGAGGTAAATTGATGAAATAGAAATTATTTGAAGTAATTGAATTTATTTATAATTTTCGTTGATACTCCAGAACAATATAAAAAAAATTGCAATGATGCATTTAAAACAGTGCTAAATTTTTTCCCCCTAGTTAGTACAAATACACAAAAGAATCAGGAGCACTGCAAAAAAAAGACACTCAAATTTTAAGAAACTTTCTTCATTTTTAACGAAACCATTTTTTGGTAAATGTTTCGATCGAACACTTTGTCACTTCGAGGAAACGAATTTCGTCAAAAGTAAAGAAATGTTTCGTCATACTATTTTTTTTAAGAAGAAAGTAAGGCATAATGCAGAACTCGTTAAGTTTGTCTATGGTAAGAACTTCCCCTACCACAAAATCAAAGGTCATCTGCTGCTACGGAAGCAAGAATAGCGCATTTCAGGGAGGGTAGCTTCTCTTCACTCTTAGCCTAACTCAATACACCGAAGAAAAAGATTCCCTTTCTCTCGCCGACCCGAGCCAAAATATGTAATAAACAATAATCACACACCCCTGCTTGAAATAGTTATACCTCGTTACCACAGCCACCGCCACGGATCCAGATGAATGGCTAAGGCGTCCTTACTTTAGACGAACTATAGGGCTTCCTGGTATCAAATGGGCTGTATTGTTTATCGTTTTTCCAAGGACATCATACAGGTGGATCAATGTCGCCTCATCAACACAAAAACAGATAGAATAGATTGATTAATTACACCTATGCCCGAAGCGGGATTTTATTTTATTTTTCATGGGTTTACGACTACTAATGTTCAACTCCGTAGCCTTGTAATTTTGAACCAATCCAGAAGACAAGGAAACTCCTGGATCAGTACCCCCAGAGGTTTTGATTTGTTATGGGAGCATGGAGGACTTTGAGACTCGACAGATTTAACGTGCATCAGTCACCATTTACTACACGGGGAGTCTTCGGGCGGCGAGGATCGAACCAACGACCTCTTGTACATGGGCCCAGCGCCCTACCGACCCTTCCTGCTATGAGGTTAACTCCTTGACCACCTTACAGCCCGGCGTGCTATTTCGTCCTTCTAGATTCGATCGCCGAGTTTTCATTCAAGTTAACAATCTCCCAAAGCATCGAGTAGAGAAACATTTGAGAGTCGCGTTTCATCACAAATCAGGACGAACCGATTGTTAAAATTAACGAAAGGATCAAGGATTGCTGAATCGTCAAAAGTGAGAATTTAGTTTTTAAGAGTAAGCTTGTTAAAAATAATATATATATATATATATATATATATATATATATATATATATATATATATATATATATATATATATATATATATATATATATATATATATATATATATATATATATATATATATATATATATATATATATATATATATATATATATATATATATATATATATATATATATATATATGGCGTTGATTGCTAAACGTTCTGTACATAGTAGAATCCCTGTAGTGAAGAGATTACATAACAACATTTGTTTAACTAAAAAAAGTTTGTTAACTAAATTTGTTACCTTATATAATCAAAAATTATTTAGGCAAACAAAATATTTAGAACTTTTTTGTATTTCCTTTTCAGTGAATGAAAAGTTTTCCAAACTCAAATCACAAAATCCTTTTTTTATTTTGATTATAACTAAATTTTAGATACTTTTATTCTAAAACTTCATCTTATACAATTTTTTTTCTTTCCTTTTAACAATACTACACTATGAAATCCCAGCATAAGCATAGAGTTATGAGAAAAATTTAAAAATATTTAAAATAAAAAAATTTAATTAATTTTCCAGCGTAAAATTTATTCTCAGTTCCATTGGGAGGAACCTTCTTTTCTCACCGATGCAACATTTTTGCAAAACCGTTTCGTCACAACCGTAACTGTCAGGATAAATAAGAATAGAGAGAAAAGAGACGCCGGTTTTGAAGTTCATGAATAAATAAACAAGTAGGAAAGGATGTACTTCAGAATAATTACTCTAAAGGCTTGTACAAAAGATGTTTTGAATAAAGAAAACAACGTTGTAGTTATTTTCCCATCTGTACTTGTTATTCCCTTTAACGGCTTGTGTAGAGCCTAACGAAAACCTGAAAAGGATGAAGTAATTTGTTTTTGTTTTCACCTCGAATGAAATTTTTAATTACATAATGGAAGATTTTTGAAAGAAAATTTAAAAGTTCGTATACGCAATGTTTTATTATTGCTACACTTCTTATTATTAAACTGACTCGCTTTGAAGTTAATTAAATCAAAGGACTAGCTTTAGTTAATAAAGGTAGTTGTATATAAAGGAATATAAAACTTTGCTTGTTTTAAATTTTCATTTTAAAGAAAATTATGAATATAAACTATTACTAAACACATATTATTCGAATTAAGTCTAAGATGCTTTAGAATTTTAAATAAAAAGATTACCTATCATTTTGATGTATTGAAATTCTAATTAATTTTTAAGCTGAATTAAAGTTAATTTGCACACGAAAGAATTCTTTTTTCTAAAACTAATCAGCATAAATAGGTAACTTAAGGGAATGTATAAAAAGGAAATTTAGAAATTTTATTGAAAGGAAATTAATGGAAAACTATAACTCCAAGTCATCGGGTCGCAAAGTTAAAATACCAGAACATGCATTGTTATTATTTTCATTTTTTTTCAAATGTAGGTAAGTGAAATGAGAATATGTAGGCAGACTCTGATTATCTGAATATCCATAAAATCTGAAATAAATGCGTAGTTTTGTGACGTAAAAATTATTGTTCAAATGTGAAGTTCAATAAATACATTTCAAAATATTTCAGCGTTTTTATGGACTTTCATCGTATAGTTGACGGTTTAAAGTTATTCTGTTTACAAAAGATTTTTCTCTGTTTTTTACCCTATTCATAATGGATTAAAACCATCAGTTCAAATTATAGTTTTTGCCCTTCAGTATTGCTTACTGTAATATACTTTTTTTTTCAAACATTTTATGATAATTTTCTATACTTGCTCTTACTTTTCAGAAATTATTTTAATGGTTTTGAACATCGTATAAATAAAATTGCGATTCGATTTTGTTTTCAAATTGATACTCTACCTGAATATTATCTGCCTTTAGAGACAAATTTTTGGAAAGTTAAGTTGCCAAACATTTTTATAAAGGTGGGCAACACAATAGTTTTAAACGTTTTTGCATTTAAATATGATTTTAATAAGTAAGACTTTCAATATAAAGACAGATTAACATTTTTTTCATAACGAAACACTAGAGTGATGACTGAGGGGATAGAGCATTCCCTTTCCAGTGAGGTAAACCGGGTTCGAACCCAGCGAAGACTGGTCGATACGAATCCGGCTTGCACCAACTACAGTGCTGACGTAAAATATCCTCACTGGTAGGATCAGGGGTTAGAGTCCCTTTGCCGTGAGGCTAACCGTGGGAGATTCTCGTGGTCTTCATAAAAAAGTGTAAACCGGTTTCAGCCTCGTAAAAACAATAATGTTGTATAGTATCACTTGATAACTAAGATTTGACATATAACCTTAGAGTGCGTCTAATAGTTTGGCCAGGGGTTGTATATTTTCTTTCAGCTTAAAATATTGAAACCATATCTTCTCTTGACTAAGACTGACACTAAAAGAGAAATCCCAAACTTTTGTCAACTCTAAGATACTCAAGAAAACCATAACTTGTAATAAAATTTTAAACCACAAAATTTTCCCCAATACAACTTAATATGTTTTTCCTCTAAGCTATAAGCATTTTTTCAAAATATATATAAAATTTGTAGAGTACCTATGAGACTTAACACGTTCTCCCACTAAGCTAATCATTTATCCCACAGCACATGTATGTCATCTTTTAATATATCTAAGAAACTTAACATATTGTTCCACCATTAAGCTAACCATTTCTTTAAAAGCATATATAAGACCTTTCTAAAATTTCCAAAACTCTTAACGGGTTTTCCGGATGACCTCATAAATTGACTCAGCATAACAACGTCATTTGTAACATACCTTAACAACTTAACATGTTTTTGCTCTAAGTCATTTATTTATTTCAAAGCATATATTGTTCAATGTACAATGTAAAATATTCCAGATCAAATTGCGGGTAAAAATTACTTAATCATTACTTTGTACAGTAAAATCTATTTTCACTGTAAATTTTAAAGGAACAAAGAATCTGACATGCTTCAAACTTCAGTAAAATTTACTGTAAAATCACAGAACCATGGTATTTAAAAAATATTACTATACAAATTTTAATTATGGTATACAATTATATTTTAAAAATGGACGTTATGGTATAATTTATTTTGCGATTGCTACACTCAGGATGACTAATTTTTTACAGTAATTCGATCCTTAATTTTTTACTGTATAGCATAATTTTAAATATGTTACCAGGGGTCTGTTTAGAAGAAATTTGGGTCCGTTAACGGACCCTTCACAAAATATCTTTTCATAAAAACGGACCCTTCACGAAATATCTTTTCATAAAAACGGACCCTTCACAAAATATTTTAACTTAAAAACGGACCCTTCACAAAGTGATTTTTATTTTAATCGGACCCTTCACAAATTTGTTTATCTTCATTATTGTTTTGTTAATTGAATAAACCCTTCCTAGGACAGAAAACAAGAAAGATGGATGTAAACGAATTAAGTTTTGTCTTCCGCAAACGATTCTTCCATTATTTGTCCGAAATGAATATTCTGCGTTCAGCAGTATAGGCTCAATACCAAATATTTGTATGTTGCATCTCTAATTTAGTAGTAGCAATTGCTGTTTATTTTTTAAAATTTAATATTTTTAATTATAATTTTTCAGTGTTGTGCATAATCTTGTATGTCTTTACAATTTAAAAGCTCCTTGAAAAAAATTTTTTTTTTGCAATAACGGACCCTATTTGCACAAATTCACAAAAGCGGACCCTGGTTGAAAGAATGTGAGTAATTTTTTCACAATTTCACGAAAAACGGACCTTTCACAAAATGTCTGGACAGACCCCTGATTACTTTTAAATACAAGTGCGTGTAAAAAAGTAATTTGATCCGTAATTTTTTACTGTATAGCATAATTTTAAATCTGTTACTTTCAAATACAAGTGCCTGTAAAAAATTTGGAAAATGTTATTTAAAAAGAATACAACACGCATTTCTTGCTTTTCCTTAGTGTGAAAATTATTTAACACTTGCGTAATATATTATTAAACTGTTTTTAATATAAAAGCATGAATTTTGCTTGATGAAATTCAGAGAAAACAATGACAGTCATGTAATTCATATATTAAAATAGATTTGATAACAGCATATTACTTATAACGTTGTCTCTGACTATTAATAGCTTTTATTTTTAAGACATTAAATGAAAAAATAATACCGCAGAAAATATATATTAGATAAAAAAAATTATTTAGTACTCAAATAAAATCTATTTAATGCTGAAATAAAAACCATTTTAATGCTTAAATCAGCCTTGCCCTTTTTGAAGTATCGAATAATTATTTTTTATGTTAGACTATGAAAAAAATATAGTCACTGAGAAAAAAAAACTGTAGTCAAAACTACCAGAATATCGCCAAATTTGCAATGTTTTTGGTTTTACGGGAAAACCAAGAAGCTCGGCAATTTTTACCGGGAACATTTTGGTGATGATTTTTGTAAATTTAACCATAAAATATGGTTTTATAATAAGTGATAAAATTCGGTAAATGTGGTAAAATTTGGAAATTTTATCATGAAACATTAAAGATTGGCATAAAAACAATTTATTTGGCTAAATTTACTTTTCAGTTTTGTATTTTTCCTAAATGAGTGGTAATAAGAAAGGGGATTTTTAAACCCAGAAATTTTGATGAACCATTGCCATACGAACGGAAAAATTACTAAATTAATGGTTTAAATGCTGTGTATTTTGATTTCATTTACCCGAATAATAGATTTTGTTACCAGAAAAGTCATTACCATGCAATACTGCAGTTTTACCAAAAGTTTTAGAGAGATACGTTTTTAAGACAAATAATTTGAAAAGGTTTTCTGTGTAGTTTCCGAAAATTCTTTAACTATGATTAAATTTTTAAATTTAATTTTTCTTTATTATTTTAAGTAAATTAGATTTGGTGGCATTCCTTGAAATTTAGCACGAGAAGATACATAAAAAAAAAGTTTAATCGGTAAAATTTTTGAAAATCTATATTTTTTTTTTTTTTTTTTTTTGAAATACAGAGTGTTAAAAACTATTAGTTCAGAACTGAAATTATTTTTAATCAGTGTGCGTAATAGGTATTGAAAATATCGAACCTACTCAATTCAACATTTTTAATGCAATATGTATTTTTGAGATATTTCCCATATTTATACAGGGAGAAAAAAAATGCTAGTAAAGAAAACGGTTTAGTAAATAACATTATTACCACACATTTAGTAAAAAATACAAAACTGAAAAGTAAATTTTACCGAATAAATGATTTTTATGCCATGGTATCACATTAAAATTTCCAAATATTTATATATTAATCAATTTTTTATAAAACCATTATCAAACCATTCATATAATCTTGTTATAAAACCATACTTTAATGATAATTTTCGCAAAATCATTACCAAAGTGTTTCAGTAAAAATTACCCTGCCTTATGGACGTTCTCACGTAGCCAGATACGGTAAATTTTACCATATCTGGTAGTTTCGACCATTCTTTTACCCCAGTGTACGTCTTGGAAATCCCGAAAAAAGGCAACCTTTATTTTGAAACATTCCTTACAAAATTAACTTACAGTATTTTTCTCAAAGAGACAAATTTTTTAAAAAACATTTTACAAATCATTTTATATACACAATTCTAAATGCATTTAAATAATCCTTTAACTAATGATGTAAAAACTTTCTTTTTGTGATTTATTATTTGTAAATATTAATGACTTGAAACAGCGTTCATGTATATGTAACGTATGATAAAGACCTTCGACAGGCGGAGCCTATTCGCACTTTCAACACAATTAAATAGTAGTTTCGTGTATGAAGCCTAGTTAAGCATAGCGTGACGACTTCACCGAAAGAAGAAAATAGGTATACGTGTAATAAACGATTTGGAATAGTTCTGCATTATTTCGATCATTAGTATATGTATTATACATGAGAATTTCAATAGAATTGTTTCAGATTCAGTAAAATACAGATTCTTATATTTTAAGTATGTTTATTTTCTAGCTTAATTTGAATAATTGAGGATTGATTTATTAACGTCCCATTTGGATGTAAGACCTTTGTTGGTTTAGCCATTTTGAATACTCAACGGAACTCTGTGTTCAAATTTTTGGCATGTAGTATAGTTCGGTGTCATTAAATTGTGTTTTTGATAAAAATAAATTTTTTTAGAAGAACTCTACAGAACTCTGTATCCATATTTCCTGTTTTGGTTTTGTTTGTTTCTTGTATATACAGTGTTTTTAAATTGTTTTGTTGATTGTATTTTGTAGCTTAATTTGAATAATTGAGGATTGATTTATTAACGTCCCATTTGAATGTAAGACCTTTGTTGGTTTAGCCATTTTGAATACTCAACAGAACTCTGTATTAAAATTTTTGACACGTGGTATAGTTCGGTGTCATTAAATTGTGTTCATTCATAAAAAGAAATTTTTTATGAAGAACTCTGTATCCATATTTCTTGTTTTCGTCTAGTTTGTTTTTTGTATATACAGTGTTTTTAAATTGTTTTGTTGATAAAAATTAAATTTTTAAAAGCGTAGATCCATTTTGGCCTAGCAGAAAATTTACAAATATTACGGTTCAAGGTAATCCAAACTGTCTGAAATAGTAGTGCGAATTTTGAGCATTTGTGAAATACCTAGCTGAAAACAATATCAAAGAACAGTTTGGGAAAAAATGTTTGGTTTACCACTGTGTTGCTAAAACCATTCAAATGTGGTTGCTCATTCATCTCATTAAAACTTTAACGCGCATTACTGAGAGTTTATTAAAAATTCAAATCTTGTTCTTTAAATAAATAATTTAATTAATCAAATAATTATAAAAAATAAATAAATTATGCAAAAATTTCCAGATTTTTAATTTCATGCAAAAGCTAACATTGCCTTAACTGCTTTTTATAAACCAGAATGATAAATAATAATTATTTTATTTAAAGGGATGGAGGGGAAAAATCTCTTATTCCAGAAACTTCGTAACTAATTGTATTATACGGAGCGAATAGCTTCAATACCTTTGTTTAAAGACATTTTTTTACATTAATTTTTTATAAAAAAAAAAAAAACTGTTTAACAACATTTTAATAATCCTACTCGTCTGGAAGTAAAATTATTGTAATTGCATTCATTTTACATAAGATAAAATTTTTGTTGGGAAATAAATGTAATTCGCAGTTGTTCTACTCAACAATAAAACGATTGTTAAGTACTTTATGACAGTGTGTTGAATGTAACGTTTAACAGCACAGAAGTCGGAAGTGGTGTTGCCTTACCTAGTACAAATGTTATAACAAACTTTAATTCACTTAAAACGATGTTAGAAATTTGTTTTATACAGGAAAAAAGGAGTTAAACAAAATAACTGGAGGAAAGGAGACAAGTGTATCCTGTTTTGTGGGTTTTTACTTGACTAAAGTACATTACTCTTTGAGTAGTATCTGAGATTTGAGTGTTTTTTCTTGGTGTAAAACACATGAATGTTTGTTTCAAATAATTTTTCAATATTTGAAACATTATGGATTACTCTAGGTTTATCTGAAACTACTTTTTTCTAAACTTTAAGTTTAAATTACTAATGTCGATTCAAGAGAATTTGCCATGGAGAGTTTCTTTTGTGATGTAGCATCTTCTTATGCTATTGACGCAAAATTTTTATAAACATATTTTTCGTACTTTTTTCTCACTACTTTGAATTTATTTAGGTCAAAATAAGTAAAAAATATTATATTTAGCATTTTAATAATGTATGGTTATTATACAGTATGAAACACCCGAGTCTTTTTCTTCATTAAAACTAAAATCTTACAAACACGGCTGACTTCTGAAAAATAGTTTTTCAAATTTGCACTTATTTGCAATTTTTTAGATCTAAGAGAAACAGCTATTTGAAATTTCTTTAATTTACAAAATCAATTATTGATGCATTTTTGAATATGATAGAAAGAAAAAAATTTCAAACTACTTATTTCAGATTTTATATTTCAGTATAATATACAATAATCGAACAGATTTTTTAGTAACCATTAGACTGTATTTTATAATTAAAAAATGCCAAAATGTATATCTTCTTGGAATTAGAGAGTCAGAAAAATATATATAAAAGAGACATCGGTGTTCCAACTGCGTCAAAGGGCTAAGGTATTAAAATTATGAATATAAGCATTTTTCAAACCTTCTCATAAAGAGTTATTACCTAGAGATGAGGTGCCCTTACAAATGATGAAAACAATTAATGTCTAAATGTTTGTTCGAAATAATTTTTGATTCATTTTTGTCACAAAAGTTTTCTTAAGAGACGGAAAGAAGGATTTACCTATGAAATTAGAAATAGTAAGTTGTTCTTAGATAACGATTGATAAGGATGTTGCAGCAGAAATTAAATTTCTGCTGCAGAGGATATTATCAGGAGGAATTCTCCTCTCCTCATTGCATATTTTAATTATTTTTTGCTAAAAAATTATGATTTTAATTAAAATTATAATTAATCATTATAATTAAAATTATAATGATTTTAATTAAAATTATAATTTTTAAATCGTGTTATCAAAAAGTATAGGATTTTGGAAATTCAGCACTTCTTTTGACTTCAGTAAATACTACATCATCATCTACGCAAATGAATGGATTAATTGTTGATTTTTTTTAATAAATACCTACATTTCTAAACGCTTAAAGGTGAATTTATAGGTTATTAATAAGAATTAACCCTTTAAACATCTACCCTCATTACAAACGGAGTAGGATGAGATTATTTTTCTATGGGGAAGAAACCGTCTTTTCACTGTGTGCAAATATGTAAAGAAAAATTCTTATCCATTATTAGACCATAATATATGCATATATTTTTAAATTTTGAGGATGTATGCACGAATTTATTTTTGCTTTTTTCACATCTCTACATTATATTTGCAAGGAAGAGCGTAAAACTTGACTTAACGCAATATAAACTTATTAAGCAATATTTGAATTACTCTGAAAATGATTATATAACATGGATACGAAATTCTGTTCTTTTTAGAAAAATATTTTAAAAATAATTCTAGGAATAATTTGTTTGTTTAAAAAAATTATAATTTTGAAGAAAATGTTATTTTTAAGTAAAATTTAACACATATATGGTCGATTTCATGAATGAGTTAGTCAACTTTGCAAACCAATTATAACTACTAATTTTAGTTTGTTTTTTTTACTAAATTTTATCTTCATTACTTTTTTAATAAACTAAATATCATTGCTTGAAGTTTATTAGTTTGATCTGCCAAATATAACGCATGAAGTTTATTAGTTCAATCAGTTAAATACAATGCATGAAGTTCAAGAGTTCGATCAGCTAAATAAACATATAATTCATGACGTTAATTAGCTTTATGAGTTAATTACAGAGCAATAATTTTATGAAATTGATCAGTTAAAATAATTCGGGAATTTTAACAGCTCGATTGATGGAATTCGTTGCATGAAATTAACTAGTTCGATTAGACATCTAAGCAGTTGAATTACATAATCTTAATTATTATATTCTTATGTATGATTAAAAAAACTTGGATATGAGCTCTTAGTTAAAAAAAAATATAGAATTGAAAAGAAATCACCAGCTTGAATCAGAAGCTAGAAAATTAAGTTTCCCAAGATAAAAGTGTACACTTCCTTTGAAGAAATGCCCACATTATCAGAAATATTTACAAAAATTGGCACATTTATTTACAGAATAAATATATAAATTTCTTACCTTTACTATTTTCTGTACATCCAATTTTTTATATATGATTTGAAAATCTATATTCCACAAAGCATGATATAAACAACGGTGATGCAATAAATATCGCTTTTGAAATTTTACCACGTGATTATTCAATTTAGTTACAAATCCCTCCGAACAAATCACTCGAAGGAACAAAATCACTTTTAAATACACACCGCACATTATCCACTAATAAGTAAATGGCATCACTGATTAATTAATCACAACCCGTTGTAGAGAAAAGGAAACTATCGTCTGCAGATATTCTCCGCAGACGATTCGTGTGATGATCCGCGGAGAGTGTTCTATGCGTTGAAAGAGAAAGGTGATGGGGAGTGATGGAGGGAGAACTCAGTTGATGCGGGAGACCCCTACCGATCGTTTGAGATTTCGTCTTGTCGTCGTCTGCTGTGAAAACAAGCTCAACAACCACGTGGAGTTTTATTTATTTATATTTTTTAAAAGAAAAATAAAAGAGCGAACTGGGAGGAGAAACAATCGAGAGGTCGCGATTTCGTAGCGGCGATCTGTAGAAGTGGTCGATGATTTGATGGAGTTCATTCACAGTTTAAGATGGGCAATGATGAAGATTTTAGTTAAAAATCATTCATCGTTTGAAGCAAGATATTTATTTATGGAATGAAAAAAATTAATTTATTGTTTGAAATACGATATACGCAAAGGAAAACTTGTGTGAAAATTTTTAAAATATTATTTATCGTTTGAAGTACGATATTTGTAAAGGGGATAATACGAAAATGCTATATAACCATTTTTTGTTTAAAGTGAGGTATTTGGACAAGAAACATTCTGAAAGTTAGTAAAAAGTTCTTTATCGTTTGAAGTACGATATCAGTAAAGGGAATATTTTGAAAAATTAAGAAACATTTATTTGTAAAACATAGTATATTTTAAATAAAACTAAAATGATATAAAAAAAATTTAAAATATTTTAAATAAATTCTTTTGATAAGTGCATATTATGTATGGTAATAACAAGACTCCCAATGAGTGCCTCGGGTTAGAATCCTAGCAATGTCTGGTAGATATGAATTCCGCACCCGGCTCCAACCGACCACAGTACTGGATATCCTCAATGGTATACGGATCATGAGTTAGAGTTTCCTGGGCTAAGAATATATTTCCGTGGTTTTCCTCTCCATGTAACTTAAATGCAGATTAATTCCATCAAAAAAACTTCCAAGCAGGATATTGTCTCCCAATACTTGGGCCAGGAGTTCCCTTTTCTTCAGGATTGGGTTCACAATTACAAAGCTACGGAAATGAACACTGGGGATAGAGCATCCGCCTTCCAATGAGGGAACTCAGGCTCGAACCCCAGTGGTGGCTATTTGATATGAATTCTGCACCCGACTCTCATCAACCTCAGCACTGACATAAAATATCCTAGTGGTAGAAAGATCAAGGATTAGAATTTTCTTTCCATCGGGCTAATCATGAGAGGTTTCCGTGGTTTTCCTCTCCATATAGTGTAAATGCGGGTTGGTTCCATCAAGAAGTTCTCTACAAAGGCCACTTTTTCCCGATTCCTCATACAGGAGTTCCCTTGTCTTCTTGGGTTTGGGGTTAAAATTACAAGGCAATGAAGTTGAAAAATGATTGTCGTAAACTCAGAATTGAGGCGGCTGTTCAACTCCAGCTATAAAATAAAATAAATTGTGCAGAAAAGAAGCAAACATTTGGAAAAACTTTTGATCTAATGTTCGGATTTCTTTAATTTAAGACTCAATCTGAATGGTTCAAAGGTCTAACTTAAATTATTGCAGATTATATTTTTAGTTACGAATACAAACACAAGAATATACTTTCCTTGAATAAGAATGCATTTTTTCAACGAATTTGACTTTCAAAGTGTGGGAAGAGGGAATTTGAAATCTGGAAAGTATGGTCTAAATATAGTCGCGTATAATTAGACATTTTTTTCGAAGGATTTAACAGTCAAATTTTGTTTCATAAAAAGTTTTGCTATGTATTTATCAGTCGTCGGAAGTAGCGAGCTACAAGTAGCGAAACAACTGCAGTCGCTACTTTTTCCCGTCTTTTGTTGCGTAGCGCGCAACTTTTGTTTGTTCCGTTTTTTGTGGCTTTCTACTTTTTTATAAGTAGTATAGTGAGTAGTGGGATAAGAAAAAAGAACAGTAGTTTGTAGCGATTCTTGGCAACTACTTTTAATGTTAGTTGAGTAAAGAAACAAATTTCAAACACAATTTTTTTTTTTCAATCTGAATAATTGCTATTTAAATCTTTCGTCCCGTCAACACACTCAAAGAGAATGTCTCTGTAGTCAAGCTTGTGATGATCAGAAAAATCGTTGCGAAATCTGTCGATTTATTCCTGAGAAATCGAAATATCTGACTTTTTTAAAATTCGATTTAACAGAAACTATAAAGTACGTTTTTGTGTCTGATTTTGTGACTTAAAATATTGTCTGCATAAATTAATTACCATATTTTAGGTCACCCCCTCAAACCATTAAGATTGAGTCCTAGAACTTGAAAATCCGATCTTAAGATCAAAAGTTATTCAGGGTGGTCCATTTTTTTTGTTTTTCTCATTGCACTTGGATATAAAAAAGCATTGATTACCTGAATCACAGGTATTTGATAATTTCCTATTATTTCTTTAATTAAATATTCACTGTCGAGAAAAGAATAGAGTTTGGAGGTTAAAAGAACAAAATCTTGAAAAGTGCTTTAGAATATAAAAAAAAACAAAAACTATTTCACGTAAATAGGAATTAAAACTTCCTAATAACTCCTCATATTTTATCAAGTCAACTTTTTATTCAAAATTATTTTGAATATTGAGGGAAATCAAGTTTTTCAGTTAAGTTTGTCTTCTAAAAGTAGTGACTACAATTCAAAAGTAATTAGTAGTCGCTACATTTGAAAAAAAGAAGTTGTTGTTAACTACATTTGTAATAAAGTAGTTGTAGTTAACTACATAAAAAACGAAGTTTTTCCGACAACTGACCCTTACAAATTATCCTAAAAACTCCCCTATTCTCCTCTGTACGCTGCCCCCTTTTAGGTGAAATGGGGTTATTAGGGTGAGGATAATTTAATTTATTCTAGACAAGCAAAGGGTTCTATTGTTTCTGCTGCATTTTTTTTTACGAAAGGGGCTATTTCTTAGACGATCAGACTCTTCTTAGAAGTTATAAGGGTTTTCTGCAAAAGAAGGACTATTTTGCCACCAAACATCTGACATTGCTATTTAAACAAATGGGGAAATGTTATCAGCATATTTTTTAATATTGAAATGAATTAAAATAAGAATCAATGAGATAAATAGTTTAAAGTTTTTTTTATTTATTTAAAAGAATTTCTAAAATACAAAAATGTAATTATTGTGTCTGAGTTTTTCATTGTTGTCGGTAAATTTAAAAATCACACGATAATATCCGCGCAATTTTCACGCAATAATTTTCATATTATTGGTTCTCATCAGCATAAAATTAATGAAATTTATAAAAGTATTATTGTCTCGTAAAACATTTTTGTATCCCAATTTTAAAGGGAACTTTACTTGCAATATGTATTTTTCTCATTCTACTTTGCCGTTATTTCATTTTTCATTTGGATTGTTTTCTAAATTAAAAGTTTAAAACTGAAAGAGTTATTTCTTTATTATAACCAATTTCTAAGATATTACCTTAGTAGCATTATTATTATTATTATCTTTTAATAGATTCTTTAAATAATTTAGAACTTAATACGGATATCACACGAGAGAAAAGTATAAGCAACCATAAGCGTAACCTCCACTCCATCCTCAACCCTAAAAGCAATTTCACGGATCGGAGTTGCTGATAGAGTTGCTTAATTGCTCGAACGAAATCAAAAGTTTATTGGTTTATTGGTCGTTGTTGTTGTTGTAGTTCATTTACGTTGCACTAGAGCTGCACAATGGGCTATTGGCGACGGTCTGGGAAACATCCCTGAGGATGAACCGAAGACATGCCATCACAATTTTAATCCTCTGCAAAGGGGATGGCACCCCCGCTTCGGTAGCCTAACGACCTGCACGCGAAGTCGAGCACTTTACGGTAGAACAGTTTAACGAGGACCAATACCGCACACCCTCGGTCCCTACGCAGGCTGATCCAAGTGGTCACCCACCCGGACACTGACCACAGCCAGTGATGCTTGACTTCGGTGATCTGCTGGGAACCGTGTCTTAATGATCAGTCCACTGCGGGACATTGGTTTATTGGAATTACATACATTTGCAGGCTTCTGTGCTCAATTCAGGCTTATAAACCTTGGTCAAATAGAAGGACAGATAACACAATACAGAGAAGGACAGCACGAAGATACATTTAGGGTAACAGCAGGAATCGAACCCGCTACCCACACGGCAACTAACCACTTTGATCAGCCTGCGTAGGGACCGAGGATGCATGGTATCGGTCTTCTTTAAACTGTTCTACCGTAAAGTGCTCGACTTCACTTGCAGGTCGTCGGGCTACCGAAGCGGGGATGCCATCCCCTCTACAGAGGATCAAAATTGCGATGGCGTTTCTTCGGATCATCCTCAGGGATGTTTCCCAGACCACCGCCAATAGCCCATTGTGCAGCGCTAGTGTGACGTAAAAAGGTACCTATCAATGTACATATTTTACGCCCTGTATTTCTGAAACTATTCTTATTTATAATTGAAAAAAGGTGTTAATTATCCTAACTTAGCAGTTAAAAGTGATACTGGTGCACTATGCAACTTTAATTTCACTTCAAAATTTACGACAAATGAAGGTTGGATAGAATATGTAGTTTGCTTTTAGCATTCATGACCGAGAAATATTTTTCTTCCGACCAAAGCTCTGAAGCATGGAAGTAAAGGGTTCCATACTCACCGTAAATCTGAATGTATCTTTAATTCGATCCTAGCGATATTCTAGTTTGCGTTATCTTTTCTTCAATTTCATGTGAGCTAATAATTTTTTTTTTTTGAATGCACAAGCCACGAGCTTTATATTTAAATTAATAAAAAGCTCTTTACTATCTATTTATTTGTTGTTACACTTATACCAAGCCTTGAGGTAGCGGGTTCGAATCCCGCTGTTACATTGCATATATCTTCGTGCTGTCCTTCTCTGTTTCTGTCCTTCTATTTGACGAAGGTTTATAAGCCTAAATGGAGCATAGAGGCCTGGAAATGTATGCCATTCAAATAAAATAAATAAAATAAACATATACCCAAGTGTGTGTGCTCATTACTAAGTACGGCTTATAAGCCCTTGTCAAGTTGAAAGAATAACATAAGATAGAGAAGTATTTATTCGTAAGTCAGCGCAAACATTAGTTTATTTATTAATGCATACGGAGACGGGGTAACTCAGGGGATAGAGCACTCGATTCCTCAATGAGATAACCCGGGTTCAAATGCCAGCGATGGATGGGACTCTAATTCTGAACCCGGCTTGCCCCGACCACAGTGCTGACGTAAAATATCCTCAGTCGTAGACGGATCATGGGTTAGAGTACTCTTGCCGTGGGAGGTTTTCGTGGTTTTCCTCTCCGTGTAAGGCAAATGTCGGTTAGTTCTATCAAAAAGACCTCCATAAAGGCGAATTTCTAACAATACCTGATCCAGGAGTTCCTTTATCTTCAGGACTTGGGTACAAAATTACAAGGCTACGGAGTTGAACATTAGCAGTCGTAAACTCACAATTAGGTCAGCTGTTCAATGGCAGTTAAAAAATAAAATAAAATGTGCATACGAAAAGTAGGTAGGTACTTTATTTACGTCACACTAAAGTTGCACAATGGACTGCTGTTGACAATCTGTGAAATATAGCTGGGGATGATGCGAAGATATACCATCACGATTTTAATCCTCTGCAGAAGATCTCTCATTCGTCAGGCCACTTCCTCAATTTAGACACAGATCTAAAGAGTAAGGAAATTTTCTCCAGACCCTTGTACTGCTCAGTGACCGACCACAGGACTTCCCTGATTTTACGAGCACGTATATCGCGAGTACTCGGTGAGTCTTAGCGGAGTCGAGGATCGAATCCCCGCCCCTCTGGAACATAGTCCACTTCTCTAACCGCCGTGCTACTACAGCCCTAGTACACATACATGCAGGCGGCTTGTGTACTCAATTAAATTAGTAAGGCTTACAAACCTGTAGAAAGACAGATAGACACTTAAGAGAATGGAAGCACGAAGACGCATCCGTCGGGATCCGAACCTGCTTCTTCAACGCTACAGAGACAAGAATGATGTTATAAGCAAACATCAAGTGCTGATCATTTATGTTTTTAATAAAATACAATACCTATAGAACATTATATCAAATGATATACCAAATGATTTGTCTTTAAACATAAGCCTATCTTTTTTTGGTTTTAAAGCATAACACTTAATCGGGTTTAAAAATACTAAGTACATAATGTTGAACTCCCCAGATTTACGACGGGATTCGAACCCGATAACTCCACAATTTAGAACATTTGGCGGAACTGCGAGACCATTTCGTAGGGAGGTTCCATGTTTCACCAATTTTCCCGTGCTATTTATGAGCATTTTCGATTCACAATTCGCTCGGGTGATGCAACTAGCACAAAAAAGTTTAAAACCGCTGCCGTATGTAAACAAAATATTAACAAGCTTAACCCGTTGCAAAAGAAGGGATTAAACTAAAATGCTGTAAAAAATGGTTCTGTTTCTTCATTCCCCTTAAAAAAAAAAGAAAAAAGAAGAAGGATAGAACCCATGTGAAATTGTTTAGAATATATCTAAGCAGTATTTTTTTTTAACAAGAAAATAAGAAATAAAGAGCTGTAAGCACAAAGAGTTCGCCGCACGTCCAATTTAATCCAAAATATTGCTTGTTGTTGCTATTTTCGTGTTATGATGCCCACAGTAAATAATTTTTCTTCCGTGTTTAGCTTGTTTTCATCAAGTTGACTTATAAGAAATCCCATAGTTTACTAAAGTCTATTAATTAATTACTCATTGACTCTTGTTTTCTATAATCAGTAAATTATTTTAGATGGCCAAAGCTTACAGTTGGTAAGTTAATAACTTTCCAATTTCATCAGTTATTAACATTTTCTAAACAATTTGTGCAATCTATGGTTATTGGATACACTTTAAAATTTACATTATTATTTCATGATTTAAGTATTTTTATCATTTATTTTATGATTTAGGTATTTTAAGTATTTTTATGATATTAAGTATTTTAAATTTTAAACTGACTAGTAAGTTCGATTGACTTAATTGGGTGATTTACTTTTTTCATACATTGCATTATAATCTGCAGACTTTTGTAATAATGCGGATGAGTCTGGGACAGTGTTGCCAAAATTGTGTCATTCAGAATTTTAACACTTATTTACATGTATGTTAATGCCATATTTGTAAGCATGCATTATTTTAGACCCTTTTTACGTATAAATATTTAATTTGCTTATTATTATGGGAATGATAATACCTGCTGAAATATTTTATTAATATTTATTTTTTACCAATATGCAGAGCAAAAGTGTGTTTAATTTCAATTATGGTAGAAAGAGTTTCACTCTCTCTAAGCAAGCCAGGGATTTTTTCCCTTCTTTTTTATTAGGTGTGAGTGTTCCCCTTTATGAAGTTTAAAAATAATAGACTGGGATTTTACAAACCAATGACTAAAATCAACGTAAAACATAACAAAAAGGCATTTAAACAGTTAATACACAAGTTATGATGTTGCATTGGACAACCTTCAAAGCTATGCAAAATGCAGAAAAATCTTAACGTAAAACAATATAAATAAGTTGTCAAGATATATTGAACTGAATCAAGTTAATACTTTGTTTGTTAATTTGAACATGTTATTCTAAATTTTTCCAAAGTAGAGTCGCTTGCGATTATCGTAATTAAACAATATCAAACTATATTACTATATATATTTATAAACTATATTAAACTACATCTTACCATTAAACTAATCAATACTTTATTCCTTTTTAAAAGGACGTGATTTTTTTTCAGTACTTGAAACTTCATGGCTTACCTTTTCCCGAACTCACTTTTTCTATACTTTAAAATTGTGGAGGTGAATAAGAATTTGGGATGAAAATTTTCTCCCTCCTTCTTAAGCAGATTCTTTAAATGCACAGCTAATTTCATTATATAAAAAATTTCTTTTAAATATCAAACACTTCTATGGCAGTTTTGGAATAGTAATTCAATTATTATTAAATGAAAAACATTTTCCAAAATAATTATGCTTGATTACGAACAATTTAGATTTAATTACGATTATTAAAATTTTTCTTATCTTTTTGGGAAAATTTATTTTACTTGCTGCAATATTTGATTGCATGGGTGTATAGGTTTTATTTTGTATTCTGTATGTTGTTTATGTGTTTCTATGTTAGCATATTAAGTTTGAATATGTTTATATGGTCTGAATTATATATTTGCATGTTGTTTCTGCATTATATCAATATAATACAACCAACTATTAAAAGTTTTAGACAATTTAAATGTCCGGAAATTTTTTTGAGACAGATGTGAAATAACTCAGGTGAAAACTACTATTTCACAAAACTACTCTTAGATTTTTAGCATTAGCAAGCGTCTGCTTTTTCTCCTTAAAGGGTTTACCTTCTCCGAATACAAGACATCTTAGTCATCTTTTTTTTTTATGCCAGATTTAGTTTCTAGCAGCGTTTGATTATCGTAGTTACTTTATGTAATATCTTATTATATCTTTACGCAATATCTTATTCCGTAAATTTCATATTTTTTTCCGTGTAGCAGATTCTAGTTTTTAAGCTACTTTATTCGAATCATTTCAAAATCTCTATTTTTTTCATTTTCTTTATATCTTTTTTCCCCAACGGAATAGACTGTTAGAATGCTTACGCTTTTTACGAAGGAACACTTCCATAAATTAAAACAATTTTTGAATATATTTATCAATTTCCTAGTTCCTTAAACTGATTTATCTGTTTTCTTTCCTTTATTGCAAAACCTGTTATACGCAAATGAGAACATTTCTGTGGTTCGTGTAATGACATATCAGGTTTATTAAATAAATCGACGATGAAATATTAAACTACTGCTTCTTGGCTACTACGTAATGCTAAATATAATCAGAAATTTTGGTTGAAAACTTCAAGGTTTTAAAATTTTGACGTTATAAAATTTAATTTTTTGAGGGGTCAATGTCTTTTTTCAATGTCTTTTTTCACAATGACTGGTTTCAGACAAATATAAATATTGTTAAAATGACTTGTTTTGTTTTACCAAAAAAAAAAAAAAAAAAAAAACTCAGGAAAGTGCTTGCGGCACATTCAAAGTAAGCTATTGAATAAGTAAGTATTGCTCTGTTTCCCTTTTTTTCATCCAATTTTAAATGTGGTTGTCGATATATGCGCAAATATGTTGACACCATCTAAAATATAAAAGTTTTGGACATTGCCATTTTTGAAATTTTATTCCTCTTTTTTGATATTTAGATATTGAGTAATATCTATGCTTATACTATTATTAAAACTATAGTTATTTGTACAGCCTTATGGTTCAGAGCTCCCTAATTTTAATTCAAATTTGTGTACAAGCGAAATAACAATATTAAGCTAGTTAGGTTCCTTTCACGAACCATAAAATATTTATTTTGAGCAGTAGTGCAGTTAAAGTTCAAAGAAAAATTACTTTTTTAAAACAGTCAGAGGCATGTGTTTACTTTTTCGCAGAGAAATGAATAAATGAATAATCTTAAGCAAAGATGGTATAAGTAATTTTTTCGAATTTCTTTTTCATGCGCAGTTAAATTCAAATTTAATAGTCTAATAATACATTATTCAGAGCATTATTCAAACAATAACCCGTTGTTGTTTTTTTAACTTGCATTTTTCTTTACCCATAAATATGTTCAAATTACAGTCTTAGTTGATTTTAAATCTTTTATTATTGAATAAAATTATTTAGTCAAAAATTTTAGAACAAATTTTCCACATGCACTGTAAACGATCTTACTAAATGTCTTTTCTGCGTTATTACCTGTTCATTGTAACTAGAATCAATAAAACGTTGTGGTTACTCTTCAACTTCAAACATACATATTATTCTTAATAAAATACATTTACCTGTCTAAAAAAAGCATTTATTTCTGTTCATTAAATGTCTATCACCGGTTTACAAACCAAACAGTTTCAATCCATCTAAACACCATTGCACGATCTGACGAAGATCCCACGCTAAACTAAACAAAATCTTTTATATATTTTTAAGTGAATTAAGAGGAAAAGCGGAATCCATTTCGTTTTCGGCAAAATAATACGGGGGCGTAGTATTTTTCTTCTATTATTTTTTTTTTCTTCGCTCCAAATAGATGCTCCACCAACAAACAGCATCTTCAGAGGAGAAAGAGTAAAAGCAACAGCAAAACAAGGAATGATCTAAGGATGGTTAGAGGGTGATGGTGTAGGGAAGAAGAGCAAGAAAAAGGGGGATAGATAGAATGAAAGAAGAAGAAAAGGACAGAAGGGAGTAGCAGTAGTCTTGGTTTTATGCGTGCGTGTGGCTTGGAGGCAGGCCCCCCTAGGACCATTATCTCTTCTTCAGAGTCGGGTCTGATCGATCAACAACTTCTCCACAGCTGTTCGTCTCTCCCCGGACTCTGGCCACGCGATCCATGCAGATGCATTGCTTAAGATGTCTAATAGATGTCTTTTAGCTCTACCAATATCCAGATAACGTCTGCTGATAGAAGTATTTACTGGTATTAGTTCGATATTCCTCGAGCAATGGTGTAAGTAAAAGCTTTGGTGTGAATTAAGTGCCATTACAGTATTATACTCTAATGTGAAATGATTATTTGGTTCACTAATAAGCATTATGAATTGGTTGCAAGTTTTATTATATTAACGATTAAGACATTTATTGTTAATTAAATAGTTCTATAATTAAAGGGAGTAGGGTAATATAAAGACGTTCCATATTTTCAAAATATTCAACCGAGGGTGTTTAATCTTAAATGCCATTATTTTTATTTAGCCAATAAGGTTTTTTTTTTCTTTTCAAATTGTGTTATTGTTGTTGCTGCACGTCCCCAAGATCAGCTAGGCTAAATCAGGTCCATGATTTTGTGCACCCTATAACATCACAGGATTAACCGTCATATCTTATCTGGATGTGGCCAGGGGACGCCTATTCATTATAGCCCATGGTGCAGGCATCAAAGAGCCTGGAACCACATGGATAATTTAAAGATCTTCAGCGACCACTGAGAAAGCGACAGTGGTCTCATCTAAGATGGGGGAAAGATGGAGCTTCTGTGATATTTTCCGCCAGGAAATTTACGATTGTGCAATTATCTAGTGGAAGATCAGGAGACTTGTAAAGTACCAACTTAAAAACAATACTAAGTAACAGATTGAAGTAAAAATTGCGTTTTTATTTTTTTTAAAAATGAAGTTTATTACTACTTTGCTCCAAGCTCTGCAATTAGACAATGTTTATTCTCTCGAAGTATACTTTTTTATTTTAATACAAAATGCTCAGATGTTTAACTCATACCGTAAAGAAGTTTTTAATTTTCAAGCGGGTTAAAAATAAAGGTAATAATAAAGGCACTTATTAAAAAATAAAGGTAACACACTTTTTTTATCTAATGGCATGCTCTTAGTTTTTTATTTTTTTCTTCAGTTACCAATCATGGTAGGGTAATGGTACATTTATTAAAACTGAGGAAACTTATTATTCCAAAAATTTTTCCTGCAATCGCTTCCTTTCTTCAGGTAAATGCACGATTGGGGACCCTGATCTGCCCTAGTGATTTTCCCTCCGTTTTTTTTGTTTTGTTTATTTACGTTTTTTTCACCGTTTGGCTTTTTTGTCAGATATGGTTCGATTCCTAAAACAGACACCAGAAGCCATATATTTGTTTAAAAAAAAAATCAATTAAAGCTCATTATTGGAAATAAAAGTTAGTTTAAAGCAAATTTCTTTGTAAACTATCTTTGTATTACTTTTATAATTATCGAAATAGAAATTTGAAACAAAATATATTAATTTGAAAGGGTAAACTTGTTTTAACTTACAAGATTTCAATAAAATTTATTATTTGCTGTTATGCAAATAAACTTCGAGAATGCCATTTAAAACTACTTTGAACTTATCCTTTTCATAAATAGAAACTTCGAAAGTAATTTGTATTAGTCATGTATGCAAAAACTTCTCAAAATGAAATAAAATGGTTTCATGATGTCTTTTTTTAAATCTGAATTTGTTTAAAATCAAAATCTTTCAACGTGATTTTTTATTACCGTCGTTGAACAGCCGACGGATGTGAAAAGATCTCGCTGAAACAGTCGTGGTGGCTCAGGGGATAGAGCGTTAGCCTTCCAATAAAATGAACCTTGATCAAATTCCAGCGGTGGCTAGTTGATACGAATTCTGCTCACGGCTAGCACTGACCGTAGTGCTGACAAAAATATCCTTCAGTGGTAGATGGATTAGGGGTTAAAATCCCTTTTGCCGTCGGGCTAACCGTGGGAGGTTTTCATTGTTTTCTTCCCATGTAAGTACTTTTATTATTCTTATTACCATTCTTCCTCCATCATGAAAACAAAAAAAAGACGCCCCAATTTCTTTGTACAAATATGTAGATTTAATTAAAACTGCATTGAAAACAATGCCTAAATTAAATGCCTTATAACATTAATGAAAATATTTACTACTAGATAAATATCCGATCTTCATGATGGTTGAAAAAAAGAACACAATCAATAAATCAGGAGCTTTTTTGGCTCAGTGGATAGAGCATTCCAATGATGTAACCGGGTTCGAATCCCAGTGGTGGCTGGTCGATACGTATTCCGCACCAAGCTTGCACCGGCCACTGTGCTTAATTAAAGTTAAAAGTAGTTGCTATAATCCGTCGATCATGGGATAGTGTCCTCTTGTCATCAGAATAACCGTGGTAGACTTTCGTGGTTCTCCTTTCTATGTCACGCAAATGCGGGTTAGTTTCATCAGAAAGTCGTCCAAGAAAGCTAGTGTGTCTCAATGTTTGATCCATGAGTTCTCTTGTCTTCTGAATCTGGTTCAAAATCATAAGGCTGCAAAATTAAACGTTGATAATCATTAAGTCAGAATAGAGTCGGCTGTTATATGTCGGTATAATTAGGTAAGATCACTTACTATATTCATATATAAAAAACAGATTCGCATAAACATACTTGGGAAGTTATAAAGCCTTTATCTACATGATCTGTTTAAAATGTTTAGAATGGAAAGACGCAATTTTACTTGGACTGACTTAAGAATTTTTTTAAAAAAAAATCATGAATCTTAATCATTTTCAAAACCGCAAAAGAAAGGTACTTTTTGCTTCAACTAGAAAGAAAAAAATGGTTAAAACTAAATGTAATTGGTTTTAAAAAAATTTCAATTATCCTTTTTATATATACAAATGAAAAATGATTTTACCAAAACAGACGGGGTTTAACTAAGAACTTCTCCAGTAGGTTAACATCTTAGACATAAGCAAATAAGTGCCGGGAAAATACTTAAAAAGAAAGACGGTGGTAAGGAAGTCCTACTTAGTTAAGTCTCACTAAATCTAGAAAGTTTTATATTTGTATTAACACGGCAAATGGCATGTCATGGAGCGGTAACTCATAAATTGTTGCACGAACGCTCTGAACGACAGAAGAAAGAGCTTTTGTTAGAGATTATGAGTTTTCGTGCAATTTCGGCACGAATTATTCAGCTCCGGCAGTTACGAGAGAAAAGTAACTCCGAGTTACCTTCTTTTGTTTAGTAACACGAAAACTGAGCTATTAGCTGCTGTATTATGCCTTCGCTCTTCCTTTTTTTAACCATAAAAACGCTCTCTCATTTCATTGCTATGTTAAAAAAAGGGTTTTTTTTTTCAGACCGAAAATTAATTGCAATAGAACGGAAACTTAGCTATCTTGTTACGACGGTCGTAATTTAATAAAGTTATTAAAAAATATGAGATTTTACTGATGCAAAACAAATATTTTTTTTCCCAACAGGTAAGACAAATTTAAATGATCACTATAAATTATTTTCAATAAAAAATATTTTTCAAAAAAAAAAAAAAAAAAAAAGAAATAATAATAAATAAAACTCCTGAAATATTGATTGTAATGAGCTGAAACTTAGCTTATTATGACGGTCATAGCTTAATAAGTAATATATGAGAAAGATAGATTTAATTTTTTGTAAAATATGCCTAATTATCGGTGTCTCACAAGGAAAACAAATATTTTTCTTTACAACAGATAAGATAAATTATCACGATGAATTCTTGTCATTACAGAATTTTTTCAGAGTTTCGTTTTCTGAAAAATAATTAATTGCATTAGAACAGAAAGTTTATTACGACGGTAGTCATTTTATAATCTATCGGAAATATAGATTTTACTTTTGAAAAGTGCACATAATTTGAGCTCCAATGGCTAAGTGATTAAAAGCACTGGGCTGTCATTACCAAGGACTGAGGTTCACTCCTCAGTGGTGACTTGAGGCACACACAAATTTCCGATCGATGGGTATCAGCTTGGCTGGAGAGTAAAGGCAGCCAGTGCACAATGATGACCTTATTGCCAAAGTCATGTCGTTGGTCACGGAATTGGGGAGTAAATTCCATGATCTCCTTGGCCCACCACAGAAAGTTTTACAGTTTTTTGCATAACAATTTAAATAGTAAGAAAAATTGTTTGTTTTTTCCGAGTAAGGTAAAATGTAATATTCAGTATCAGTTATTTCTTTTTCAATATTGCATTATCAGGTTTTCAATATTGCATTATGAGATTTTCTTGAAATATCAATTTAATTTTTAACAAGATTTGATAAATAAACATTAAAATGCAAAATAGCCATTTTCAAAATAAATAATGAATTTTAAGAAAAAAAATTATTTCCTATTAAAGGACTCGGCCAATCCCCCCCCCCACACAAATTTCTATTCATTAAATTCATTTAAATTCATTTTAAAAATTATTCAATTAAAAGATTCCAAAATTTTTAACTGTATTGGTAGATTAAGTGCCCGATTTTTTTTAATAAATTTTAAAGAAAATCATTTTGCTTTGTTACCATTGCAAATTTCATTCAAATATTTGTTTTTTCTTTAATTCAAGTTTAAGTTCACTCGATGAAATTTATTTAACCAGCGTTATTATTTATCAACCGTAGGAAAATTTATTTTGAAATATTCTTTTTATATTTTTAAATATTTATTTTGTATTTCTAATTTTAATTGCATATGTTGACAAGCCACAGTTTTAGATAAAACTTATTAAAAATGCTAACGAAACTGATTTTACCATTAAATAATGAATAGGTAACCAACCAACCTTCCTCTTTCAAAGATTTACTTTGAAATATCATTCGTATCTATTTGCGAACGCAAATCATAGTTTATATTATAATTTGACGTGCCCGTTAGATTATCGCCAAGAAGGTTGCCAAGATGAACGATGTTTCATTTATGGCAACCCTCACAGAAACCTTTAAATTATTTAGTTCAATATTTTTTTTTTATATTCTTTACATCAGATAACGTGCATTTCCATTTTTACGTCATTTACTTGTTTGATTTTCATATAGATTTCATTTTATTCGGATAAAAATTTTTTATACCTTAAATATGTTTTGTTTTCAACGCCTTCAGGCAGAACATTGCAAGTAAACAAAACTTTTTATCTCCAAAAACTGCTAAGTTACACGAAAGTACTGTTCTAAATCAATTTTTGCTAAATCACTTTACTCAATGTAAAATAATATTTAAAAACAATGCGTATCCATCGCCGTAATAAATTTTGAACATTCGAAGATGAAATACAAATAGTTTTTATTCGTTTTGTTTATATTTTCGAAATTTTTTTTATAGAAGAACTTCAAAATAATGCCTTATATTTATACATGTTAACATTAAAGTATTAGTAATAATATTTAAAACTAATCCTATTTTGCATACTCTTGAAAGCTTTGGTTGAAAATTTAGCTTCTCACACTTAGTTTACAACCCAGGTGCTTAATTTATTAATCTTACATAAAGATAACAATTATAGCATAATCTATTTGTATATTTCTTTTATGTGACATCACAAATTGGGGTATTTTTGTATCTATTGGCTTAATATTTATTTTGTTAGATTTATTTTAATAATCGAAGTAGTGTTAAAAAATTAGTTATACGTTATGTATTTATTTAAATTCCTTTTGTTAGGTAGTTTTACGTGATTGTTTAAGTAGCGTTGAATAGTTAAAATAAAAACTTGTTTACGAAGTGATTATTTAGATTTATTTTTGACCCTTCCTAAATTGACCGGGGAAATTTTAAACTTAAACGGTGCTGTGGAACCCCTATACTGTCTCACCAATTATAAGTAACTGAGCTTGTCTTTTTCGAGAAATACCGCCTATATTAAACGATACTCACGTTTAGGATCGAGAGGTGCGTGAGGAAGTAGTACAGCACGTAATGGGGCATTTTTATGAGTTTTCTATCTAATTTCATGGCAGATATGAAAATAATTTTAATACTTCTGTTGACTACTATGCTGGCTGTAATATCCACCCGAATTCATACGGTTTGGTGGTTTGAGGGATTTAATAGCTATCGCGCAGATTTTAAATTACTAATAAAATTCAATATCTGAAGAACTCTGACAATATGGTGGATATATCTTGAAAATAGTTAGTATAGAAATTAATGAGTTTTCGAGCGGGCAACAGCTGTACGGAGATAAAATGCGCTTAATATATTGTTTAAAATTAATTAAGGTGTTAGGATTGGGTTGAAGAATTAAAATATTTAAATACATTTGCGGTGTGGAATTGGCTTGGCTACCTTTTAAATTTATATGTTGGTCAATATAATTTTGAAAGGCGACCAAGCTGATCCCCAAAGGTGATTAATATAACAAATAAATCACCCGATAAATTAATAAAAAACATCAAGTAACCATTTTGAATCGTAAGACTTTATTTTCTAATAATAATCAATATTTAAAAGTTTTATTTTTAAAAAATGATGGATTTTTTTTCATAAAGACACAGAATATAAATAGTGCTAATGAAAATTTTAATGAATATACCAATTATATTTCAAAAAAAAACTTAGTTCATAAAATCATTGAAAACGCAATACTTTTGTATTATAAGAACTAGCACGACTTGTTGAAGATCAATGATTTTTCAAAATTTTTTATGACATACTTGATAGATTTTGTTTGTAATTAACAATAAAAATATTGACTTTTTCGAAGTTTACTTTGACTATAAAACTTTGCAATCATTTTAAATATATTTTTTCTTCGAAGAGAATCTAATTCTTTATTTGGAACACTCATTAATGCATTAATATATAAAAAAAAATAGTTGAACTACTTGGTGTTTAACTAAAATCCCTTCTAAAAATTTTAAAAGCTGAGGTGCTTTATTTTTAACAACATCTTTAATCAAATAACATAAGAGAAAGAAAGACATAAAAGTGGCTTCCAAGTTCAACATGTCTTCTTCATGGCAGATAAATCTATTTCACAGATATAAGTGGAACATACATTTGGCGAGATTCTGTTCAGTGCTGGCAAGGTACAGAGATTTTGTACAAGAGAAAGTCCCTTGGCGGTGAAAGAGAAGAGCTTGAAGAGTCCCCAGAGAAAACAGTTGGAAATGAAAGAAGAGAGGAAAGAGAAGGCTTTTTAAGAACTGAATCTCCTACTCGTCACATTTAAAAGCCCGGTGAAACAATTTCCACATTCCCTGATGAAAAAAGGTGTTATCTTTTCTTAGATGTTTAGACCACTTGTGGAGTTGAAATCGGTTACAGATAAAAGCATCTAGAAAATTTACTAGCTCTTTTTTAAATATCGTTTTTTTTCCTTCATCTTTTTTATACGTTATATCCATTTAAGAAAATAAATGATCAATTATTTAGTATTTAAAAAAAAAAAAAAGTCTTGTATTTAGTTATTTAAGAATAAGAAATCATTTTGGAAGTTAGCTGTTTCAGATTTTAGAAGTTCTAATAGGTAAGAATAACAACTGGGTACTTGCAACTTGGGAAGGGATATTATGCATAATCATGCGATTTAAATCAAATTTAAATGGATACGTAAGTGACGCCACGTATGAGTGTCTTCTGAATCTACAAATGACACGATTTATCAACGATGATGTCACTTGCAGTCATCGAATTTTGTAGAAATTAGATTTTGGTTTTTAAAAATTAGAGAATTAATGAAATATTTGTAACATGTAATTAAATTTAGTCTTAATATCGGAATTTTTTCAGGTCTATGTTACGTCCCCCCCCCCCCTTTTTTTTTTTTTGAAGGCCATCACTTTGCAATCAGGTTTGCTTACATTCAGTCATTTCCTATTTTTAGTATTGTTAAACATATTTAAAAATTAAATAAGTCAAATGTTTTCTATATAATTAGCTAAATTTCATATCTAATTTTCTGTTTTGTCTGACCTAGCTTTTAACACCATTTGATGCCTTTATTTTGATTATTTCTTTGTGAATAGTTCTTTTTGCTTAGTTTTAGCGCAATATAGCTAATTCGAGCTAATCTGAATATTAAATAAAAGGGGCATCTTTTCGATTATACCATACGTCCCCAAAATGACCGAAAACTTGAAAGGTGAATAAAAGAAAAATGGAAGAGGGAAAAAATGCATGATCTGCTGCATTCTGCTCAGGAGACGAATTTATTTCGCCAGTTAGGCATAAATTTCGTCATCAGATCATATGGCTAACTGGAGGAAATCTGTATGCAATGTTTTTAATATAACCACCATTTGCAACTACAACCTGGTGTAGAGGACAAAATAAACGGGCAACCGTTTAATTATTTCAGTTGGAATAGCCTTACTTGTAGTAGAAAGCAGTGTCTTAAAGTTTGTCTTAATTAGCAGTGTCATCTGTTAACAGCCTTTGAAACTAATTTTAAATTTTGGGTAAAATTAATTTCTTATTTCCTGGGAGGAACGCAGCGAGCCATCAATCTGCTTTCGTTTTTCTTTGATTTTTCAAATAGTCGTTTTTTTTTTTTTTTGGATAATTAAAATATTTTGATATTTGCTAAATTAAAATATTTTGATAAATTAAAATATTTTGTTTAACGTTAAAATAAATATTTAAAAAATTTCGATATTATAAATTTTTCTCATTTTGCTTTTTATTTAAAACTAGTTCAAAAATTGTTCTTCTTACAGGTTCAATAATGTAAATCATCAATAAATCAGCATTGAACAATACTGCTAAATCATACTCAAAGCTGAATGCTATTCATAAATATTAAATTATTCTCATATTTTTTATTTTTTATTTGTTTCTCTTTCCGGTGATTTTATGTTATTAGATTAGGGAAAACACGTTTTTAGAAAAGCATTAAATTTTGACCAAATTTTAAACGGAATCAGTGACCATTTTAAATTTGATGTGAATTCTAACAGAAAACAGTGAAGTGATTTTTGTTATATTTTGCTTCGTTTCTCTATTTGCGGTCAAAATTTTAAAACTACTTTCGTCTTTTTTTTGCATTTTCAATCATTGATTTGTTTTTATTTACTTTTTAGTTAAATTTTTTAAGACTCTGATTCATTCTAAACATAGATTTCAAAATTAATGATTTCCAAAAATAAAAATACCTTCTCCTCTAGTTAAAATATGCTCTAAAACTATGAAAAACAAAGATAGAAATGTTTTTAAAGTTTAGTATTTTTGCGAAAAAATTCATAAAACTTGATAGTTTAACCATGGACCGTATCTGCCAACTTCGATTCTTTTCGAAGATTATTCTCCCAAGTGGTAATGAAATCATAATTAAATTACAATCGTTGGCAAAATTAAAGCTATAATGGAATATATATTTTTAATTTTGCCAAATGTATGATAATCATTTGCATTACATGGCGAGGAAAACCTTGGCGGCAAGGGGATTTTAACACATAATCCATCTACCACTAAGGATAGTTTACGTCAGCACTGTGGTCAGTGTGAGAAGAGAGCAGAATTCGTACCAACCAGCCACTGATGTGATTTGAAACTGGGTCACCTTATCAGGAGGCGAACGCGCTATCCCCAAAGCCAACGCGTATTTTAATAACTATAACTGTAATTATGATATCACAACATTAAAAAGGGTTTTATATGTTTAGGGTAATCATCTCTAGTTAGTTTTTTTTTTCCCCATTTAGGTAAAATTTCGATTATATCTATTTTATTTATAAAACCACTATATCCGCGTTTAATGTTTTGGAACAAATATACTATTTCTAACACGCTCAACCTGTCATAATTGTGAAGCATATGCTTGTAAATAACAGATCTAAAAATAGCGTGATTTATAAAAGGTTTTCGTTGGTGGTTTTCAACACGTCACGCACATGATTTAGTAAATTCAATTTTGACATCTTCATTCATTTAGCCAATCAAATTATAGATATATCTGATAAAGATAGATATCCTCGGAATATAAAGTGGAAATTTTGCTTTAATCTTATCAAGAATAGATATTTCCATGCTCATGAGAATGCAGATTTTATTTCTTTCAATTTTCTCTTATTTTTTGAATATTTTTCTTGTTAGTTTTTGTAGTTACTTTTTAAAAGAATATTTTTTATTATTTAGGTTTCAATTTCTTAAAAATGGCTCATTAGTTTGACTCGGACAACACTCCTAAATTTCAGTATTTGACTCGATATTTGCTAGATAATAGAATGCTCAATGCTCTAGATAATAAATAATACCTCTGGCAGTTTTTCAATGTGGAAAATGCAGATCGAAATGCAATTTTTCCAGCGCGCTAACCGCCACTGTGTTAAAACCTAAAAGGAATCTAGGCAAGCTTAAAATTATTAACTTTTCGTTATATTTAATAAATAAATGTTGCACATTAATTAAGAGTTAATTAATATTGCCACAGAACGCTCACCTTATGGTAAAAGTGAGGTATTTCAAAATTGAATTTCAGTCGATTTGAATACTGCTCCCAACTTTCACCATCCGCAGCACTGACGTAAATTATTAAATATTAGTGACGTAAATTATTAAATATTAGTAAATATTGGCTTACTGATCAGAGATATGAATCCGTGGCTTTTGTCTCTACGTGTCACCAATGCGAGTAAGTTTCATCGAAAAGTCCTTCGAAGGCAAGTGTGTCCCAGTGCTAGATCCAGGAGTTTCCTAATCTTCTGGGTTGCGACCGATTCATTACCCCGATTCCCTTGTCTTCTGGAAAGCATAGTTGAACATAGATAGGTGATGTATGAGCTGTTTAACATCAGCAATAAAGATTAATAAATAATTTAAAAAATTAAAAGTTTTATTTGTTGTTTTCAATGCTCTCTTCAAAAACAGCGGCAAAACGCATCAAAGTTAGCAGTTTGTGGGCGCATTTTGTTTATACTCGATAGGAATTAGTAGCTGAGAGCTGACTACGACCACATATGGGGAAGAAAACTATCTATTTTTTATTTTATATCTTATAACCGTCGTTAAACAGGAAACCCAATTTTGAGTTTACGACTATCAATGTTCAACTTTATAGCCTTGTAATTTTGAACCTAACCCCTAAGACAAGCGAACTACTGGTGCAAACATTGGGACTAACTACATGGAGAGGAAAAAACCCAAAGCATTCCCGATGGCAAGGAGACTCTAATCCATGATCTGTGTAACAATGAGAATACTTTACGTCAGAACTGTGGTCGGTGCGAGCCGGGAGAGGAATTCGTATCCATTCACTGCTGGGATTCGAACCAAGTCACCTCATCGAGAAGCGAGCGTCCATTCTATCCCCTTAGCCACCACGGGTCAATATACCTTTATTAAAAAAATGAATAAAGTTATTTAAATGGGAAATTTTGAATTGTGATTATTAGTCCACAATGAATTAATATTCAAATTTCATAGCGCAGCAATTAAAAGTAGTAATTAAAGACAAATTATAAGTTTATAGTAAGAAAACCACTTCACATTTCATGTTTATTTATATTAAAACAAATAAAAAGGCTTTACAAACGCATAAGTAATTAATTAGCCTGATAACACATTATTTTCAAGCGCTAACATGGCACGTGTTTTATTTCAAAGCGAAGAAAAATTGGGAGATAAGTGAGTTTTTTAGTATAAGAATTTATTTCATATTTTATCTTAATTTCTGACATTAGATGCTTCACATCTAAGAGGTAAAAAGGTTGCAAACAAATTAATTCTACATATGCATCTACAGTGATTGTAAATATTTTTTTAAACAAAAATCGACGATGTTTTTAAAAAATATAGTTATTTTATAAACTAAAATAATGTGGGCTTCAAATTGTAAGCGCTATTTTTTTATTTAAAAATTTAAATATAAATGTGCTTAAAAATTGGTTTTTTTAACATTAATTTTTTAAAAATATTTCATGTGCTGTGAAAAAATTAAATTTTTTGTTTGATTCTTGAAATTCACAAGTTATTCTTACGAAATTTTAATGCTATCAAATCTTAAGATTTGATAACATTAAAATTTAAATAGCATTAAAATTACACAAAAGTATCAAAATTAAAAAAAAATCCTACATTTTAGACCAGGCAAATACTATAGTCTGCCCTTGGGAGTAGAACATTTTAATTCTTGTAATTTAGCACGTGGGTCTTATAACATAGGTCTTATAAGTATTTTAACACATATAAAGGGAAAAACACGTTTAAAAATGCCACCGAACTACAATTTTAACGACTTTTTCGCAATTTTTAAGATCAGTTTAGCGAATGGATTTATTTTCGAGATTCTCTTTTCAACAATGGATGAATCTGTCCTTATTTGATACTAGCCCCTTTCGGTAATATCAGCTGATTCGTCTTTTTAGCTTACCTGCTGCTATGAAACTTTTATAATTGTTTCATAATATCATATGGTTTAATTAAGGATAAATAAAAAAAAATACGAATTTCTTGAAGCTAAATTATTGCATTAATTTATTAACTTTTAAAAACTCGAGATTATGTAAAAACTGGAACCATCCACCCATATAATCTTTCTTTTTTTAATTTGTGTGACTTTTGTGATATATCGTAAGATTTCATTAACGTTACGTAACTTAAAACGTTTATTTCTCGTACCTAATGTAAATAATATCTCTTGATTTTTAGTGCAGTTTAGTAGCTTTTGGCCCTTGTCTCATTGAAATAAACATTCAATCCCATTTATTCATGCGTAAAGTTTCAAAATCCTAAAGGGGCTTTTACCTCTAATTAACGTGGGGCGCACGAATCTGGGGCAAAGAATATAGTTGGAAAAAATAAAGCTCAATTGAATTATAACTTCCAGTCTAAGATGTTATCTGTTGCCAAAAAATTGTAAAGCAAGCAAAGGTCATCATGCATAATCCCAGTTTAAACCAGGGTTTCATAAACTTTCTAGTATGGTGACAGTACAATATTTTCCAAAATTTTGTGTAACCCCATAAACATTGCGCGAATCCGACACACACGTTAGTAAAACTGTCAGGTTCTTCTCTTGTACTGTAATATACTATTGCAGTTTCGGTCATAAACTTTCATTCTTAATTTTAAGACATTGAACACCATGAAAAATTTTAAATAAGTAGCAAACTTAAAAATATAATGCAATAATAATAATGAATTCACTTTCTTGGGTAAATTTAAACGGTAACTATAATCTGGCCATTACGTGTGTAGCCACATGAAAAGACATTACAGAAAAAAAAAGCAACCAACTTCTAAAACCGCATATGCGACGATTAAGGAAGGGTCTGCTTTCGGGGATGGGAAGAGTGTGGCTTTATATCTTTAATTATGTAATCAAATCTCAGAAAAAAAGTCGGCACATAAATATAAAGTTCTTCTTTAACATTCTTTAGATTTTATTGACACTTTCATTTTATAGTGGTTAAAGACGAAAATGTCTCACACAACCATGTCGTAGGAAAAAAAAGATCCTATGTTCATTGTAATTTAAGAATTCGTTGGTAATTCTTTTACGAGTCTCTGCCAAAAATTTTTCAAAGATTTTCTATTGAAATTAATTTTCAACCCCGAATCATTTGATTACTCGTTGAGTGGTTTTAGTGGCAAATGAGTAATATTTTCCACATTGATTATTCCATATTCACACAACAACGAAAAATCTCGTATAACATCTCCTGATCTTACTCATTCAACTGTTTAACGGGAACTTTGCATTATTTCATCGCTATATTCTACGTCCAAACTCCAGTTATCTTTCCTACTTTTCCTGTTTTTCTCACTAAGTTTAATTTATTTCCCCATTTGATTCGATTACCTTGAGTACATAATATTGTTTAAGTTAAGTATAATCGATTCTGGTTCTTCTGACATTTAACCATGCATTCAATCTTCATACAGTACCAGTCCCCCTAAACATTTTTTAACCAGTAAAAACTACAAATCATAATCTGGTGGATTGTATCCACCATGGAATGACAAACGATTGCATCCAGGTAATATTCCGTTGTATATTCTTTCCGTAGATATATTTTCACACCCAAGTATTAGGCGAAATATACATCATCAAACCCATTAGGAGTCGTATGGAGGAATGACAGGTAATCCTCCCGGTCCCCCTTTTTTTCTTGGGAGGGCTTAGGTTGTCCCTTAACAAGGATGTGGGCTCTAACGCCAACGAAAAGAAAACTGCTTACCATGACTCAGCGGGCACAGGAAACCCTAGCAGTGTTGGAATATCTCTGACACTTTCTTGATGGATGAGCGCTTTGTCAAAACACTCCCTGACTACACGTGCCCTCCCTCCTAAAAAAAAGAAATAGCACAAGGAAAAAAATGTATCTCTTGATGCTCTTTTTTTTTTCCTCCTTTGGAATATCATGAGACATTTTTTTGGTCTGGTTCCTATCTTACGGCCTGCCCTTCTTTAGCAGATCGAAACGCTTGTTGTACAAGAAGCTATCGGTAACTGTGACAACAGAAAGAGGGATTGGGAAGTAATAGAAGTGTCTGAAATAAGTTTTTCCAGAGATGTTTAGTACAAGAGTTCTAGGTTGTTTTCTTAGTCCACTGTTCCGAAAGTTTAATAATAATATAATAGAAATAAAGTATTGTAGCCTCTCTTATTTTTAATATTCAGCTTGTTTTTAATATTCAGCTACGCCAAAAACACTTATAATCTTCTTTTTTTTTTATCAGTAGTCGGAAGTAGCACGCTACAAGTAGTGAAACTACTGTAGTCGCTACTCCACACTCGTGAAATATTGATGTTAGTTCAAATAAACGGAACGTATTTTTAATGTACTTAAATTTCTTAGAAGAAATAAAAGAGCATTAAACAGTTAAAAATTTGCAATTATTTGATAATTTCGCATTTCTTAAATTAAATATTCGCTATCGAAAAAGGCATAAAATGTTGAAAGTTAAATGAAAAAATTCGAAGAAAAAAAATTTTTTGGAAAAACTAACTCTCTCTTGTAAACATGTCTAAATTATTCCCTTATATTTAATGTAAGCCAATCTCTTATTCACACATTAAAATTAAATTAAGGTAATTAAGTAAATTAAGTTCTACAGCAAAGTTCGTCTCTTTAAAGCATAAAGTAGTGAAATAGTTACTACAATTTTAAAGTAATTATTGGTCATTACATTAAAGAAAAAGTAGTTGTAGTTAACTACATTTGTAACAAAGTAGTTGCAGTTAACGCCGACCAGGTGGCCGAGTGGTTAGCGTGCCTGACTACGGAGTCGATGGTTGCGGCTTCGAATCCCGCTCAGGGCATGGATGTTTCTTTCTCTCTCTGTTCTATGTCCTTTCTTCTGTGTGATTGTGTGTGAATGTAACCCACCCCCATAAACGGGTTTGTGATTGTGTGACGTGGGCGACGCTGCTCCACCACCGTGGCTTAGCCAAAGGTGCCCACTGGGTAACGAGAAGAGAGTAGCAATTCTGGCATTTCTGTGGCCAATGGGGAACTTGCCCCAAGTATCCGCCATTGAAAAAAAAAATATTGTTGTTAACTATAAAAATAAAGTAGTTTATTCAACCACTGTTTTTTATCAATTAATTTTCTAGTAATTGACCTGTAATCTCTCCTTTATAGTGAATTGGAAATATAAGAATAAATTATTTGATTCTAAATACTTAAGTATAACACAGATGTAATATAAAAAAATATAGTGTTACAAAACCGGTATATTGTTACAAAATATTGCGTATATTGTTACAAAACCGGAGAAATTTCTTTTCGTGCGATGCGAAGGTTCTAACTAACTGATGTATAAGTTGATAGATTTAAAGTGAAAAGCTGATACAAGCAAACTGTTTAAAGATGCTTTCGCAGGTAACATAACAGTTTAGAACTATATTTCAGTTTTAATGATACTTAATAGTTAACGCAGGAAAGAGAAGTTAAGGGAATTGGCAAAAAAAACTACTCATTAGTTCAATAATTATTGTTCAATAGCTATTCACCGATTGTTCTATCTTAATTTTTTTGGTAAATACTTCCATCCTTTCTTCTTAAATTTTTACTAAGATTTTTTTTTTTTTTTTTTTTTTTACCTTTTTCTTCAGTATTATACAATCTACAAATTTATGTTAGAGCAATAGATTTGCAATTGTTATATCTCTTAAAACTCAAATTAAAAATTGTGTATTAATTCTATGAAATATTTGTTCCAAATGAAATTTCCGAACAGCAAATCAAATCATAATGTATAAAATTGAATGAAACATTTCAAATCAAAAATTTCACAGGTTGCATATTTTGCATATTTTTAAAATTTCATTTTCAAAACCGTACCAGCATACATTCTAAGCTGGAATAAAATACAAAGCAATGAACAAATGAAGCTAGCAGATGGTGAGGAGCTTCCATAGATTATATAAAATACATTTTTACCAAATGCTCTTGATTGGAAAAGCCTGTGTAGGGACCGAGGTTGCACGCTATCGGTCCTCGTTAAACTGTTCTACCGTAAAGTGCTCAACTTCGCGCACAGGTAGTCAAGCTACCGAAGCAAGGGTTCCATCAACTCTGCAGAGGATCAAAATTGCGATGGCATGTCTTCGGATCATCCTCAGGGATGTTTCCCAGACTTCCGCCAATAGCCCACAGCGCAGCTCTAGTGCGACGTAAATAAAGTACCTACCGATTTAGCCACCCCTTTACAATATACCCTTTTTGGAGGGTAAGTATTGAAAATCTAGTACTCAAACAAACTCGATCTTTTCCTAATTTTAAGTTCACTACTACTAAACTCAGTGGCGCGACAGCCCATAGACGGCCAAGGCCTACTGTGCCCATCTCAGTTGTTTTTTTGACCTTGGGCTCAGGGGTGCAGGAGCAGATGTTCCGGTTAGGTGGTCAGCTGAACGCGAAATCCCTAATGTTTAGTTGCCAAGCATGCTTGGTACTCATTTATCGACCCACTGAAAAGATGAAAGGCTGAGTCAACCTTGCCCGGCCCGAGGATCGAACCCAGAACCTGTGCACGGTGGCGCGATGCTACCACTCTGCCGCCGGGGGTCTAGGTTCACTAAGAATATCTTTCTTATAGCCTCGTAAGTCTTCTGAGATGCCAACTGTTCCGGACACGCCAGAATAATTAAAAATACGGTAAGCAACTACAAACTAAAATTTTCAATTATTTCACTATTTTTGATTGCTTTTTAAAACTCATACCCTGACATAACTACTACAAAGTGGTGAATGATATAAACCTACGAATTATTTAGAAATAGTGGATAAAAATCTACTAAATTGAATTTATTAAACCAAGAATCACAATTGAGAAACTACCACTTGAAAATATTTATTTGCTGTCCGGAGCAAGTTGGCATCTCTGAGTCTTAACTACATTGAATTTAAAGGTCTTCAAGATAGTCTAACAAGGTATATATCGGCAAATTAAATATTGCTTAATTTATTGAAGCGTTTATAGAAAAAAAAATTACCTGTAATATGTTAATAATATTAAATGATTACGCTTTTCGGGTTAAATTATTTACCGAGTTTTAAACTTTATAAATCATCGACTTTGTTTGTTCATGAGTAGCATTGTGAGAACTAAAACTTCAAAAATAATATCACATTACTTTTTGAACAATTTTGCTCGAAAATTGTTACGCTTTTTGCTCAATAACTATTGGGAGGGGTGGTCAATAACTACTGCAATTCTGACAGCCGACCAAGCAACCGGCGCATGTGTATGTATGTATACGTAACAGGATTCACATTAAATTTGCCATGGCTGAAATTCCTCTCGTTGGTTATGGTGTGGAAATTTGAAAAGAGGAGTACCAGCTCAAGCGCTCTCTACGTCGTCTGACCAGGGTCAAAATTACGTGGCATTCCTAACATGGCCGTTAAAAAATAGAGCTATGAAATTGAGCTTTGTTCTTGACCTTGGTTGGGTGATGTGTATTCAATAACTATTTTTGTTATTTTATCCATATTCATTTTATTAATTAAAAACATTCATTAATAAAGACTGAGAACGCAATCAATCGTTTTTTGCAGTCTACGTTTGTTATTTCCTTAATTTTTTTTCAGCATTATTTATGATAACTTTATTTGATTCGTAATTCACATCACGTTTACGATTCACTTCAATAATTTCAAATGTCATGCAAAAGCAACAAGAAAAAAATCAAGTCTAATATGACATAAGGTAATACTACTTCATCTACCCTACAGTTATAAGGGAGAATACTTTTGTTTCGTGCAGTAGGAATGCACATCTCGAGACCAGCTTTTTACTACCCTGTTACTACGGCCATCTCATGTAATCAGTGGTTTCATTGGCTCTGGAACTCTAGCAATTTCGGTAGACTGACTTAGCCAATACCTTTTTTTCTTTGCCCTTGTTACTTCTCTTGCCAATATATTCCTTTACTTACTTTTTTATGTTTTCCCCCTCTCGGCAAGCGCAAAGAAGAAACGATAGTCAGAGAATTAGAGAATGAGATGGTTATCTTAAGTCAGCAACAAATGGCTGCCGTTTTTCTCAGATCTAGGTCTTGCTTTTACGAATCTCTTAAGAAAGACGTCTATGGTTGATTTCATTATGATAGTTAAGTCTGGATAAATGAAAATACTTTTGTTAATAATAATGGGAATTGCAGAATTTATATTTATTGGTTTAAGTATACATAGGGGAGTGTCTGGTACCCCCGCCCACTGTCAATTTCATTTGTATAGAATATTTTTTCAAGTCAATGGGCCATCGGACATTAATTGTTATATTAAAAAAAGATTATTTTTAAAGTTTTTAAGTATTTATGCAGCTGGTAACATGGTAAACAATAGTTTTGAAAATATGTTGAATACAGTAGTCAAATTTTTTAAATTTATATTTTTTTCAGTTAAGCTGTTCTTTTTTTGGTTTATTCTATTTGCATTATTTAATAAGATGATACAAGAAAGCTTTTCAATACTGTCAACCATAAATATTGTCTCTTCCATCAGTTCTGACCTGCTGAAATCGCGACTCACTTTACCAAGCTGCTGTTTTTTAGTTGTTTTAGGTACAAATAAAACAGCCCCAGGAGATTTAAGAACAGCAAGAAAACTATTATGAATATTAGGAGAATTATTAAATAAAATGTAAAATTTTGATTTTTTGGAGTCTGAAACAATAGAAAATGTTGTTAAAAATTAAAAAAAAGGAGAGAAATTAAGAAAAATATTGAACTTGATGGCTGCTGATGTCACGAATAGAAATTTTTTGGGAAAACGTTTCTAGGAAAATCGAAATAAGTTAACTATAAAATCCGAAAGGAAAAACTCCGTGTTAATTTAAAAATCTCCATGTGACAATTTCCGTTTATGACTGAAACGCTTATGTAAATGAATGTAAATCGTTGATACTTTAGCATTTAATATCTAAATCCATTGAAAGCACTGTATTGCACATGTGTCGAAAAATAAATAAAATAAAAACTATTTAAAATAAAAAAATTATGGGGAAGTCTACATTTTTTGGTGACTTTTTACTTTCGCCCGGCTAACCGAAAAGTACTGTTTATTTAATTCACATGCTTTAATTTATTCAGAGATTATGCTGAAACAAAGTGATCTAAATCAGTGGTTTCCAACCACCGGGTCGCAGACCTGTACCGGTCAACAGATCAAATGGTACTGGGTCACCCAAAGAACATTAAATTATTTCCATTTTATAGTGTATTTTTCTCGGGTTAATTATGGTTTATTACACTTTCTTTGGACGAGAGGTAAACTAGGAGCTGAGAGATGTTACCAAAAGCCGTACCTATACTGTATTTTTTAAGGGTATCTTTAAATACAATTAAATTAAAATTCATAAATCAAAATCATAAACAATCAACGTCTGCCGTATAATTATCAAGCGTTGACCAGATCGAGGTGATAAAAAGGTAGGGCAGCACTGCCATAAGTGAACTATTTAAAGTAATTAACTTCATAATATTTACGTTTAATTTGCCAAAGGTGTATTGTTGATAAGATCGACTTTTAGTGTAGGTGTGTAATACATTAGATGGCGGTTCTTAATTTTTGAAGTTTGGCAGTTTCTTTTTTTCGTAGTTTAAGTTTTAATGAAATTTAGAATTTTGACACTGCTCAGTTAACGCTTCATAAGCTCATATCTTTATATTTTACTGTGGGGGTCGAATGTCAACGAATTCCCAAAATTTTGGAGAGTTGTAAAAGTTTTAACGCATTAAAGTGGTATGCAGAGGACGGATAAGGGGGACAACGGGCTGAGACATCCAGCCAAAAGAAAGGTTTTTAATCGACTACTAAATACAGTAGAACTTTAAATCATTTACGATTAACATATGTTATTTTTACGAGAAAATTAAATTTTTCATTTCATTTCATAAATATTTGGCTCTAGTGAAATATTTTATTAAGAATAAAATATTATTTTCAGACAAATGTCATAATTAAGTTTCAGTTTATTATTATTATTATTTTTACAATTAAGAAAATTCATGAATATTTTGAAAATAATAATAAATTAAAGCTTCCGCATAGATTTGCATAAAAATGAATTTAAAATTATACATTTCAAAATTTTATGGATAAACTTTGCTCCAATGTTTATCTTTTGATTTCAAAAGATGTTTTGACTCGCAGTGGACTGATTGTAAAGCCACGGTTCCCAGTAGAATGAAGTCAAGCATCACTGGCTGCGGTCAGTAAGCGGATGGGTGACAGCTTTGTCAGTATGCGTAGGGACCGAGAATGCGCGCTATCGGTCCTCGTTAAACTTTTCCACCATAAAGGACTCGTCTTCACCCACAGGTCATCGGGCTATCAAAGCATGGGGATCCATACCCTCTGCAGAGGATAAAAATTGCAGTGGCATGTCTTCGAATCATCCACATTGTTATTTCCCAAACCGTCGCCAATAGCACAATGTGTAGCTCTAGTGCGACGTAAATAAAGTACCTACTTACCAAAAGATGTTTTATTATTTCAGAGATTCTATTATCACTCGCCTCTTAAGGGGCATCTTTTCGATGGTTAGCTCGGGGTATCCATGTACCTTTGCAAGCCACACCTCTTAAATTTAAATTAATGATTCAATACTTTTAGAGCTCGATCTACTCACGAATTCATAATAATCTTAGAATTAGCACTCAAATTTTGTTAAGGTTTTGGCTTTTGGTTCAGTCTTTATTTTGTTTTTACCTGGGTCGAAACTTAAAAGAACGCTTTATTGCGGGAAAAACTTTTCACTCCGAATTCTACATTTCTTAATTTCAAATTTAAAGTGCTGAGAAAAGTGATCGCATGCAAATCTAGAATTCAAATATTGAAAAAGTTTTCGAAATTTTGAAATTCCAACAAATTATTTCAAGATAACTTCTCCAGTGCCGAATCCTAAATGTTCTCCTGCCAGAATTTGTTTGCAATTTGATGTCCTGAAACTTTTTTTACTGCATTTGAAACTTCTCGGTTTACTCTAGACATTAAATTTAAAATTACTCATTTAGGTAAGATAGATTTTGACATTAATGGTTTCTCCTATGGTATAGCGTCCCCTTATTTAATCCATTTTATTTCTGGAGATTCACGAATGAAAAAATACGAGACACTTTAATTTTATGCTGTTAGAATATTTTTTGAGCGTTTTGGATCAAAATGCCATTCTACTTTAAAACTAAATTATAGGGCTGAATGTAGGGCTAAAATGAATTTTATTATCATGCTATTTAAATAAACATAAAATCTTCACAGTGGTATTCCAAAATTTTTTTTAAATTTAAACTAACATAAAATTTATAAAATTTCATAAATTTTTTGGCTTGACTTTAAAATATGGCAAGTTTAGAAATTCTATTAATTAAAAAGTAAAACATGTCCATATCAGCCCATTGTTGGGCTGCCAGAAAGTTCATGGAATTTAAGGCTTCATAATTTCACGACAAACAGCATAATTTGTAGCACAGTGGTCATCATTTAGCACAAAACTTATTACTTCCCAAACTCGCTAATACCCTTTGATTTAAAGCTGAATAGTCTCCAATCCGCTACCGGGGATCGATCCCCAGACCTGCACAATGACACGTTTGTACGATTACCACTTGAACCATGGTGGATTTCCTTATTGCTGAAACCAAACTCTTGTATATAAATATGAAAAACTGCAAAACTTATTCCTTACTTCTTAAGTGACAATCTTATCAATAGTTAGAAAATACTTTAGAACTTTTACTTATAGACTCATAATCCGGTTATAGATCATCACAAGCAATAGTTTTTATTTGAGTAATATTTAAGAAAATTTCAAAAAAATCACTATTGTTCCATGAAAATTAATAAAAATTTACTATAAGAATCTAATTTTGTGCTAATTAATGTAAACAGTTCATTTTAATTAACAATTATTTTACACATGAACTGTCACGTCACCGGCCATTATTGAATATGGAAGTAAAGTAAAACATTCTAAATATTGATTTCATGCCCAAACTATGACATATGATGAGTTAACTCGATATGACATTGCTAGTGCAATGACGAGTTTACTCGTCAACGTACAACAATTGGACATGAAAAAACGAGTTAACTAATCATCTGGCAATAATGTGTTAATACGAGTACGTCTTTTTATTGTGTTTTCTTTTCCCACGTCTTTTTATTGTAGTTTCTGGTCCTGTAGTGGACTGATCGTTCCACCAGATCACCGAAGTCAGGCATCAGTGGCTGCGGTCAGTGTGAGGGTGGGTGACGACTTGGAATAGTCTGCTTAGGGATCGAGGGTGCGTGGTATTGTTCCTCGTTAAACTGTTCTACCGTAAAGTGCTCGACTTCGTGTGCAGGTCGTCGGGCTACCGAAACGGTCAACGGATTTCAAAAGGTGTTTTGTCCCGCAGTGGACTGATTGTAAAGACACGGTTCCCAGTACAATGAAGTCAAGCATCACTGGCTGCGGTCAGTAAGCGGATGGGTGACAATTTTGTCAGTATGCGTAGGGACTGAGGATGCGCGGTATCGGTCCTCGTTAAACTTTTCTACCATAAAGGACTCTACTTCACCCACAGGTCATCGGGTTATCAAAGCAGGGGGATCCATCCCCTCTGCAGAGGATCAAAATTGTGATGGCACGTCTTCGGATCATCATCAGGGATGTTTCCCAGACCGTCGCCAATAAGCCATTGTGCAGCTCTAGTGCGGCGTAAATGAACAACAACAACGACAACATTCTTTTCCCACGCTTTACCTCTCCTGTTAGAAATTTTAAAACTTGTTAAACTGTACAATCGTCCAAATATCCTTAACATGATGCAAAGCTTAACCATTTTACCTGATTTCTTAAACCTGATTACTCGATTCCTGTGATTAAACTTAACACTTTATAATGGTTAATGCAAATTACACCATTCAATTCATTCGAATATTATCGTACAACTTTGACCCAACTGTTAGAGAGTGTAGGAAATAGTTCAGCTCCTGAGGTACGTAAATTTAGACATTTATTGGCTCATAGATAAAAATGAATAAAATCAATAAAAAAAAAACAATTTTTATTTTAAAAGGATTAAGAAAACTTAAAATCATAACAAGAAACTGGTCATATGCTTAAAACAAACGCCGTTCAATCCGAATTTTGTTACTATTAATTTAAAATTATCATGTTTACTTGAGATAATAAAATGCAATTTTGTAGAACGTCAATAAATTAGCTTTATTTATCTTCTTCGGATAGAAACATCAATTCTCTCCTAAAAGCATCCGTTTCTCATTTCCTTAAAAAACTTACTTTCTAAGAGCTTGTATTTCTGCCAGAACTAAGGATATTATTAGTATAGAAGCTATACATTTAGAAATGATTAAAGTATTACACAAGTTTATTATGCGATAAGTTTATTAAAATTGATGCATCAAAGTTTACTGTGTTTTTATTAATAAATTTGCGGATTTCAAGTCATAAGTGTAATTTCAGTGGGTTTTAGTTAATTCGTTCTAAATTTCATGTGTTGACAATAAAAAATAAAGGTTTACGCTTTCTCTTATTTCTTATCTGAAAGTTTCTAGTTGGCTATATTGGTTTATTTTTAAGCCTAATCGTTATTATTTTTATTATTTTTTTAACCAAATGCACTTAGAACCATCTTCCACTCCAAAATCACTCAAAGACTGACTTTTAGCATCTGCATCCCACTGATATATTCGAAATTTTTGGGACGAATTAAGTCTATTGAATAAATAAGTAAGACCAAATTGAAATCTTAGCCAGGGAAGTCTGATTTTTTTTTAAAAAAATGGCACATCATACCTTTTCCACTAAAATTATTGAACAGTAGTCAATAACAATGCAATTCTATTATTAGAGCCAAACTAACAAAGATGCTGCTCCAAGTTTTCATTTAACTACAGGTCGATTCAGTACAATACTTACAAACTTTGGAAGGTCGTGCATAGTGTAATAAAGATTGAAAATTGTCATCCTACGCCGCAAGGGGGACTGCCTCATATGAACGGGGCTATACATATACATGTGCGTTGAACTGATACTTTTATTTGTCTGAATTATCTTAACTTTATATTATTCAATAATTATAATATTGACGGAAATAGCTATCACATCGCCATCAGAATATTTGGCGATTAATTTGACAAACTCGCCAAGTTAGTCGCCAACTCATTAGATTCTGATATTGATATATATATATATATATATATATATATATATATATATATATATATATATATATATATATATATATGTATGTATTAAAATGTATAATTTTTTATGCGTTAATTAAAAATAACTAAAAAGCAAAGAACAATGTTCTATCGCATTTGTATTTTCTCCTTAGCTACATATTCCTAGGGAAAAAATCACATGTTTCGATATTGTTTAAAGCTCGAATCCCAGGAGGGAAATCGACGTCAATTCATTCGTTTTTTGATCTCTGATTATATTGATCTTTCTCTTTTAGTTTTTGTAATCTAATTGTGCTGCCCTCTTCTGGATTCTTTAAATGCTAAAAATTTGTCTAGCATTTAATTATAAAGTATTAGGTGGAAGCGTGTAAAAAGGTGGTATTCTCTTCTCACCACAGTTATGGAATATAAATTTTGAAATAAGTAGTTTTCATCATTCATTTTTAATTTCAGTTAATTTTTCTAAAAACTCTTCCATTAAAAAAGTGTTAAGTTTCACTTTTAAGTTGTTAAAAAATTTTGTTTCACTTTAAAAAGGCGATGAAGAGACATCTTACTATAATATTAGTAAAGTTTTAACAGTTTTGTGCTAACTTAAATTTAGGTTTACCTTGTTTAGATTTAAGTTAAAATATAAAACTTAATATTATATATTAAGTTTAATATTTTAACTTAATATATCCCATGTTATATATGCCTTTAATTATGTTTAACTGAAAGAATGACAGTTTTGTAATCGACTAAATGTTTAGTTGAAATACTGATCTTGTTAGTTGTCATGCCGAAATATGCGCAATATATTTCCTAAATTTTAAAACCTAAATTATTTTATTTTATTCTTCTTTATTTGTGTGAAAAATAATAATCTTTTCATTTTGCAAATATGGAGTTCCATCAAAATAAAATTAATTAATAAAATAACAATTATTAATTAATAAATTTTGAAAATAACCCGGAGGGTGTGGCAGCAGGCCCAAGACACCTCCGTCCATCAAGAAATACGAATTCCATAAGTATAACGTTAGAATAGTTAACGCCAAGGAAAATTTAGGAATCCATATATTGGCTATTAATTGATTTAATTTATTGCCGAGGCTCTTTATCTTAGCCTTGCGTATTCAAATGTGTTGGCGGAAAAGAAAGTGTGAGAAAAAGTGAATTTTAATAAAATCGAAAAACTTAGCAACCATGTAACGGTTTTCGAATTCTGTTCATATATATTAGGTAGAGCAATGGTGGCTCAGGGGATAGAGCGTTCGCCTCCCAAAGAGGTGAACCAGGTTCGAATCCCAGCGATGGCTGGTCGATAGGAATTCCGCACCCGACAACAGTGCTGATGTAAAATATACTCAGTGGTTGACGGATCATGGGTTAGACTCCTTTTTGCAGTCAAACTAACCGCGGCAGGTTTTCGTGGTTTTTCTCTCTGTATAACGCAAATGCATGTTAGTTACATAAAAAAGTCCTCCACGAAGGTAAGTTTCACACAATACTTGATCCAGGAGTTCCATTGTCTTCTGGATTGGGTTCAAAATTACTAGGCTACGGAATTGAACATTAGTAGTTGTAAACCCAAAACTGTTCAACGAGAGTTATAAAATAAAATGTGTTAGGCAATGGCCTGGATAGCCTGGTTGGTAGGGCGTTGAAGAACGTGTTCGTGAGAAAGGGAGTTCGAATCCAGCCGAACGAAAAATCCCCGTGTATTAAATGGTAACTGGTGCACGTTAAAATCTGTCAGGGTCTCAACTTCCAAGTTCCCAAAACAAATCAATACCTCTGGTAGTGCTGATCCAGGAGTTTCCTTGTCTACTGTGTTGGAGTCAAAATTACAAGGCTACGTAGTTGAACATTGGTAATCGTAAGATCAAAATTTGGGTCGGTTGTTCAACGACGAGGTTATAAAATAAAATGTGTTAGGCAGATGTAGAGGGAATAATTAAAAATAGATTTTATTCAGTACTCAAATCTGTGGCATGAAAAAGATTGCCAATAATATGAATGATTTTTATTTATTGAGAAAAGAATTAAGTAAGAGAATAATTTAGTTTATAAATGTTAGGGAATACATTATGCATATTTCTGCACGACATGAACAAAGAATTTTATTAAAAAAAATTCATCCTTAAACCCGAATTAATTTTTAAACGCAAAAGAAAAATAATCAAAAGCAAATATGAGCACCATGAACAGGTGTCTTTTTTTTTTTTTTACTGTCTCTCGTCTCTGCGGCGCTAAAAGGGGAAAAAATGTTTTACAAGTGAATGTCAGAAATAACGGTGTTCTTAAGAATTTTTTTTTTTTCGCTCTGAATGAAAAAAAAAAAAATCAGTGATGGGGAAGATTGAAATCAAGAAGGGGTCTTGCAGTAAGCGTTTTACTATGGAAATTTTTTTCTTCTCACGACATAGTAGAAGGGTGGGGTAAGTGAACGTATAAGAATTTATTTTTTGTAACGGTTTTACTTTTTCTTCAATGAAAGAGGGTAAAACTTTTTCTTCCGCATTCATTGAGAAAGGTGCACCCATAAAGAGACGTTTTTTTTTTAATGTTCCATGATCGACACGTGACGAAGGTCAATGCCGCCTAGAAAGGTGGTAAAATGTCTAGCTTGGGTTTTATTTTACATTTATGTATGAATTAAGATTGAAGAGCTAGATGGTTGAGAATATTGCATACGACTAAAATTTTATTAAATAAAACTAAAGTAAGATCTTTTCATGAAATTTATAATTATTTTTTTTCAAAAATGTCCCTTATCACTAAATGTCTTTCAATAGATTCTTCAATTAAAAAATAAAAGTGAAATTTTATCGAAGATGTGAAATTTTTTTTTTGAAAGTATTGATACATTTTTATCATAATAAGAATATTGCGCGTTTTCAAAATTGACTGAATATGTTGTCCCTCTAAACTGTGAATTGAGGAGTGACGATTGAACAAAAACCAATTAAACAAAAGGTGCCCTATAGAATTCGAATCCATCGAAAATAAAGGTATGTTCATTCAGAAAAATTAGGTTTTTGTGTTTGATTTCGTAACTAAAAATATCGTCTGCTCTTAGCAATTAGAATAGTCAAGGTTAGGCTCTCAAATCATTAAAATTGAGTAGGTGAAAATCCGATTATTAGATCAAAACTTTTTCTGGGTATTCAGTTTTTTTTCTGCATTTTGGTTAATATTTTTCATAATTATTTAAATAAAACAGCAATTAAAAATATCATTAATATGCTACGATTAGTTTTTGAATAAATAAACATATAAAGTAAAAACATATAAGAATGTTCGAAAAAACTGTTCGATAATATTATAAATTCTACCGGCATTATAAATAGCCGTTAGCCAAACAATAAGAAATTTTTTTTTAGTAATTTTTCTAGTTATGGTATATGATAACTACATTAATTGGCTCCCAAAAATAGATATTTCTTTTGTAATCCTACCCTATCATATCTAACACTCGTAATTTAAAATTTGTAATAGCATTCTTTAGTAATACATAGAGCACTATTTTTATTAGTTGAGCGCATCATTGAGAAATGCAGTTTCGAAACGTCATTCAATTTACGCTAGTAGATTTATTATTGTAGTAGATTATTTTTTAATCTCTATCTGCCGATAATTTTACAAATACTGCTGTCTGGAGTGGTAGCAACACAAGAACGAACACGCGCGGAGATAAAATGAAAAAATTGTGAAACAAAAAACTAAATAAATAAAATAAAAATAGAAAAGAATAAAAAAAAAAACACACACACACACACATTTCCCAGGGCAGGGTTTTAAGTTTACCTTTTTAACAAAGAGCATTTATTAAATTTAAGCAGAAACTGATAGGGAAATTTTAAATATTAATATTTTTTCTCATTAGACATTTTAAAGTATTAAATTAAATTTCAGCAGAATATTAAATTTATATTCTGCTTAAATAATATTAAGCAGAATATTTAAAATATTAAATTTAAATAGAAACTAATAGGGAAAATTTTAAATACTAGTATTTTTTTCCTATTAGACATTTTAAAATATTTTTTACAAAATAAATGAATGTACTCAATTACTAAATTCTATACCACGCTTAATACTGCGTTGTTATGCTGTCGGTTCAAATAAAATATAAGCGCTCGCCGATGGTTTAAATAAAATATGAATGTTATGTTGAGTTTAAAACAAATATGAATGTTCAGTTTAAAACTAATAGGAATGTTATGTGGTTAGGTTCAAATCAAAATTTAATCCAAAAGAATCAAAATGGAAGAATCGTATTAATCTATAACAACAAGAACATCTTTGTCTGAATTGAAAATTTTTGTGTGGCTAAAAATTTTTAAATGTAACTTAGGAAAATAATTCTTATAGAATTTCGTTCAAAAAAGATTAATATACGTCACATGTTTCATCAAAACTAAATCATCTTTGCACATATTTATTCTAAACTAAATCACACTCTTTAAAAACTAAAGGGCTAGTGCAAAACATTATTTAAAGCAGCGAAACAGCACTTTAAATTTTTTATTGACTGATTTTTAAGACACTCGCTTATTTTTCTATTCATAAATCATTTTTTTTTTATTCATATGATTATTCATGTTTACTGCTGCTCAGCCACCTACATGATTGCTTCGTAATAATATAGTGTTTTTTAGCGTAAAACAGTTTGTTTTTCAAAAGTAAAAAATTTTCACTTTCGTTTGCTAACGTTCATCTGTCATACTTACCACTTACAAACATTTCTCGTACCTTATTTTTTTTAAACATATATTTGTAAGCATTTTATGTAGCTGTTATATATATATATATATTTTAAAATAATAGTTACAATTGAAACTTTATTGTCATAACACATTTGTTCGTTTTATTAATGTGACTTTATTTCCAATTTTGTTTTTTAAATCCCTATAATTTTAGTATCAATAAAATCTCGTTAAATATTTTTCCTAAAGTGATTATTTAGTATTAATGCAAAAATTTAATTATTAATAATGTCTTACGATTTTGCATTCATTATTTGAATTTAATATGTTGAATGGACGCAGTTTTACACAAAGCTTATAATGAATGTAAATGTAACTTATTAACTCTTTCATTATTGTATTAATAAGTTATAAATTATAATATTTAAATATGTGATGCTTTTGGTTTCGTGTTGACTTCGTGGTTTCGCAAAAATTTCAAAACTATTATTGTCACTAGTAATGCTGAATTAATTGTTTTTTAGGTACTACTGTATTTCAGTATCTACTATTGCAGTTATAAGTAACTAATTTTATTTTTTTTAAAAAATAGCTGATATAGATACTGTGGTAATAGGTTTTTTACAGCCCCTGGGAAAAGATGAGTGCAAAATATGTTTCTCATAATATCTTACATAATAAGGTAATAACAAATTTATAATCTTAATAAGGTTATAAAAATTATATACTAATGACAACGAAGAAATCTGGATTTAAATCTTGTGTTTTATATGTCCAATGAGAATGCGCATAGAGATGTCTAAGCTGACGTCACTTCAATTCTCTGTCCACTAGTAATTCATCAATGATCAATCAGTGGACTAATAGGAATACGTTTATATTGGGATGTGAATATGAATCATCAAATAGGAATGGTGCAAAGGACAATTGATGGATTTATTCCACTCAGTGATATAGTTCAGCCTCAGACTTGAACATTCCTACTGCACAAACCAGTCGTGGTAGGATGTGAATATGAATCATCAAATAGGAATGGTGCAAAGGACAATTGATGGATTTATTCCACTCAGTGATATAGTTCAGCCTCAGACTTGAACATTCCTACTGCACAAACCAGTCATCGATGTCAAATTAATTTAACGTATATTTAAACAGACAAAATAGAAACAAAGGTTACAGAAATTTTAATAAATTAAAATAATTTTGGAAGTATGATTTTTGTCCCGTTTCAACTCTAACCTGATTCACTATTTCAGTAAAAATCAGTAAAATAATCAGTGAAAAAAAAAAGAAAAAAGATGTCTGAAAAAATAGAGAAGCACTCTATAACTTTCTAATTTAGCTTACTTTGAAATCCCATTTAAAAGTTTTTTTTTTTCTTTTTTCGTACTTTTCGTGGCTATAAAAATTAATGTAATATAATATAACAGCACTCGTGATTTTTTTGCGTGATTTTTAACTTTTCTTTAATAAACGCAGATATATAGAATGAGTGTATAAGTTTACTTTTCGAACATTATAAAAATTTCAGTTCACTTCAATTAAATCGTGATAAATAATTTTCCTATTTTTCACCATAAATTAGCATTTCATTGAATAAAGAAGGTGCTGATCATTATATATTTTTATGAGTATTCTGGCTGAATCGTGAAACATTTTCGAATATCAAGGTATAATATAAAATATTTAAGTTTACCCGCTAAAACAAATAATCTAGGGTAAATTTGGGATATGCTCTTTATTATTTTTGATTCAAAATGACATTCGTTGAGGTCAACGTGGCTTTAAATTTTTAATATTTTTATTTTTAGGACATTCAGAATTTTTATTAATAGTAGACAAAATAAACGGTTTTTTTTAAAAAACTTTTATTCCGTCCCAGATTCAATATTTAAAAAAATAATGATGAAAGCTTGGATTTTGTGTTTAATGTCAAAGCCGATTGACCTTACTATTTTGCAATCGATAAGAACGACTGACAAAATCATTTCATTTGATAACCTTATTTATTTTTTACTGTATTTGCGTAATATGCATTCTTAAATTGAATTCTGATCCTCTCATTGTAAGGCTAAGCGATTTCGTTTCAGACATAAATGATAATTTTTTTTATCATGTTAAACATAATGTTATCACGTTGCTTCCGCTTTGGATAATAATAATAACTTCGGCTCTGAGTTTCATACCTTTGAAAAACATCGTGCATTGACAATATGGCAACTTCAACTGATCTTATAGCAGATGAAAAAATTACTCTTGTTTGGACAATAAAAAACTTTGCTTATTATCCTTGCAGAATGAACGAATGTATTCTAAGTCCTAAATTTTTCATGAAAAATCGCATGGCGGCTTGTTGGCGGCTTTATTTTTATCCAAAAAGTTCATCTGATACAAATTATTCATCATGTGGTGTGCTCTTAGAAGATTGTGAAGGAAATAAGAAAGACTGTAAATTTGATTCCAATATTTCAGTAATTCTAGGAGATTTCTCGTTAAATGGCGTCAATGCTGATTGGACAGCGCATGGGGATAAATATCTGGACATAGATCGAACTGAATTGATGAATAAAAAACCTGACAATGATACGATGACCATCTATTGCGATATCTGGGATTCTAGTTCTGAACCAGTTCGAACAATATTCTGCAGTGCTCGCACAACAATCAGCAAGGAAACTAGTTATTCGATTTGCAGAATAAAAGATTTCAGCCTTCGCCAACCGAATGAGGTATATAATTATCACATCTATTTCGCTTCCCAGAATCTTCCTTTGTTTGTTATGAGTGTAAATTTGGTTGGTGTATACACTTTAAGTGGTGGAAAATACCAAATACAAATAAAAAAATGGAAAAGACGAAACCAAAGCACCTTTAATAAAACCCCGGTTTTCGTATCGAGTAGAATATCACTACTGGACAAAAATAATAAAATTGGTGATTTTGTTTCTGATGAGTTTTTATTTGATGGTGAACAGGAAGAACTATCGTGGAACCTTCCGTATTTTATTACCAAAAAACATCTTATGACCAATCACGAGTTATATTTGCCAGATGACACATTGTCATTATTGTGTGAAGTGTTCCTTTCTTATGGTATAATTTCCGAGCAAATAGAATTATGTACTTATCATATTCCTAACTCTTTAAAAATGCCAGAAGGATTTTGCACTTTTCTAAATAAAAGTAAAATCTTATCAGAAAAAATGAAAAATAAGCATGATCAACAGGTAGGAAAAAATATGGAATCTTCATTTCACGAAAAGGTTATTTGATTATGGTTAGGGAAAGGTTATTTTAAGATGGACACGAGAAATCAGTGGAACTTTCATACTTTATAAACGAAGTACCTCTGCAATGGCTCTTTCTTACTAAGCGAACATAATTTTTTTAATATTTTTTTTTTGGTCATTATTATTCTAATTCCTGTAAAATCTAAAGAAGTACTCTTCTCTGTTTTAAATGTAAGTGGAATGGAAATTTTCTTTGGAGCGAAGCAATGAGAGGAGAAAGATCGAATCTGAGCAATGGACAAAAGAAAGAACGAATATGGAATGTTTACTACATGTAAACATTATTTAGTAAAGAACAGAAAATGGAAGTTATAAATCTTTGACTCTTAAATTTGCTTTGTTTGTTTGTAAATCAAGAGTTCCACAGTTGAACAATATTTCATTAATGTTTAAAATGCCTTTTTTTTAAATTCTTATACACGGCGTCCAGTTTATTAGACAACATGTGATAAAATTTTATAAGTTAAACAATATTTTATAATTTTTTTTCTATTTGCATTCTTTACATAGCGATAGTATATGTAAAAATATAATTTGTTTGTTGATGAAGTACTTGATTTTAATGAAAAATTATAAGAAATGTAAGGAATTTGGTTCTTTTGGAAAGTTTTTTGACGTATAAATATCTTGTTATTTGAATGTAGTGGGAACAGTAATGGGAAGAAATACAATATAAAAGTAACCTAAAGTTTGTAAAAAGTGTTAGAAATTAAAATTTATAATTTTTTATTCAACAATTAAAATTAATTTAAAATATAGTTATAATTATTTTCAATTTGCTTTACATTTTATCGCATTTATGAGTTTACTTTTTTCTAACCAGCATATTTCGAATTAAAAAAAAAAAAAAAAAAAAAAAAACGCATTTAAAGCTCGGGAAATATGAAGAAAACAGATTTTTACTCTTATCATTATCTAATTCTTTTCAAAATTGAAGTACTCTTCACTTTTATCTAAGTGAAAGTAATAAAGAAATTTTATCAGGAAAAAAAAAAAAAAGAAAGAAAATGAAGGCAGTATGTCAAAAGTTAAATATTAAACGTAGAATTTGTATTTTTGTAACTTGCTTATTTAGATAATTAGTAAAATAAAATAATACATTTACTTTTGCATAAACATTTATAATTTTTAAAAAAAAATGTTAATTACTCTAATTTTAATTTTCGTGTCTTTTACTAAATAAAAAGGAAGCATATTCTCCAATTCTTATTATTAACTGGTTATAATTAATATTTTTCAATCTTATAATAATAATCATTAAATTTTAATCATTTCATCTCTCACACTATTATTACTATTAGCTTATTAATTATAGTAAAAATATGAAAATAGTTAGTGTATGCATTAGTATTTTATGTACAATACTAACAGTATTAAAAATAAACAAACTCCATTTGTTTTCTTGCTAAAATTTAAAATTTTTTTTAAATAAGTTCTTTTATCTCATTGCAGCTTAAAGTATCTAATATCAATTTTGATATTTAAAATGAATAATAGGCATAAAAAAAAATTTCAAAACATTTATTTTTTTGTAAATCAAAAACATTTTTTGGAAATAAATGAATTATTATTGATTTTGATTAATTAAAAATGCAGCATGAGAAAATAAATATAATTAATTGTCTGTGGAAAACTAATAAAAAACTGCTAATGCCATTATATGTTATTGCATTTTTAAAGCACTTAATTAAATGTATATTATGTTATTTTATTTATAAATTTTTTTTAAAATCTCTTTTGTTTCATTGTAGTTTAAAATATCTAATATAAATACATTTTTTTGTATTAATAATATATATAACATATTTTCAAAATATTTATTAATATTAATCAAAAATATTTTTTTTTGAAACCGAATGAATCTTGGATTTAGTTTCAAATAGTAAATGTAGCGGGAGAAGATAAGTATAGTTAATTGTCTATAGAAAACTAGAGTTTATTACTGCATATACCTAATATATATTAGTTCATTTTTAAAGTACTAAGTTGCAAACAATGTTCAAGTGCTGTTAGTTAACTCAAATGTAATCTACATTTCAGATGTAATATTTTATGAAAATAAATGTGATGTAACATGAAAAACAAATTATATTAACAAAATAAAATATTAAGCTTCTTTTTGCATAGTCTTTTCTAAGGCATACATTTTTGTAACACTAGTTAAATTAACTGTGGGACTGAGGGGTCATCGAATATCCCCCCCCCCCCAGTGCTAATGCCAAGGAAATCGAATTTTCAGTCACTGCATAGTTGCTAACGGAAGTTTAGGAGCATGGGAAAAGATACAAAATTTGGCGAGTTATCGGTAGATAATACAGCCAAAACGGAAGCCAACCCCGTGTTATTAATATTAAATACTCTGACTACTACTTAATCACCAAAAATACAGTTGGAATTTAATATAACCCTTTAATTGAAAAAATTTTGTGATTAGAGAAATAAAGTAGTTTAAATAAATTAAATTAAAAATAGATTTTGATATTCGATTTGTCACGACACTAAATTAATGAATTATACACTTGAATAGAGTTTAGAAAGTTTAGCCATTACATTGATTGTTAAGAAAAGGATAAAAGTTTTTGGATTTGTTTTTAATAAAATGAAAAGTGTGATAAAAACTAAATCGGTTTAATTTAATTATAACAGGATTAAGAATGGTTAAAAAAATTAAATTTAAGAAATTAAAGCTATTAAATGTGTAATTATTAAAATGGTAAAAAAAATTATTTTCCACATTACTTTTTTATCTCATTTAAGTTATTATAAGTGTTATAAGTCTAAAATGCAAAATATTAAAAATCAAAGATCACAAAGTTGTTCCACAGTTAAAGATCTTAATTATCAGAAGGTGAATCTAAAGCAGGTTTAAAGGATTGCAGGATATTCTCAGATCTTGCAGTATTGCAATTTTTTGGTTATGTGGGATTTTATGTCAATCAATCACAAAACAAAATATTTTCTTTTAAATAACATTGCTTAAAGCAGCGATTCTCAAATGGTGGTACTGTGAGAGACTTCAAGAGGTTCCAATAGTAAGGAATTTTGTAACCAGTTTCTTTCCCCCAACAATTTCGAAACCTGACGAAATTATTAAGGAAAACATTTAGATCTAGTTAAAAATCCATTATTCATTTATTAATTGAGTTATCTTTATGAAATTAAAGTAAAATGCAAATTTAAAAAAAAAAAAATTATATATATATTTTAAATAACAATATATAGAATGGAAATTATTATTTCAAATCATAATAAAATACGTTAATGAAGAATTAAGTTTCCCTAATAACTATTTTGAGCAGTTCTTTTAAGTTTTCATTTCAACAAAAACAAAAATTCAGCTTATTTTTATTAATTTTCTTCTTATATGCATTAAAAACAAATTCATTGCGAGAGTATATTCAGTTTGAGGGCTGTGAATTCAACTGTCAAACATAATTCAAGATATAATGGTATAACGAAGAAAAAAATTTCAATCTTTTTATATATTTCAAAATATAGTAGACTTTTATTTATAGGTTAATACTTTCACAATTGTCTTTAAATACTTTATTTACAAAGTCGGGATTCCGCCAAAAGAAGATCGATTATTTAGGGTTCCATAGCCAATGGAAACTGCTGGCTTGAAGAATGTAAAATAACTGAGAAAAAAAAAAAGATTTTTGATTAGAAGTTAAATAGTACTTGTAACGTACGTAGTTAACAATAATTGAGTGAAGCAGCTTTCAAACTGACAAGAATTGAGTGAAGCAGCTTTCAAACTGACAAGAATTGAGTGAAGCAGCCTTTGGTTTCAGAACAAACTTCTTTTTCAAAAGTTATCTGGAAAAGGTATTAGAATTTCCGAAAATGTTTTTGTTATTTTTGAAAGTAATTTAGGTCCGTAATAATTTTGAAAGATAAACCCAAATTTAAAAACTTATTTGGATAGAGTTGATTTTGATGCAAGCTGATCATACCAAAATTAGAATTTATCTCTTTTAATAATCGGTGGGAAAATTTTTTATGGCACTTGTTTTATTCTGTATTTGAGCTGTGTTTATTAAAAAAAACCAACAAGTATCTTCAGATATTCATTTTATAAAATTGTTTAAAAGAGACCATTCTGATTATATATGTGTGTGTGTAAAACTATTTTTAAAAATAAAATAATACAGTTTTAGGATAAAATAAAAAAATGTCTCAACGAAATAATTGAAGGAAATACAAATAATTTGAAAGAAAAACAAAAGCCAACTGGGCACTTTCACTTCAAGAAGAGCTCTCACACCCACACATGTTATCTATGATGTCATCACCAGCTCATATTTATCAGCAAAATGGCATTTTAAAGTTGAGCTAAGTTTCTCTACATAAGTTAGCATGTTAATTAAATACAGAACCGTATCGAACATCGAATTAGTTAATATATAATTCTTTCTCGTCACCTTATTTTATTTAACTTAGATTTATTTTTGTTTTGTGTACCTGGGAACTTCGATGCATAATTAATTTGATCATGTTCCACATGCCTGTCTTTGTGTAAAGTCTCTGCGTAAATATATAATGAAATCTTTAAGAAATATTCTTTGTGGAAGAATTTAGACTGTGTCACTTAAGAGAATTGATACTTACCGGGCTTGGCTTACTCAAAGTAAACTGGAAAGAATGGTTGCTAATGTAAACAAATGCCACATTTCAACATCCAATCAGGATCGAGATACCCACACTACATCACTGGTAGGTATCCCATTGATGGTTTTAAAGCTAAAATGCCTGACATGAACAGAAAGAAAAATACTATTGAAAAAAAAAAAAGACAACTAAAGACATTAAAAATTTAATATACAGTTTATTAACATACATGACTTTTATTAATCAAATATAAATTTGCAGACCTGATTGTGCACTATTATTTTACAAACTTGGAAAAAAAGAGATCACTGAAAATGTTCAGTTTTTTTTTTTGCTTTTCAACAATCATAGCATAAGAAGAATAATCTTTCTATTACCCTGTGGGTTGTGCAGCAGCACCAGTATCCTTTTATAGAACCATACAGCATCACATACATGCATACAAAATATAACTCATGTACAAAGATTTAATTGAAGGTGGGAATGAATTTCTTCCGCATTTGCTCCCACCTTTAACTAATACTAATAAAATACTGATAAATCATTTCAAACAGGCATTAAAAAAAAAAAAAAAGAATGCTGAAAAAGTTTTCTAACTCACAACAGGAAGAAAATTCATTCAAAAAATAGAATTCTTTATTCTATCAATATTACAACTGCGAAAATAAATAAAGATGTACGTTATTAATTTAAAAAAAAAAAAAAAATTATTTGATTTTTAAATAGCCTTTATCATTAAAAATTTTAAATAAATAGGCAAGTCAACCTTGTTTTATTCGATACCATAAATAGTAATGTTATTTGTTTAAGCACTTCCTCAGTATCTATAGATTCTAGCAGACAACTTTGTCTACTAAAAGCATTCATGTGGAATTGTTTACTGTTGAAATAAATGAGTTTTTATCCATGGTTGAGAAAATATCAGAACTAAAGTTTTTAATACATTAGCATTTGGGGAACTGAGAAGCAACCTTTGTATAATTTTTTTTAAAAATTAAAGCTGTGTTAATTGCTCTTAAATTTCGAATCGTTTTTCATTATTCAATTCAAAAAAAAAAAAAAAAAAAAAAAAAAAAAAAACAAAAAAAAAAAAAAAAGAAAAAAAGAAATTAAAGCAAAAATTAAGTAGTACTGTATATTTAAATAAAAATAAGTTTTTCAAATATACAGGAATTTAGAGTTAAAATATTTTAGAAATGATCAATTGCCTTTAATTGGATTATTTTCGTTGTCTAAAATATATGATTCGTTCAAATAAAAATGAGAATGCAAAAGCTGTAGCGTCTGTAGAGATGTGACGTTTGATTTAGTAACTGTGTATACATTTTCCCCCCTTACCAGAACATGCTGGAATGAGTGAGGGCATGTTAGAGAAATTATTCCAAAAGAGGAGTACAATATTTGTATACAAGACAGATTATGTAGAAGTATAGCTCCTTGTCTAAGACAGATGTTAAATGAATAACATGTCCAAATTTATAATTAATTTCATTTTGTATAAATTTACAAAATGGTCTTAATATCCCATCATAAACTGGCTGTTTACATACTTTTTTGTACATTTTAACATGCTTATGTACTCTTGATTTCATTTCATTTATTTAGTATGACATAATTGTACAACATAACAGCAAAAATAGATGAATTTATATTGTACATTCATACAATTATATAGGAATGAACAACTATCACCTGCAAAATGCTTTCACATTCGCAATTCTATTGGAACAAACGTTATACAAAAGCTAGCATACATATTTTTTTTCAATTATAAAAGTTGAATTATTTAACCACCTTTAGATATATTTGAGCAATATACAATGCTTGTAGTTTATGACAAAGCATATTCTAAAATAATTTAATAGTTTTTTCTTTTAGAGTTGGAAAACTTTTCAGCGCCGAGAAACATATGATCACAAACATCAAAGTGATACAAGCATAACTGAATATCACACAATAAATTTGATAGTTATAAATAATATGACAAATTATAGCACTTGTTTATACCACATTTTTAAAGTAAAATGAGAAAAAATGTGCATTGTAAAAATATGTTGATTTCAAGTGCAAATAGCATTTATGTCTTTAAAAAATGTTTTCTGTAAACTCTTCATAAACCACTTTTCCCAAAAATTCATATCAGTTTGGCTAAATATTTAAAATTTTCTTAAGCAGAATTAAATAGTAGAAGAAAAATAGCTGACTAGTGAACTAAAGAAATTTACTATTGTGAAAATTTTTTTTAACTTGCAAAAATACAAATATCAACACACTACAATTGGTCCATCTATATTGATATTTCAGTCATAATTTCAATTGTGTGATTTAAAATAATATGTATTTCAATACATAAAACAAAAAGAAATTTAAAATCAGAATAAAATACTTTAAGACTTTTTTCAATTCCTACAGTTTCCTTCTACAAGTGTTTTGTCTGAAACTTCCATCATTATAGAATGATAATTCATAAAAGTTAATTTACATGATCAGATGAAGAGTAAAGTTCAATATTGCACAGTGCAAAAAAACTTGCTTTCAAAGGCTATTCTTTTCTTTAGTATACACATCGTAAAACGAATAAGAGCCTTTTAAGTATCGCTAATGTTAACTTGGGTTCTAACTCCCCAAGATGCTGTCGAGCAATAAATAGTCAGTCGAACAATCACAGTATGTTTCATAATGCATACCAGCATGTCTTTTTTTGTAAAAATCTCTTTTGTACAGACACTGTGCATTCGGTTACTCTCACTCCTGAGTATAGCTCATAAAAGTGTGTTTTGGAAGTCGATGTGCAAAATTCGGACAGGATATCATAAAGCTTCTTTGAGTTGTACCTTAGTACATTGGATAATTTGAAAAGTTGGCAACCCAACATGGGTCAGAATCACAGGGGACATTCAGTCGAGTGAATGTGTGATCGAAAACGACATTGCTAAAAGACCATTAAAAAAAGTAGAAGAAACAGAACTCATCACTGATCCAACAGTAACAGTAGTCATAAAATATATCCATGCTCAATTTACAGCCTGTTTTTATTTTGGCTTGCGTGGTCTGTTCCGCCTCTTCCGCAAGCTCTCTTTTTTGAAAATTATATTGTTTGGATCATCAACTAGTTCAGGAAATTGTCCAACATCATGGATGTAAGCACCATGATATTTTGCAATGCTACCACTGGATATAAGCTCATCTTTTTCAAGCTTTGACCATTCATACATTCCTTTATGTCCTTTCATGGCAATGTCTTTTTCTTGTTGCCAAGCTTCCTCTACAGCTCTGCGTTTACCTAAGCGAACTAAGCGACGAAATTCGTCATCGACCGTCGTCCCATATCTAATGTTTAAAATCATGCTGGGACTCTGTAGTTTTATGTCTACCTGACCACTACTTCCTTCATTTGGATCTACATTATGCATGGTTATATTGAACATAGTACCCAATCTCTGCAACTGATCCCAATTCCTTTGTGCTCTACTGGCATCCTCTTGCACAAAGAAGAAAGAATCTTGTCCATTTTTGGAGAAATACAAATTCAACATGTTAGTTTCATTAAACACAGTGACCACAACATCTCTCAATATATTGGGTCCATCAGACACTGTATTCACAAGCGCTTTGCCATTATTGTTTGAGAGCAAAATACCATCTCCCAATACTGACTGAATTGTGGTGAGGCGTGGATTCTTTTTGTCAGAAAATGTACTACTTATTTTGACCTCTGTTTTTGGAACAGTAGATAATTTGTAAAATTCCATTGCTTGAGAGTTGATGGCACAACTGATACCAGATATGGCAGGCGAACATTCTTGGATGTTAGAAAAGTCATTACAGCTCTCTTCAGGATAATAAGAAGGCATTATGTCCTTAGTATTAAATCCAACAACAGAAAGCCAATCTTTCAAATCTAAAAATACAAATTTAATATTTAATAATATTTCACTACTCATCCAAAGTTAAAGAAAAGTTAAATTTAAAAATTGTATACGGAGTGGGTCTGAACAAGATGCCAAAACTTAACTGGGAGATAAAATTCATCTACATTAGCAATATTCATCATAGAATGCATAATCAGAACACAAGCAGTAAGAAGTTAGTTTTTACTGTCACATTTAAAGAATTAACTCCATGGGAAGATATTTTTCAGATAACATTTTATGCACAAAAATATGATTGATGTACAGTGCGCAAGAAAAAAAAAAAAGGAGGACCACCCTGAATAAGTTTTGATCTAATGATCGGATCTTCACATACTAGGACTTATTTTTAATGACTTGAGGGGGTGACAAATATGCTACTTAATAAGCGCAGATGATATGCCAAGTTACGAAATCAGATACTAAACGTACTGTTTCTGAATAAACATACTTTTTTTTGTGGATGGATTCCGCAATCTGGAAATATGGTCCCAATAATTTGGTCATGAAAGCGCTCCAAAGTCTGGACCCCTTTATGTTAATTTTTATTTTTTGCCTATTCCACTTTATCTGGAGAACTTTTAAACCGAATTGAAACATTTTTACACATACACAATTATAAAATTCGTTTATCCAAAGACAATTCCATGCAAAGTATAACTTTTTGTAAATATTTATTTATTATTACTTTATTTAAAAATGGTCAACATTTTTTTTAATTGTAAGGTACATAATTTGGTCAAAAAAATTTTACGAGGCAAAATACAAAATTTGAGCAAAATCAGTCAAATAGTTCCCGAGATATTGAATTTTAAATATTTGAAATCCAATTTCTCAAGAACTATTCAACCGATTTCCCAAAATTTCGTATTTTGCAATGCATAATTAAATTCTTTAAAATGATGTAAAAAATTGTGTACCTTACAATGAAATTTTTTTTAACTATTAATTAAATATTTACAAAAAGTTATTTTTTTTGCATGGATTTATCTTTGGAGAAACGAATGTTATAATTGTGCGCAAAATTTTTTCAATCCTGTTAAAAAGTTCTCGAGACATAGCGAAATACGCAAAAAGTAAAATTAACATAAAGGGTCCAAACTCTGGAACGCTCTCCTGACCAAACTATTGAGACCTAGAGAGCTACTACTATATCTTGGGGGTCAGAAATCCGAATCCATCAAAAAATAGATATATTTATTGTGAAAAAGTACGTTTCTACGTTTGATTTTGTAACTTAAAATATCACCTGAATTTATTAATTAGCACATTTGACATCACCCCCTTGAGCCATTAAAATTGAGTCTTAGAATGTAGAGATCCGATCATTGGATCAAAAGTCATTCCGTGGTCCTCTTTTTGCACTGTACAAGCGATTTTTTGTACATGAATTGAATCTTTTTCTTTTGAGCAATTTTTTTGTACATCAATCATATTCCCATGAATAAAAAGCTTTTTGAATCATCTTAATCATCTTTTTTTCATCAATTCTTTAAATGTGACAATGAAAAACTACCTTTTAACTTCTCACAATTTGTGTTCCGATCATGCATATGACGAATATTGCTCATGTAGATGCATTCTATCACCCAGTTAAATTTTACCATCTTGTTCAGAGTTACCCTGCATATTTCATAATATAGATAGTTTTTAACAAAAAAAGTTAGTAATTTCAAATTTTTATTCTAGCTATTAGTACTGTTTTTTAAATTTTATGCTGAATTATTTTGCGTAATAGCAGTTCAAAGGCAAACTTATTTGAACAAATATATGTTTAATAATTTGAGTAATCATACTAACCTGTGAGATGATTCTTTTCCTGGAATGGATTAATGGGATCATTGCTGTGGAATCTATGAAGATGTAAGTTATAAGGTTCTTGCAGCAAATTACGCATGGATCCCAGGTCTGGAACAAGCCACTGGGCTCCAAGCGGATCATAAACTCTTCCACCATAGTGTATCAAGTTAGTAAGAGGATCTCTTATTCCACCTTGAAAATCTATAGGCAAATAGAAGTCTGGATTATTGTCTGACAACATTCTACCGAAAGGAGTCCGGCTCATTTCTTTGATTATGACTCCTTCTGCATTGAATAGAGCAACAGGAGATCCTAAATGATCACTTGCAACATAATATTTCAAGCCATCCTGTTGGATGTACATAAGATGTCCACTGCTGTCATAAATGTAGATGAAGGTGGCTTCATCTTTTGGATAGTGAAGATGAGTCAGGCGGTTTTCATGCAGGGGATCGGAGTAAAAGAACTGAGTAACATTTCCTTTGTGATCTTTGCGAGTTATAAGCCTATTTTTATGGTCGTAGTAATAAAAGGTTTCATATTGATGCAGTTGGAATGCATGGGTAAGTTGACCATCAGCATTAAAACTGAATTTTTCTTCGCCTCTCTGTGCTATGTAACCTCTGTCATCTACAATATAGGCAACAGAGTCCCCATAGCCGAGTAAGCGATCACTGTCATCATATCTCAATGAAAGTTGATGTTGGCCATCGTATACACTATTTAAGTTACCATTGATGTCATAGGAATATTTCCACCTATCGCTTCCGGAAACTTCCTCCAAAAATCCATCTAGGGTGTAAGTGTAATTGTGGATACTAGCTGTACCTTCCCTACCAATTTTCATGTGAGATTGCTTTACCCTGTTTCGATTGTCATATTTCAAATTCAATGAATATATCTCCTTATTCCATAATGTCACAGCTAATACAACAATCCTGCCATAGGCATCCAAGCCAATAGTTTTGGAATATTGTCTCATTTCATCTTGAATAAATATGCTGTTGATTTTCGGACGATGTATGATGAAATGTTGAATTTGTTCTAGAATTCCAGTTTCAGTGTTATATCGATATTTTATTTCAGATGAACTTTTGCCATTAATTTCCACTACAGCAGAAGACAGACGGCCATCGTAGACATATTTAAACTTAGCACCATCCATGCCGCTTCTGCTGCTAAATCGATGCCTTTCTTCTTTAAGCAATGATCCGTGATATCTATAATCCATCTTAACTTCTAAACCTGATGCCATTTTTACAACAGATTTTAACAGGGACTTATGTTCATAATAAGTGAAATCAGTTCGCTCATGACCACAGAACAAAGTAGTTAACATACCTCCATCATATTTGTATAATACTCTGCCTTTGTTCTTCGGAAGGCGTTTAAGTAAAATTTGTCCAAACTCATTAGTTTGCAAGACATAAGGAAATTTGACACCTGGTGACAGATACAGAAGTTTGTAGAAACCAAATGATATTTGAATGGCTATTTCATGCTTGTGACCATTAGGCATGTTGATATTTTGAAGACTTCCCACTGAATCATACTGAAGTAGGTAACGGCTTCCACTTGGAAGAATGACTTCGGTAGGCTGCAAAAATATATAAATAATTTGAATTTCATGACAAAATCAATAAGCTACTTCTCAATGTTTATGGAATTACAATTTCAATAATTAGCTTCTTTACTGCCTTGCTCCTTGGACAAATCTGTACTAAAATATTTCAGAGAAACAGTAGCAGTTTATTGAATAACACAGAGAAAGAATAAATTTGTTCAGTAGAACAGTAACCAGTTTTGTCCTCAAACTTATTTATATTGTTAAATGGAACATTGATATGGATAAAATTTAAAGGTCTTTAAATAAACAAACTTTCACACTAATCAATTAAAAAAAAATTTCAATTTTATCTATCTTTATATTCTCTTAAAAAATAAATACATTGCTTTTTAAAGTAAAAAATATTTTGATGAAATAGATTACACATTCATAAGCTTTGATTTTAATTAAAACAGAACAAATTTTATTTTATTAGTGTGTACACTTTTAATAACACTTTATAGAAGTGATAATTACATGGATTGAAAATCTGTCAATTGTGTTCAGAAAAATGAGAAAAAAAAAATTTAATATTTGATATATGATTTTAAATAAAACAGAAAATATCTGGTTAGATGTTAACTTACCAGTGAAGCAAGGTTGTCATCATATTTGTACATAAAACCAGAGCTATCAGAAAACCGTACATCAGCCAGGCGACCATTAATATCAAATGAGTAGTGCTCAGATAGCAATCCTCGTTCCCAGCGTTCTAACCGACCAAATTTGTCATATTTCAATTGAACAGGCGTTATATTTTGACTTGGTTGCCACTGTATTGGTCGACCCAGCTCATCATAATGAACTGTTACGAGAGGTATTTGATTTTTGTCATAGACTATTTCGCTGTACTGCTCTCTATCAAATTCCACAGCCACAAGAATTTCACCATTTACCTGTTAGGAAAATCATATTTGGTATTTTAGAACATTACTTTATACATAACTTGGCCATTTTATTCATACACAATTAAGTTTTTTTTAAGATCAGTATAATAATAAGATAGTTTTTAGATATTGATCAATTCAGTTTTGGTAAGTATTAGTTAAAAAATATAAAGAAACAATAGGTTTTAAGAATAACGAAATAAAAATGCAGTAAATTTGATACTGATATAAAAAAATTACACATTACATTAGGGCTTCATATGCTAGTTAAAAAAGTAAGATCATTGTTTAATAAGTGATAAAAATCATAGAAAGAAGGATAAAATGTACCTGTATAAAAAGAAATAAATAAGAACATGTTGCATTGCATTTAAATAAACCATTTATAAAAATTATAAATGATTAGTGTTTTTAACAATTAGAGAAAAGCAATGGAAAATATTATGTTTCGGCATTGAAAGCATGTTACAATAAATGTAACATTTTTATTTTTATTTCCAATGAGCTGCACAATCAGTCTTCCCGATGAGCAGACCTAGTGTGTTCTCCAGAAGTGGTATCCACACTTTCAGGACCACCACAACGGGTGAGATACTGTTGGCCATGTTAATTTGGATGTCTAGTCTCTGCCACACTGGATGGCAGCACCGAGACTCTATTTGGATGCTAAAGTGCACTAGGAATTTAATTTTGCCGGAAATGCCAAGAGCCAATAAGGCACTCCAGGGGTCTTTTACACGCCACATAATCATACGACATGGCCGCTGAGGATTTTCTGCATCCCGAAAATCCGGTGTCTGGGCCGGGGATCGAACCCGCAGACTTGGGCTCAGAAGGCCGACGACAAGCCAACTGCGCCCCCCAGCTACATAAATGTAACAAGTGTAACATAATGTTCATTTCTTAAAGTACATGTTAGATTTAAATACAAACGCTATTAGGTAATGAGGTATAACACAGATTATTATAGAAATGTAACTACTTGAAATTAAAAAATATTACAGTAAAAATTATGTAATTGCATATTTGTAGTTTAAAAAACTTAAATTCATTTTAAATTTATTTTTTATAATTTGCTTTTGATAAAAATAAAATACACTTAGAGATAACTTAGGCAGTAGATTTAGGTTTATATGGGTGAAGTCTCTTTTTAAAATAAAAAGTGCCTGTAACTACTTTTGACACAACCAAGTATCATTGAAACAAAAAAATCTAAACAAGGTTAACAAACAAATAAATGAAAGAAACTTTTATTAAATTTTTGAAATTCCTAATCGAACAATCTACAGCATATTTTATATACTACATTTTTAAGTGATGGCTTACATTATTTAAATCTTATAAACCTTATAAATGAAGAATATATGCATTTAATTAGTTATGAATGTTTGCATTTATTTGTTAAATTCTAAATACATCAAAGTAAAATTATACAGGCAAAATAAATAAATAAATATATTGTAATTTTCAAATCAAGAACTTTCTTACTTTCATTTTCCGTCCAACTTGAGTGATTTGCCTGTTTTTACCCTTTCCTTCTCTCCTCAAGTAATACTTCCATTCAAACCTTTGTATAACATCATCACTCAAAGTTGCCTTTACTTTTGTGGGCACGGGGAAGATTTCTCCCAAAACTTCATTTTGATCAGTGATAACAGGACTAGGAGCAGTTTCCATTTCAACAGTTTTGGAATCTTCCAATGCTAATATAAGGCTTCCATCTTGGTACTGAGTGATGCGTTGCTGCATCAAACCTATAAATTGGAACAATTTTATTAAGGGGAATGCAACTATGGTTATCCGAAAGAAACTTATTATTAAAGAAATTATTTTTCTTAGTAAATAAATTAACTTTACATTAATTTGAAACAAAGATTCAGTGAAGCAAATGTCAGCTAGGGTTAAGATGTTTTATCTGGTAGCCAATGTCAAAAGTAGATAAAAACATTTGTAAATGATATGAAAGCATGCCAGTCCTCTCCAGATACGAGAAAATAATCATTAAGCGAAATTTAAACGTAAGTAAAAAATGGAATTATGGTTATACAGTTTTTAAAATAAATCAACAAAATTGTAAATTTTATATTATAAATTCTATTTTTGCAATAAAAAAATTGCTAAAATAGTTAGTTTAGAATTTTAAAGCTTTTTACATACTATGTTTTGCTAATATTGCTCTATTATCAATTTTAGAATAATTTATAGATTATCCTAACTTTGAAATACAAAAGCTTTGGTAGTTTCAGACTAAAACATAACATACCAAGTTTCACATCTTTTAATATGTTTAAAAATAGTTTGTGCTATTTCTTCCGAGCATATTTTTTATTAAATTAACAGAAAAATAATAATATTAAATACATAAAAAAGAAGGTAGAAAATTCCATGTAGACAGGCTTTATCTCTAAATTTAGATAATTTAGAGATGAAGCCTGTTTCATATTCAAACAAAAATAAAATAGTTGTAAAATTAAAAGCAACTTTTAAAAATTTTTTTTTACTGTTTATAGCATCTCATTAATCATGGCAACAATCATGACAAATAAAGCTTGGCCATTGCTTTCTCAAACAATGCCAAGATATTATTATTTTTTAAATAGAATATTTAAACGGAAATTCGAAGGTATAAATTGAAATGTAAAATCAAACAAACCTGTCTTTTTTGAAACATCAAGTCCTCTAATCAACAAAGACATCAGTTCTTTATCATTTTGCAGAACTGTTACAGAAGCTCCTTTAATACTCAGATTGTAAATTAGTTTAATAATTTGGCCAGTTGGGGTAACAGCATGCACCAAGCGACCATAACTATCATAATTATAAACAAATGCTTTTCTTGAACTGTCCAACTTGCTCTTAAGCAAACCTGTGCTTCCCTGGTACTCAAAAGATGTTTTAAAGTTGTCAGGTGTTGTAAACCTTTGAAGCATCTGCATCCGCGAGATCTCCAGAAGACATTTGCCACCCTGCGTATTCTCGATGGTATTCACCCGATTTGTGTAATCTCTCAAGATGTAAATCTTATTACCTGCTTCATCAGTAACAGTACTCAACTTTCCAAGACTAGTATTCACATTATATGAAAACAAATACATCGTCTTTCCGGTAAGAATGTTCTTTGTAGCAACATGCTGGCCATGGCGATTAAAAATATAGATTTCTTGCGTCTCCGAAGAATATATGTGGAATTCACCCACTTCATTGGCTTTTGGAAGCGAGGTAACGACGGATCGAATTCTCAAGTTACCCTGGTCACATATATGCAAACAACCATCTGGAGTTATGGCTATCGACGATATTGTGCTGAGTTGAGATTTGGCTGCAAGATTATGATCTTCATCAAAGCACTTGCAATTGATATCAAGGCAGCTACATTTTGACTCAGCGCCAGCATAGGTGACAATGCGACCCTCGCTGCTGACAACTCTAACTCTATTGATCAATTGAGAGTCACTCTCAGCAATGTAAAGATCACCACTTGGTGAAAAGGATATACTTTGTGGAGATTCGAGGTAACTCTCGATAGCAATATCAGACTTTTCAGCAGATGGTGGTAGTATAGGACACTGCATGGGTCGGCCAGCGATGACTTTTAAACGTTTGTCAGGAGTCAAGCGTAATACTATGTGGTCATCAAGAATGTGTAGGGAGTTGTCCAGTGGGTTTATAGCTAATTCTGTGGGCCATCTTAAATGAACCTATAAAAATAAAAGTTTTAGAAAATTTCCTGCTCACACATTTTTAGAGTTTTTACCTCTACTCATATACACTAAGCTGCATATTTTATGACAACTGCCTACCTGACAATTTTTTTCAAAATCAAGTTAAAAATATTTTGACATCAAAATTTTATTTACACCAGAATTTTATTGAAATTATTAAGAGCACAATATTCATAATTTCCAAGTAAGCAATAGAATGTAACAGTGTATGGGGCTGTTATACCAAAACCTATTAAGTTGCTAGGTGGAAACAGTTTGATGTAAAAATGTCATGTTTATAATTAATTTTTCAGTTATACCCTATGCTTATACATAAAATATATAACAAAACACTCATGCTTGCTTTTAAAATTGTTTTACTTTAAAACTTTATTACAAAACATTACCAACTTGTTAGGAAAAACTCATGGACTTCAACGTATACCAAACTTAAACTAATTGAATTTCTGATGTTTTAATTCATTTAAATAATTTTCCAGATTTTTATAGATTTATAAAATTACCCAATTTTTCCTGTTCTGTGGCCACTATGGGTCCTAGATTTCCCAGAGCCTTTCTACTAATACAGAGCTTCTTACAACTTAAACACAAAGTTATACTCGAATTTTATTACTTATTTACTTTAGTTCAATTGCATCGTATATTTTAGTAACTATTTTGAACTTTATGCAATTATTTAATTAGTTGTTTTAAAATAAAACATGAAGTGTTATTAATTAGATAATAGTTACCTGGGATATTGAAACAGTTCTTCCACATGGGAAAGGTTTCCAGTGACTTTTGTGATAGTGATCTCCAATGATAGTATGAATAATTCCATTACGATCCATCATTCTAATGTTTGTTCCATCAGCTACATAGATTTCGCCATATGCAGAGACAGCAAGTCCTGAAATCCAAGTGGTAAAAAAAATTATGGAAAAAAATTTTTTAATTAAAAAATTTTTTTTTAAATATTCTATCAGTAGAAGATACTGAACATTATACCTTCAAATATTAGAATTTTACCAAACCTTGCACAGTTTTATGCAAATGGCTAACATTATATGCAGAAAGGAAATTAAATTACATGTACATATAAATAAAAATGTGCTCTTTATTTAAGCAATACATTTTCAATTCAAGTTTTTGTAATTTATTGTAATGATTTAAAAGTCATATTAAAATAGACTACAATTGTTTCTTGCACTAATCTACAGTTGATTTTAATGAGGCATTACGACATATTAAAATAACTTTGAGCACTTTATGAACTCAAAATAAGGAAAATATAAAAAAAAATTAAAAGGTTCAGACATCAAAAGTAACCGCATCAACTCATATGGAGTAATAAAAGCAATTTAAAGACTATGTCGTAATAATAACCTTTTGGATAGGCTAATTTGGCATCTCGAGCTTTTCGACCATCTCCACAAAGCATTTTGTCTCCAGGCAAGCATTTACCACCATTACCAATTATAGCTTCAATATTATTTTTAACATCTGGTATGTTGTAGTAATCAACAGCTCTGAAAACTTGATGCTTTTCAGGATCTGATATATATAACTTCCCATCAGCTGGCCCAACAGCCAAATGATAACGATAAGCCACTTGAGCAGCACTGAAAACAAAAGAACATTTATTAAATGATTATTTTTTATGCAGAAAAAATAAAGTAAAAATTTATACTGTAATGAAATGGTAAAATTGACTGTTTTACGATAGCAATTGTTACATGCTTGTAGAATTCTTGAGATTCCAGTTTCAATTAGATAAATAACATAACTTTATTTGAAATTGCTACTAAAAATTTGAATCGTCGTTATTTAGTACAGAAACTTTTATTTTTTTTTTAACAGATGCAGAGTAATGTTTTAAAAATATATATATACAATAATCATACACAAAATAGCTCCTCTAACTTAAAATTTTTGAAAAATAATTATTGTAAGATTACTTAATATTTTTGTTTGCAGAAAATGATAAATTTAATTATTAATAAAAACTAGTAAAAAATTTTTTTTTTGTTGATTTAATAACTTATCAGGATTCCCACTCAATTTGGGAAAAAAAATTTCCCTGACTTTTCCAAGTACATTAGTTAAATTTTAATGAAAATCCATACCATATTTTATCTATACCATGCAATTTTTTAACAAAAATCTTTTTTTTATTTATTTGTAATGTCAAATATTAGATTGTGTGAGGAAAAACATATAATAGAAAGTGAATGGAAACATGGAAAAGTTTCCTTAAAACGTGGAATTTTATAAAATAATAGTAATAGATGTTAGAATTATTTAATTTGAATGTAAATAACTGATTACTGACAATTCTAAGACTGTTATTTTCCAAGTATGATATAGGAATTTTCCAGCTTTTTTTTGTAGTAAAAAACTGAGACTTTTTAGTGTTAAAATAAAATTCCCTGACAATTCCAGGTTTTCCCTGACAAATGGGAGCCCAGCGTATGCAATTTTTAATAGCGTTTTTTTTTTTTTGTAATACATATTTATTTACTGAAAAATTTTAAAAAGTAATAAACTTAAAATTACAGTATATTTCCAAGTTTTTTTTTTCTTTTTTAAAAAAAGATTAAATTTCTTCTGCCTTTGGAATATTATTTTTGCTTAAGAGCCATTACTTCGATTAATTACTTTGAAGTGAGATATAAAAAGATTAGCAGCAGATTTTCATTATTTCAGTGTATGTATCTTAATATTAAAATTAAAAAAATATTTTGTGTAATCTATCAATCAACAACAATCTATCAATAAAATCTGTAATTAAATAATTAAAATCAATTTGGTAAGTATTTGCTATGTAAACTCAGTGTTTACAAGAACAACAGAAATAAAAGATATAGTTGTATGTAGCCTTGAGACAAACAAACAATTTGGTGACTAACAAATTCTTAACAAACTCACCTTAATTCTACCACAGTAGCAACATGGCCATCCAAAGAAACTCTCCGAATTAAGTTGAAATCTCCAACATAAAGACTTCCATCTGGTGCTGCTGCAAGAGCAACAGGTGCTAAAAGTCTTTGTTTTTTTGCAACACCATCACACTGGTGACAATGCATAGCACGCTGATGGCCATCCCCCATTGTTGTGACAAGAACCCTTGGTTTATTTTTAAGATAAATATTTGTACCATCACCTTTTTGTAAAATACCTAAAAAAATAATTAATGTAATTCTATAAGAAAGCAAAAATTACATTGTTTATATAATACTTTAATGTATTCATAAAATAAACATAAAATAATTTTTCTGAACTCAGACTTATTATTTTATCCACATATTTTCACAAAAAAATAGCAAGTAGAATTCAGAAAAAAAGGTAATAGTTGTGTTACTTTGGAAAATAAATATTTTGAGCTTAAAAGAAATTCTTTATTTGTATGACACATTTACTACTTTTTAATATGAAATGCTGCTGATAAAAATTGGAGTTTTACTCCACTTTCAATTTAACCTTTAATATCATATGTGTTATACATGTTGAGATTTTTTATATTATATCGACAGAAAAATGTAGTTGAAATCATTTTAATAGGCAGAAAATTTTAGTTGCTATTATTTCAAACTGTCATGAGCTTAGATTATATACATTTTAAATAACAAAATGCTATGAACAATGACTGTATTTTAAATAACAGTAAAAATTTCCTGTATCATTGATGAAACGATAGATGAATGTTTTTTACTTATTCTTTGTGTAATTTTCATGCAGCTTAAGAAATATGTCAAAAAATGGTAAATGAAAATCTTACAAACTATGTTTGAAAGACAAAATTATCTGAAAATATTTTTAACATTCTAGACAATTTAGTAAGAAACAGAACTAAAATGAAAGATAAAAATTAAATAAATATAAACTAACAAAGGATGTTGCCAATTAACGAGTATAACCAACGATTATGTAACAAATTCATTCTGTTAAAACTTTCCACCAAAAGGTTTACATTTCACCAAAAGAAATTTTTTTTTATATGAATTAACTAAAGGTGTATTTGTCATAATGTTTTTTAAAGTTTGTTTATAAGGCACAAAATATTTCTATCAACAAATCATCTTTACATTTAAAAGCTTCTTTCACAGTTAACACAATAAAATAATCAATTTTCTTAAAACTATAAAAAAAATGTACAACTTACCTTCATGAAAATTATAACGGTGATGTATATCTAAATTCCAGCCTCCAATTTCTGAAATACTCATATCATGTCCACTAACTTGAGTAGTCTGAACTTCCCATATGACATGAGGGCAAGAACCATATTCATAACCAACAAACACTATAATTAAATATGATTAATAAAAAAATTATTAATTTCAGTAATATTACTGGAAACATTAAAAAAGTCATATTGGTTAGCATTTAGTAGTTTCAGATTTTCATTAGTGTTGAGATGAATTTTGCTAATAATGTATAGGGTAAACCAACCAGTGAAGGAACACTACCCAGTGAAGGAACATTTCATATATATTGATTAAAAATAAGAATTTGAAAGTTTTTCTTTAGATTGATTGGTAACAAAAGCTTACCGCCAAACAATAGGAAGTCATCTAGCAATGTTTTAGATTATCTGGTCAAATAGAATTCTCTGGAAAAATTTTTGAATTTGTTATTATCCCTGCAACACCTTGTTTCTTTGAAAAAATTATAAGGTGAGTGTTTGTATTTATATGTTTGAAGTGGAATTAATTGCATGTAATAGTATTATTTTTCTCACTGTGAAAAAGAGAATTCAAAATATAGTTATTGAAGTTGCGTTTTATTTTTTTTCAATCACCATAGCATAATAAAGTACTGAGATAAGGGGGTGTTTATTCACTGGATCACCAAACGATGAAAAACCAGTGAAGGAACAAGTGTTCCTTTACTGGGTTTATTTCTAAGTTAATGAAAATAAAAGATAAACTTTAATTTTCTTGTACTTTTAGTGATGTTCCGCATCAAAAGTATGTTAAAAATACGAAAAACAACTTCTAACCAGTGAGGGAATAGGCATGTTCCTTTACTGGGCATAGATTTCCCCGTGAATGAACAGTATGTGTTAATATGTTGACACTTAAATTTTCAATTCATGATTACAAAAAAAAGTTAACATTTTCCAAGTATTTATATGTTATAATTTCAATAATAGGCTTGTTTTTAAATATTTGTATGGCTTATAAATTCATAAACAGCATTAAAAAATAACCAAAATTAAGTGTTTCTTTACTGGGTGTTCATTCACTGGTAAGAGCTGTTCCTTCACTTGGTCTTCTTACTACTTGTTATTTGAACCTCCAAAACTTTAAAAAAATATTATGTAAGTTCTCTTCAATTTTTTTACATAATTTGCAATTAGTAACAAATATGTTGACATTGTCATTTAACTAAAATTACGAATTCTGAAATTAATATGATTTTTTAAAAGGCAAGCGAAGCTTAAGTGTTCCTTCACTGGTTAGTTTACCCTATTAATCTTAATATTAATGCCATTTTTTCTATTGACTTTTTAAAAAAAAATTATTCGTTTAAAGCATAATAAAGAAGTAAAAGGATCTAAATTAAATAATAAATTTAGGAGAATTCTTTTTTCTTTTCAAAATGTAACTGCGTAAATCATTTTCTTGGGTATTTTTCCTTATTTAATACTAACTATAAAACTGTATAAGTAGAGTTTAATACATGTAAAATTTAATAATAAATAAATAAATTGATCTCAATTTTTTTTATTAGTTACTCATATTTCATTACTTTAAGAATGTTTTGATGACTTACTAATTATAACTATTTCAAATTGAAGAGAACAGATTCTTCTAAAATAGTATTTTATAATTAGTCTAATTTCAGAATGCATTTCTGATTTCTAACTTTCAATTCTTATTTTTGAGTTAACCACAATTTTTCTTTTGCAATCAATTGTTAAACAGTCAAACTTTTTATCAATTTTCACAATCAATATTTACTTAATCAATTCATTTTGTTAAATAATCAAAATTTTTTTTTGTGAGTTGTGAAATTCCGAATAATAATATTACATATTTGTTACAGAAAATGTGGACATAGACTCTCAGCCTAAGCATAGAGATTTAAAAAAAAAAAAAAAAAAATATGTAGCAAGATCCAAGTATCCAAATTAAGATAGAATATACTTTGTTTTACATATGAATAAAGCACAAATAATGGCCCAAAAATCGTTATACTATAGTTTCAGCACTACCAACAAGAATCTTTCGCAGTGTTGAATCACAAATGTCAATTTTTGTGCTTTCTTTACTGTTATTCACATTTCAAGTAATTTAATAGTTAATTTCTTTACCAGTAGCAGTTGCAGCACCATAAACTTTCTGCCGATATATATTTCTTCTATCCCAAGAATATGTGAATTTAATAGCTGGTGCAGCCTCAAAGGTCTTATCAAATAGAATTCCTTCGATTGAAATCCTAAGGTGAATGAAGCGTAAACTAGGAGGGATTTCATCAGGAGTTAGTCTAAGCTGAATGGTTGACAGATATCCTCCCATTCTACTGCTGTGATACACTAAATGCAAGTTAGTCCCAGGTATTGCAAGGCTTTCTTGTACAACCTAAAAATTAAATATTATGAAGTTTGGATTGATGCATGAATATTACAAAATTCAGAATCTTTTTCATTCTTCATTTATTTTTCACAAGGAGTAAATGCATTCAGTAAAAAAAAAAAAAAATTCAATTGCCTTTTTTAAACATTTGACGAATACATTTCAACAAATTGAGGATATCCAATCTAATGCTAAATACCAAGACTCAAGACTTTTCTAGCCATAAACTAGACTGAAAGCATTTTAAACAGTTTAGTCTCATTCAATAGAGAATAAAAGTCTGTGTTCAAAAGCATTAGTGTCTTCTTCCGAAGAGAGAACATTTTAAGTTTATTTTCTAAAAGAGGGGTAATGCTTAACCGGTTAAAAATATTAAAATTTAAAAAATTTTTAAGTACAGGTGCACACTTTCATTGAATGTTTGAAAACTAGACATCACAAGAAATTAAATATTACTAGATAATAAATAATTTGTTCAAACAAGTATTCAAAAGAGACTTTCAATTCTCAGATTTTCATTCATTGCATGCTTAGAAGATGTGTATTAAATTATACAAACAATGATAAATAATTTATTTAAGACAATAAAGAGATTATGAAGTTTAATTTTGGAAATTTTTCAGACACAGACGTTTGTTTTAATTATATGTTTAAAAAACGTATGTCCTAAATTAAAAAATAAAATCTGTGGTGTCATTAAAGAAATTTTAAATAGCAGAAATTCATTGAGTACATGAAAATTGTCTATACTACAGGGAACTTAAGATTGTATAGGTGAATAAAGAACACACTTCACATCCAACAGGAGAAGATTAATAAATCCTACAAAATGGTCACAACTGCAAAAACACTCATTGCTCACAATTTTGTTTAATGTACAAATTCAGTAAGACTAAGGTATTAATAAATATAATATAGTCTGGTGGATTGCTAGAATGTAAAAATGACTGTTAGATGGTAAAATTATACTAAGTAAAGTGATCACATTTTACACTTTATGTAAGTTTAAGTGTTACTTAAAGGTTTTGAGCAAAAACCACTTAGCACCAGGCCCCGAAGTGGTATTATACTCAATCTAATTTTAGATGTAATAACCAAGTATAAAATTAACTATTAGGACAGTATGCAAAGAGTTTTAAATTGTTGTAATATTTACTTGTGATTCAACCAGTATAGCACTTTTTTCAGCACATCCACCTTGGAAGCCATGTTTCCATGTAGCCAGGACAACTGGTTTCATGACATCATAGTCATGTTCCATACACAAGTTGGATCTGTAATCAGGCAATGTATCTTCTTTTATTTTCATCGTTATTTTATCAACAACTACTATTTCATTCCACGGAACCACAATAGTATGCTCATGAGGTTTAAATGGATCTCTTTGAAATTCTAGGTTAACTGCTCCACCACCATTAACCATCAAATCAAACCTTGAAGGAAAAAAAACAATTCAGAATCATATCGCACACAATAAAGTCCTTAATTAAATAGTTGATATTATAATAATCTTTTCAACAGAGTAACTTGTATTTACTTTAGATTTGTGTATTTATTTTTGGATTAAATATAATTCTTAAAATACAATAGAACTCTGACGATATGATGTCTCTTTCAAAGTGCATTGAAAGTGTGTTCTGACAAATGTCATCATTACATCATTATTAAAGATGGTGTCACTGAAAGAGGCTTTAATGATCTCTCCTTAAGGGTTTCTTCAACATAAAGTCTATGGAAAAAATCCTGAGCCTACCAAAAGTAGTCACTACATAGAGGTGGTCTTTCCTAGAGGTTTTATTGTACTTAGAGACCCTAGTATACACATTGTTACCATAGTATATGTTGTATTGTTATTCTAGAAAATAATAACAACAATAGTTACTAGCAACAATAAATAAGAAACAATTTAGATTAGGGTTTGATTATAAAAAAAGGCAGTACTAGAGAGGTAAGCTAACATGCAAATGGAAATATAATTTTTTTTCTTCTCAGACTTTATAATAATGGTAGATATTTACTACAGTCAAATTCGCTTTTAATGAAGTAAGAAGAAAAGAAAGTAGTATTTATTTCTTTGCATAAAAACAAAATACATTGAAATTTTCACAAATAAAAAGAAGAAATAATATAAATATCAAATAGATACAGCCTAAAATTGGGGCAGTTTTTAAATTTTTTTTTTTTTTTGAATAGATAGAAATGTTTTTTTCTCCAATGCCCACCAGCATAATGACCTAGGTCATACAGGCACCTGAAGGGCAGATTTGTTGGCGACTCTTTCAGGGGCACCATATTAGGTGGGCCAACGCTGCTCCTACAGTACGGACAGATAGTACAGAGAAGGAATAAACATCCATGCCTTGCCCGGGATTTGAACCCAGAACCGTTCTGATGCAAGGGCAGTTCCCTAATCCCTACACAGGTCAGTCGGCATGGATAGAAAGAAAGAGATCAAACTTTATAAGTTTTTTAACTTTACCCTTTGTGCTATTATATTATTAAATATATATTTTAAGAAAAATAATTACAACACAACCAAATAAGTACATACAGAATATTTCATTAGAAACATGCAGTGTCAATTTCGCGCTTTTCAAATTTATCTTTTTCCACACAAAGCATTAGAAAAAAAACAAGATCATATGCAGGATCATCTTTTAAGAATAGGAACAAAACAAAATTTCTTATTTATCTATCGATACTCTGACTAATGATGAGATAGGTGGTAATATTCTATGTTTAAATATTGAGGAGTGTTCTTGTTTATAGAAACAAAACAATAGAATATCGGTTTTGAGCTATTATTTGTGCTTTATTTATGTTTATCTTCTTCATACATTGCACGAAAGTATACCATATCTTTATTGGATAGGTGGCAATCTATAACTATAGGTATTTATTTATTTACAAGCAATTATTAAAAAATTGAAATAAAATAATGCTTTTAAATTCTCTGCAGGAAATGCAATTTTAACAAAATAAAAACTTAAGTTTTATACAAAAGAAAAAATTTTTGAAAAATTCTTTATTAAATTCAAATTGTGTAAATATTCAACATTAAGCCAAATAATTTACAAAATTCTTCCTTTTAGATTCATAGTATACAAGTGAGAAAAGCAATTTATTTATTATTGATCTTCCACCTAGCACTCTCGATTTTAAAAACATACAGATATATATACAGGATATCGTATACACTAGATCAGACCCCAAAAAATAGATTAAAAAATAATCCACATTACACTTATCTAATTAAAAATAATAGACATGTGTTTAACTTACCAACCAGTGTCTCTTGTTATCGTGAAACCTAATTTATAATCAGATCTCACACTGACTCTTACTCCTTTTAAACCATTTCCCAGAGTACTAACAACACATCCTCGAATTACTGCAGCTCGACTAAAATCATAAAAGGTCATGTAAATGATGGAGGTTATTTCAGAACATGTTAACAAGTACAATATTTAACATACATATCCTATAGTTTTTAGTTATTTAGTATACATACCTGGCATTAAAATTATTCCAAAACATACTAAGCAGCATGGAGAAGGAAACAAAAATATTTATCAAAAAATGTTAAGATGTTAAGAAATAAGCAGATCTCAATATAAATTATTAGTATGAATGAAAGTTAGTAATTTTTAGTGAAATAATAATAAAATATTCACAGTATGAGGATAGTTGAAAGTTATGATTGTCTTACATAATAAAAACATTGGCAAGTAAATAAATCTTTATGAACTTTTATGGTTTCATAAAAATCAATTATATAATAATTAGTAAGTTTTTAGACATTAAATTAAACATCTTAATTGCTAAGTATTATAAACATTAGAGATAAATAACAAAAATAATAAAATGAATGTAGTTAAAGATAATTTAAAAACTAATATTAAAGTAGCCTGTTAATTAGTTTAAATTATAATTGTTTAAAGGATATAAGAAATGAATTCATAATTTGGGTCTTTAGTTTCATGCTAAATACAAAATATCAGAGAAAGAAAAAGAGTAAAAAAGCATCAGTAGAGGGCAGCACTATTTAGTGGCTGTAAGCTGTATTTGTCTAAAACTGAATAAATTTTTTTTATTAATGTTCTACTTTTCAAAAAAGAATTAAAGTCATCCTAATAAATATTAATGGATTCGAATTTGTGAAAGAAAAATATCTTAGATGAAATGCTTTCATATGAAATTCAAGATTATGCATTTTAAATAGAAAATTTTAACAAAATGAAAAATTTAAAAATTTTAATATTTTCATATAAATGGTACTTGTAAACCTGCCAACTTTTGTACTCTTCAAATTTTTTTTTTCCTTTAGTGGCAGTAAAAGAATTAATAAAATTATACTGAAAAAGACAAAAACTTAATTCACTTTTCATCATCACTTAAAAGGAATTTAAATTACTAACTGGTCTTCATTGTGTTTTTCTAAATTAATGGTAATAAATCAAATTTTAAAAATATATAAAAATATAGATGTTGTTTAGTAAAGAAAAATATCAGAGTTCAAAATACTTCAAATTTGCAAAAAAAAAAAAAAAAAAAATTTAGAAAAATAAACAATTATATTAAAACCCTAACGTTAATTATAAAAAGCATCAATGCAAATACTTTTTTTATCTAATAAAATATATATAAAAAAAATCTTTAGGAAAATCTGGACAAGCTGGCAGGTATGTATTTGTATGTAATAATACTTGACTAAAATACTAAATTATCGCAAATAAAAATAACTTACGTCTCATTAAATGCAGCCTTGTTAGCATAACTTTGAACAGAACCATCTTCAATAAGAAATTGCATTCGTTGAAAAAAAGAAGCTGTAACAGCTGGAGGTTGTTTACGAAGTAAAATATCCAAAGGTGATGGAGAAGAGAAACATAAAGGATTGTTTTCACAGACTTTAGATTTACAACACTCACTGTCTGCACAGTCAATTAAGCCATCTAAAATTAAATTATCGTTAGGTTTAATTATTTCGCAAATGAAAAACATATGCCGAAATATTTGAAATAGTAAAGAAGAAAAAAAAGACTTGGTGTAGTGTGAAACATGGGACTGTTAATGTTAAAAATTGGATAGTATGCAGAACTAGTTTATTAATCTAAACAAATGACAGACAAGAGAATATGTTCATAATTTTCAACAGGTATAGCTAATATGAAATAATACACTAATCAGTTAGAAAAACTGGTCATAGTTAATAATAATAATAATAAAAAAAGGTTGTACACGTTTGCTTTAATCAAAATGATGCATCTGAATAAATGAATCCAGTGATTTATGAGTCTTTATGTTTATTACAAACAATTAACAAAATGCATTTTTATAAAATCAAAAAGCATCATAATATTAATTATCTGATTGTGTAGGTTATTACTATTTCATAATAATAACCAAATTAATAACATATTAACTATGACAAAAAATGGTAGCTACCTCATTTGATATTGCAATAAAAGTAGAATATTTATTTAGAAAAATTAGATTATTTGAGAAAAAATTATGTGGAGTTAGATTAAATAAAATAACTCATTCAATAAATAAATAAAAGGAAGTAATAAATGTCATTAATGTATTTAACTGCAATTATATTTCAATTAGAAAATTATTTAGATGGTAGAAAATTTATGATTTTTTGAGGCAGCAACAATCTACCATAAATTCTAATTATTTACTGAAGACTAACATTTGATTTTTCCCATTGCTTTAGTTATTCAAAATACTTTTCAGATATAAAATAATTTTAAGGATATTAAGTATTACTTTACTTACAAGTACTAGGTACATAATAAATTAAATAATTTAATATTTTATTCTTTTTATCTCTTTGTCTTGTATGAGCAGAACAATATTTCTTATTCCAGAAAATAGAACTATGTCAAATAATGAAAATAAGGGAGTTAAATTCAATTATGATAATTTTTTTTTCTAATTTTGTGACAACTTTTTCAATATCTAATACTAATTAAAGTATGTTAAATTTCAAGGGAACAAGGGAATCGTGTTTCATCAAACACTCTATAAAATCGATTCTACGTTAAAGCATAATTTGAAATAAGAATAAAATAAAAAACCTGATGAATACAAACTCATGTTTTTTTCCCCTTGTTATAGGACAACAAAAATGTAATTTAAATAACACAATAATTAAATAACACTTAATAGTTTTTTAAAATTTTTTTTTTACAAGAGGTAAATTATTGGAACTGAAAAAAATATCTTAATTTCTAAAGTTAAAAAAAAATATTATTTTAGCACAAATTTTGCATTTTGAATAAAGATGTAATTACACAATATATTACAATATTTTTATTGTTCCTCTTTCTAAGAAGAATAAAAATATCAGGTTTCTAATTTAGCATAATAAGCAAATTTATTGGTCAAAGAACCTTTACTTTTTATAATTTAAAATAGACTTATTTAAGCTGTAGATTTAGGCCTATGTAATTAGAAAAGATCTTTTAAAACTAGGAAACAAGCAATAGTTACTTTTGGCTTAATCTAATCCAAGCTATAATTTAGAAAAAAATATAGTGAGAGAAATTTCATAACGTAACCCCTTTTAAAAACGTGCTTTTACTTATTTTCATAGAAGCAGAAAGCTCCAGATTATAGCGTGGAAGAGACAGACAGTAAGTAAAATTTAAGACTGTTTACTTTGCTTTGCTCTCTAAAGTTTTAGTTTAAAAAAATTCACAAAGCAAGAAAGTTAAGGTAATGCACACAAACAATACAACTAGATAGGAGAAATATATATTTGATTAATACTTATGCATGATAAATTGAAATGAAAACAAAGCACACTATATTTTTTGAATTAGAACTTGTGATTACCATTATCATTGTCCATCTTATCATCACATATTTTTTCTAATGGAATATTACAACTTTGACCAGACCAATCATCATCACATTTACATTGCCAGTCTTCGTTAATTTTTGTACAGGTTCCATGTCTATTGCAATTTTGTGGACATCCCTCTGATAAAATAGGTTTTAAAATGAATTAAAAGCCAAGTGCATTTATTTGCTATAGTACAAATAAAACAAAAAGGATCTAAAATCATTTTTGCAGTAAAAGAGATAATATTTTTAACCCTGATGAAGAAGGACTAATTGTTGTTTATTTAAATTAAAATTCCAGACTGTTAAGTTAGTTAATTGTACAAAATCTTGTACACAGATTGAATATTTATAATTTGACAAATAATAAAACATTATAAAGGAAATTGTCTTTTATGATATATTTTTAAATGAACTAACTTTTAATAAGTTTTAAAAGTTACGACAATTTTGAAGAAAGTAATAATTAACAGGAAAAAAAGACATGCTATTATTTTATTAGCTGAAAAATAGTTAAGTAGCAATCGCTAACATTTGTACAACTATGCAGCTTTAATTTTGCAGCTTATCCTTCTTATATACAGAATGCTTTAACAGCAAAATTTCTAGTTTTTAAAACAATCAAGTTTTCATTAACTGCAGAAATAAATGACAAATAGATTAGTTAGAAAAATTTTTTTCTTTCTTTCACGAGAGGCATCTATTTATATATAAATAGATTGAAAATATGAACAATTTTAAAATAGACAGAAAAACTTTACTAAAATGAGAAAATAATGATTAAAGAATTTTTAATAAATAATGTCAAAGATAATTAAATGAATTGGAATGAAGAAGCAAAATGAATGGTTGTTTGATTGTCAAATTTAATCAAAACATTTTGTTGACATTTAATAAAATCATTGAATTTATAACTTCTTCTTAAATTGAACACATTAATACACCAGTTAAAAAAAAAAAAAAATTCATCACAGTTGATTGCTCCTTTAAAATAAGCATCACTTCAAACGAGTAACTAAACTATTCCGATGCATAAAAATTTTATTATTAACTAAGAATTGGAACAGTAATTATTCTAAAACAAAATACATAACTTTTAAGCCACATTTGCTTTACACTCACCTAAAGTACAAAAATAACCGTTCCATCCCTGGATGCAAATACATGTTCCATTAACACACTGTCCATTTTCCAGGCAGCGTGGATCACATTGCTTTTCATTGCACTTTGGTCCAGACCAGCCACTATCACAGATGCAAACATTTCCTTGGCAGTGACCATGATAACCGCAATCCAAATCACATCGCTCTAGAAATTAACACAAAAAGTGGAATTTTACACTTTGTTTTGTAAATAACAGTTGATTCAATAAGGAACATCATTCTGAACTTTATTTTAGACACATAAAAAAAAATTGTTTCATTAGAGATAAAACAAAAGATTGGTATATCAATAAGATTGTAATAAAATGCATAAATATAATGGTGATTGACAAAAACCCTCACCTTGGGAACAATCAGGACCTGACCAACGATTATCACAAACACACCTCTGTAGCTCAACATCGAAATGGCCATGTTCAGAGCAATCAGGCAGACAACGTAATGAATCTGAATCTGGTTCCCCACAATCGGCACCCTTCCACCCCTTCCGACATATGCACATTCCATTGGCACAGGTTCCATGCTCAGAGCAAGCAGGGTCCAGGCAGTCAACTAAGTAAGATTAAATAAAATGAACTATGATAACACAACTGAAACACTATCAATCAAGAAGGTGAGAATAAATGAACAGAGCTATGATAACATAATTGAAATACTATGATAATACAACTGAAAGACTAGGATGGCACACACAAAACAAAAAGAGTTCTGTTTATAAACCTAATCAACTCTAAAAAAGGGAAAAACTTTCATTTCATATTATGTCATAAAATCAAAGATATTTACACTATCTAAATAAAGCAAATTGAAAGTCACACAACTTCTAAATGTTATCACTCAAAGTAAATACAGAATTTTTTATGTGAAATGCAAATGTACTCAAGTTTATAAATGGTAACAAAAAAACGGGGGAATAAACTGTGATTTTGTGAAGATAAAAAAAAAAAAAATTCAAATAGTTAAAAATATTTTCAAATGAATAAAAAAAATTTACATTTACACTAGTGCTGAATTGAAAGTATATTAATGTATATTGATTGTTTACTAGCATAATACAAAATAAGATAAATTTCATTGAAGCACATGAAGTATTAAGTCACAATTTCATTTCTGTTAAAACAAGGTAATAAATACAACATAATTTCTTTAAAATATACACTGAAATATATAAATCTGAAAATTTTTTATTCTTATAAAATTTTAAAATAATTTAAAAGCAAGATAATTTGCAATATTTAATGCTCATATAATCTATTATAGACAATTTAATTATAATTCACAATACTTTTTGGATTAAATCAAATTACATAAGTTAATTTTATAAGAAAATAACTCATAAAAAATTGTGTAAATGAATAGAAACATGCAAACCTTCTTCACAGTGAAATCCTTTGTAACCAGGAAAACAATGGCAAATTCCATCAATACAATCTCCATGACCATTGCAATCTGAAATTTCACATTCATCTTCACGTAGTTGACATTCTTTACCCTTCCAACTCGGGCTACAGAGACATTCCCCATTTACGTAATGACCACGGCCACTACACAGCACAGGACATACTCCTAAAATAAATAAATTAATTATCATTATTATTCTAACAGGTCTCAGTATCATAATTAGCTTCTTTAATTTAAAAGATATAAACAGAACTTACTACTTGAACAGGATTCGCCAGCAAAATCGGGCTCACAAATACAACTTCCCATGACACACGTACCATGTCCATGACAATCGTATGGACAAGGAAGACTAGTTTGATCTACAAATAAAAAATTAAATTAAATTTTTGCACTTAAAAACCACAACATCAATAATAAACGACTTATTAGTAAGAAAGTTTAGGAATCTTAAAAAAAAATATATATATACACATTGAGCCTCAGCATTTTAAACAATCAATAGGTGATGTGTTTTGCTACATAATTGTTTTTTTTTTTTTTATTGTAATAAAATTAAACAATTTTTTTTAAATGTTTAAAGAATAAATATTAAGCTTGATACACAAAAGAGTTATTACGGACTTTCATTTTTTGTTTTGAATAATTAAATTAAGATTCATATTTTCATTTCATTCCTTCATTTTTTTATTACATACATCTGTTAAATACTAGTTGAAAATTATTTGCAATAATTTAAATACATTGAATTTTTTATTATATAGAGACAGAAAGTTCACTTCATTATTGTTTCTAATAGCTTTTATACAAAAACGAATTAAAGACATGCTTAATTAAAGCATTTTTAGTTAGTGAAAATTAGAGTTAATTTTGAATTCAGATATTAAAAGGCAATAAAATTATAATTGCCATAAAGGATAATATGAGTTAAGTGTTGCATTAAACTTTTATATGCTATTGAAAATTTCACATTTATCACCAAAAATAAAAGTCAAAATTTAATAAAATTTGACTAATTTTCTTTAATTTTGATCACTAAATAAAATTTAAATATTGGTACCATTGTAAAATATATATGATTTGAACGTTTATGATTCTTGCAAAATGATTTTGTTTTTAAACACTAAAGTTAACATTAGAAAAAATTTAGATTGCATTGTAGAAACAGTCATCAGTTAAATATAAAACATTAGATAAATATTTTTTTTAAATCTTCCATACATAGTTCATTTTACAATCAAGGAACACAAGTACTTCCAGCACATCAAGGGAAAAAAAAGCATTCAAAAATATTGATTTATCATTTGTTTAATCTAATCAATATGTATAATTTCTTCTGAAAAAAGAATTATTTTACTTTCAATTTGAATGTTTTTTTTTTCTTGCTTAATGTAAACTGCAAATTCATATAAGGAAAAGAAGATTTAATTTTAATTCATTAAAATTAATTTTTAAACAAAAAAAAAAAAAAATATTAAAAAAAATTGCATGAAATAAACATAATTGCTTTAGTTTTTAATACATAAACCAGAAAATAACTTCAGAGCATAACATACAAGTAAATTAAAAACATTAATATGCCACATGATTTTTATCAGGAATGAAGAGGTTAAAAGTAGTAGAGATTTTTAGTTCTATTGTAACATATGAAATTTTAAATTAATAACTATAGTAATAAACAATAATTAGATTTAGTAATAATTAATATAATCATAGAGTTTATATTTATATAAATGTACAAAATTTTCATAAATTTTTCATGCAGAATTTGTATAATATCATATTTGGATAAGAAATTCAGGAAAATCTCGAAAAGAATTTCATCCTTGGAGCACACTTAATTCAAAAATCTAATGTATAACAGATTATTAATCTCACCAGTTAAATTCGGTATAAAGGCAACTTGTTGAGGCTGTTCTCCATCATTATATACAGATATATACCAAGAGCCTTGATCTAAGAACTGTACAAACTCCATTATAAAAGAGTCCTAAAAATGAAACATAATGGCTTAAAAATATGGATAAGTAATTATTTGAGAAAATAAATAAATATAAAGAAGCAATATGATGACTGAGCTAAGGGTTATCATGGCCACAATTGTCTCCAGAAACACTTGCACAATTTCTGCATAGCTTCAAATCCTATCAACACTTTTGCAATCTAGGACTGGTCATGGATGGTGACAATCTCCTCCTTTGCCAAGCTCTAATCAAACATTCTCTTATAGACCGCTACAGTGGGAACAGAGGCCTTTTGGATTCATAGACTATCATTACATTTGCTTCCATACAGTTCTTTGTATTTATTGCTGTAGTTAATATTTTAATTTTGCAATAGTACAGTGTTACACATAAAGGAAGCACCTATTATTCCCACCTTTTTGTGAAATTACCTAAGAATAACTTTTACATTTTGTTTTTCAATGTTAATATATTTGTTAAAAAAAAAGATGCTTGGACACATAACTTTTTGAGAGAAACAATATATAAATACAAGGCTGGGCTAAGCATTCGCCACCTAGCTGAAAGCGATAAAATTGCAAATTTGACAAATAAAATTGTGCTTTGGCTTGGCGAAAGTATTGCCAAATGATTTTTTCAAATGAGGAGAAAAATATATACAAAAAATTGTTAAGATTTGCATTTGGTGAAGACTTTTGAAAATTGGCGAATACTTTTGATATTTGACTAATTTACTGGCTAATAATTTGAAATCCTTAGCGCAGGCACAGTATATATAAATATATATTAAAGTAAAAGATTCAATAAAAAGATATACACTAAAAAGAAAAACACATTCCATATTGTTTAAAAATATTCAATTTCAAATTTTTCAAGTCATCAAAATGAGAAAGTAGACTTTGTTCTAACATATAAAAAACAGCATTTGTGACTTTTATACTTATGGTTTAACTTATAGATGAAGTAAGTAAATAATAAACAAGATAGGGATCTAGATTTTGACTTAATTTATAGATAAATAGACAATAAATAAACAAGAAAACTAGTTTTTAGAGTATACAATTCATATATGTAATTAAAAATAACAAAATAATTTTATTCAGCAATATTAGTAATTCACAGTTTTTGTTTAATAAAAACTAGTTGAGGATTAAACCAGAAGTATGTATTATAGAACAAGAATTTAATAAATATACTATTAAATTATTTGAAGCAGTGGTATGAAAAATTTTAATACATGTTTCTAGAAATATGATAAAATTAAGGTTAAATCATTTAAAGTTAAACAATAAGTTTTGTATCTCTTAGTATTTGTTTAACAAAAAAGACTAATTTGACAATTAATGTACATGCACAATACTATTATTAATTGATTTCTATTCTTCAAGACATGAACTCTATTTTAAATGAAATTAAATATACTTTTACATTAACTAGAATAAACAATATGGAATATATATATATATTTTAAATAACAAACATTCATAAGAAAATATTTATACTGCTTATTGATAGAATTTTTTTTTTATTTTTACATTGTTGACATAAAAATTATATTATAAAATGTTAAAAGCATTGAACATTTTCTAACTCTTTTACACCATAAAATGTAACAGTAAATATTGTCAAAATAAATTAGCAGACATAAATTTCAGTTTAATGTGGATATATTTTGTGTTTCAAAAATAAAGTTATATAATAAGAAAACATATATACACATATTTGTATTAAAACATAGTAACAGAAATAAATATATTGATTCATTTATTACTAATCACAATATCAAATTATATCTGCATTATAAATAAAAGAACAATAGCTTAACCTATATTTAACATATAATCGTATCATCACTAGCTTCACCATATTTTATAATTTCATTTAAGAATAATACAGTGACTGTTGCTAATAAAACCACTGGATTAAAAAAAACAGCCACTTTTCAAAATCAAATTTGCATGAATGGAATCATTACAATATTAAAACATACTAAAACCATTCTTAAATAAAACCATTAACAACATTTTGTAAAATCAAATTTTAGTTTGATATATGTTTTCAGAATAAAAAACTCAGCATTTTTGTTATCTGAATAATTAGAATTTTCTATTTTATCAAGTTTTGCAGGCATATATAAAACAAATTCCGTTTCCCTTACAAACAAAAAGATCAAAATTACGAATATGGAAATTGAAGGATGGGATATAGAAAAAAAAATTGAGGGGAAGTTAAAGGTATCCAGATGAAAACTGTTTATGAATTAAGAAAAGCTTGGGAATCATTCAAAGTCAGTGATCATCATTCACCCAACAATGTAAAACTATATTCAATGTCTGAAAAGCGCTTACTATTTTAAAATGAACTTTACTGCAAAGAAAATATGTGTATCTGTAAAGTTTAATTTTGAAACATTTTTCTTTAACTAAAGATACTCCAATTTATAAAATATAGACACTTTATAGAATTAAATATTCTTAGAACAAACATAATTTCAATACACAACAGGCTTTGTAGTATAACTTCAATGGAGCTAATATAATCATAATTTTCACAATGGCATTCAGTATTTTTCTCACTTAAACAATAAAATAAATCACCATTTTTTATTTAAAGAATGAAATAAAACAATTGTTAAGGCAACAATGAAAATGAATTCATACCTTGGTAGATCTCTTGCTATCCTTTTTCCTGGTATCCAAAATTTCTACAAAATCGTACCTTGTGTGTGTAGGTATGCCATTCCTTCTTCCATAAACACCAACACTAGCACCTTCAGGTAAGGAATAATTGAATTTGACTAAAGAGGGGGCATGTTGTTGAAAATGAATATTCCAATGGCCAAAGGAATCAACTTTGCGAGCATATGTTTTTCCTAAATAAATTTCTGAAAAGGTTTCTGTAGTGGGAGGCAACGTCTTTGAGGGTAATGAAGAAGGGCCTGAAAGATTTCATACCATTGTTAGTTTGTTATTTTCACGTACTTCATTTGTTTTAACCTTAATTAAATTTAAATTAATAAAAATCTCTACAAAGTTGTACCCATATTGTTCTTTTACACAAAAATTTGATCATAAAATTAATCAAATAATAAAAATATAAACATAATATAACAAATAAATGAAAGATTAATTCCCCAAAGGAAATAAGAATTAAATTTTGCTGATAGTAATAGCTTAAAAAATAGATAGTAAGAACAAGCAAAGAATTAAAAAACTAGAAAAAAGAGATTTGAAAAGTAACAAAATAGAAATTAGAATAAATAATAACATAACTAAAATTAAAACATATCGAAGTAAATATAGTTTTTTTTAATAACAATAAAAAAAATTCAATGAAATAATTTAAAGCTGCCAAACAGAAATAAATAAGGACAAAACAAAATTACAAAGATTTTTAATTTAAAATACAATAAACTAAACAAGATGCACCAGTTAACATTAAATTTGGTTTGTCTAACTTAGATTTTAATGAATAAAATGTTTCACTTATTAGTTTAGCAATAACATTAATAGAAAAACTAATAAAGTAAGACAATTCGATATACTATAATATTTATCAAACATGATAGCATCTACTTTAATAATAAAAAAGGTTAAAAATAAGTCCACAATAAAACTGTTGGAACTTTTCTATAAACCTTTTAAAAACAGACTGGTAAATCATTTCATCAGTAACATTACACAAATTCAATACCCCATCTGTGTAAACATAAAAAAATGTGTTAAGTAAATTAACAATGAACTAATTCCACAATCACCCATATAAAAAAAATGTGTTGCAACAGTTTTATAATGCATACCTCCGAAACCCCAAAATTAGTATTGTTAGTTGTTAGTACATTATGAAATTAAGTACACTATAATTAGTAAACTTACAAGGAAAAATGAAATAATGGAAGTAAGTTTTCTGGTTAGAGCATTTCAGAAGATCAGAAGGTTAAGCCAAAGCAGAAAAGAAATGGTGAGCAGTTTGGTAGAAGCCACATCAGACAACACTGGAGGTATACAATCTGTAACTTACCATAAGTGAGATTCTCAGATGCTGAAGCATAAGTTGACTCAGAACTGACTGAAGCTGTAGTTACAGCTAAAGAGAGATTATCAGAACTATCTTCACGAACTGAATGTGTCACTTCATCTTCTGATGGTGTGTCCAACTCTTCATTACTATAAGTAGAGACTTTTGATAATGCATTAGAAAAGCCTGATTCAACATTTTTATCCTCAACACTAATACCCTCAGTGGTTGAAGAAGCCACACCACTTACAAATTCACCACTGAATGGTGAAGCAGAAAAACTTTCTGATAATGTCGATTCAGACAACGAGCTGTTAATAGTTATTTCTTGCACCTCCTCAGTGATGGATGAAGTCTTAACAGGTGATTGCTCTGTGGGATAATACTTGTCAACCTGCTCATATTCTGGATATTTATAGATATCAGACACCTCAGAGCTTTTCGGCAATAAGATAGGAGGATCGATGACACTTTCTTCTTCGAGACGATCGAAATGATTGAGCAACAAAGCTGAAGCATCTTGAATCAATGCTTCAGGACTGGATACAACCTGGATTGGTGTCTGGTGCTTTTTATTGTTTGAATCATCCCTTAATCTTAGCTCTTCTGCAATTGGGAATTTTTCCCTTTTACTTTTACCATTTGAATCAAATACGTCCAAAGGTATTAAATAATCATCATTGAGCTCAGCATTAGGTAATTTGGCAAGAGTGAAATCTACCTCATCAGGAGATTCTTCTGCAATGGCTGCTTCACCACTAGAAACATCACCATGCTCTTCTAAAACACTTTTTAAAGTACTGGGTATAGTTTTAGAGTCTTCAATAATAGTACTGCCAGTCTCTCTAATTTTTCGTATACGAGGTACAATTTCACTAGGTTTATTACATTTGCATAAAGGGTACATACTTTTGATTTCTGTTCCATCACTAGTTCTGCCCATGTCTTCAATCATCACAGGACAAGGGTGTTTGTTCGCATACTGCCAATTCAGAACTGCAACTGCTAAAAAAAGATAAGTTTTCTAATAGTAATTAAAAATTAATGTCTAAAGAAAATATAAATAGAGTTTAAGAAAATATAAATATAGTTGAATCATAAAGCATACATGAATCACTTAAAAGCAAAGGGGAAAGTTTCTGGTCATGTAATTAATTAAATGAACAAAATTAAAATAATTAAAGTGAAAACTTCAATAAATCACATGCAATTTATGCAGGTTCCTAGAAAAATTTCATAAATTATCTGATTATTATTGTAGTGAAGAGTAATATTATGATTAATTCCTAAATTTAATTCATATTTTTATACATAAAGAAACATTAAATTTTCTGGAGGAAAAAAATTACCAAATTTAATAGTTTTTAATAAATTAGGTAATAAACATTAACAAATTTACTACAATAACTTAATCTACATTTTCAATCTAAAAATGAAAATAATATTATTCCTTATTAGTTTTAATAGAGATGAAATGTATTTCCATAAAGAATTGAAATATAAATCCTTACTTTTACAATTTTAAAATAATTTTTACTGTAGAAGCATATAAAATAGTTTGAACTATAATTCTTTTATTTATTCATTCATTTTAATTTTTATGTTAATAGTTAATAAATATTTAGAATTTTATAAGAACAGCACAACATTTTCAAATTTCCTAATTCAAGGAGGAATGTTCTATGTTTCTTTTTTTTTTTATTTATTAAAAACATAACAAAAAACGCAATCAAATCTCTACTAACGTTGCAGTTTTTCGAAAGTCAATGAACACTATTATTATAAAAAAATATGATAATATCATTAAACTAATGGCACAAAGTAAAAGAAATAAAAATAAACAATAATTTGTTAATCTTTTAACGACACTTTTCACATATTTATCACATTAGGACTGTTTTATTTTAAAAAAAAATTATTAAACATGCAAAATGTGCTAATAAAATTTGATTTACCAATGAAATATGCTAGGGAAGTTAAAAGAACCAATGATAAAAAAATGAAAATAATAGCAGTGCATTTCCAACTACATCGAGATGATAATGTTTTTCTAAACTGAAATCGTGAATGACTAAATCGGCTGGACAGTGGACGCCTCAGGTTATTGCGGACGGGGATACCAGGCACAGATGCTGTTGAAGGATATGACATATGACACCTGCATTTAAAGACAAAAAAGAAGTTAGAAAAATGATAATTAATTGAAAAATCAAAATAAAGGTTGAATCAACAAACAACTTTGTTAGCTTCAATATAAAATAGTTGACTTTATCATAATGTCAGAAAAAACTAACTGAACACTATATCTGATTGTTACTAGAAGAAAGAATAAGAGTTAAAAATTATGGAGATTAAAACTTAAAATTTTAAATATTTCTTATATTATACTAAGTTTTATTAGAAACTGCAGTGCTTAATAGTTCTTTTATTGTAATAGATATAGATAAAAATAATTGTGAATAGTCATGTGATTCATAACCAATAACTAGATTAGAGTGATAATTTTAGGTAACATATATTTAGCAGTTAAAATAACAGGTACACAAGTTAAAATTTTAATATACTTCACTGATGGTAAGCTGGGTGCCCCGATTTTGATCCTGGTTATCCACTTAACAGCCAATGTGTATACACATGTAGGCCTATTGACGGTTCCGCACGTAAAAAGTCGTACGGTACACAAACATGTCCATAATAGGAAAGTGTCCCTAGCATCATAAGATGATATTTCCGGTCATGGTTTCCTAGATAATTCTTAATCTTCTCTTCTTGATGTACTTTCCTTAGAAATAGAATTCCAACATTTACAGGACACCCTGTCTATTATTGTACTTAACCCCTTAACAGTGACAGAAATATGGACCAAAACAGGAAATTTTTTTTGACTGTTTAATTTTGTTTTTTAAGCTATTATAAAAGTTAGAAAATGGTTTTTTATTACAAAAATAAAATTTTAAATGCAATAACTGCTGTATTTAAAATTTTTTACATACACATAAAAAAGTAATGAATTACACACACATCTTATTCAATTAGAGCTAACTATACAAAATTTCGAAGCTAAATATAACATAACCAGTATATAATATAATATAAAAACACCATATGATTTTCAATACATGAATTTTACAAATCTTTTACAGTAAGACATATCCCCACAAGCCCATACCGCACTCTTTGCAATAAACTTGTGTCTCACCTCTTATTCTCTTCCCTTTTTCATCGGTTTTACGACAGCAAATAAAACAATGTCTGGTTGGAGCAGATATTTTTCCCTGTTGGTGGAATGTATTCCGGAAAGTGTCACATCCACATTTTCCCTCCCTCGACTGAAGTTGTAATAAGTGAAAAACTAGGACCACTAATGCCATCTATTAGGTAAATAGCGAATTAAGTATCCTAAAGTAGAAACGAACTCAGCTCGGGCTTCACAAAGTAGAAACGTTAATTTTTTCTCCTGCCTAAAGTCAGTTCGGGCATCACTAATACTGCACGTAGTAGTTGCCCGAACAAGATACAGGCGACACTGGCAAGGAGTTAATTAAAACCAGAAGTCCACATATGTGTACCTGAAATTATTAGCCCCCTAGCAGTGTAATTCATATTTTATTTATCTCATTATGACTTAGGGCAGTAAAATAGAAATTCAGAACACAAAATATATTTTTCTATATTCCTTTAAGCTTCAGTAGTGAAGAGGTTAAAATATCTAAAATTCTATTTATTAGCACTAATAGAATATTTTTACTTCTTAAAATTGCGGCATAACCCATGCAAGGTTTCTTTCTTAAATACATAAAAAAAAAAAAAAAAACATGAACAGTTCTTTTTTTGATTTTTTATGTGTACCCTGATACAAGGACACATACAAAAGTTAATAAGCGTACTACTTCTTAAATAGTTTGAATTCCACTACTGTGTGACGCTTATCATTAAATTAATAAGAGTTTCATTTACTACTTGCCTTTCAGGATTTTTTGAATCCACATGGTGCGAAGTTCCATGAGAAGCATTTGTATCACTTTTTTTCGCAGATGTGGATAGCTTGGGAACATCTGAAAATAAAGTAGGGAAAGAAAATTCAAGTAACTAATTTGAAGACAAGTTTAAAAACTCAAGAATCTGGAAGAAATAATCAAAAATAACGTCTACCTTAGGTTTCATTACTAAAAATCTATACCTAAATGGTATAAATAAAATTAATCCCTCTAATTACCAAAATCAAGAAAAAAATCTTGCAAAATCAGAATTAATTACACATCTCGTCAAAAGCTTTAAATTATGTATAAGTTTTAAATATATCGTTTCATTTTAATACAACTTTAATTTTAAATTTGATGTCATTTTTTGAGTTTGAGAACGATTTTGACTACCTAGTTCTGTGCAGCTTAAGTTTAAAGAAAATTATTAAGGCTTATAAACGAAGGGAGAATAAAAAGTGAAATTCTTCTTCTCACCTTTGAAGAAGGGAGTTTGAAATTAAAATTATAGTCGTAGCTTTTTTTACGTCGCACTAGAGCTGTCCAATGAATTATTTGCGCGGTCTGTGAAATTTGATCCTGAGTTTCTTTAGTTCGGCCTGAGGATGATCCGAAGACATACATTAGATCCTCTGCAGAGGGAATGACTCCCCCGCTTCAGTAGAACGACGACCAGTGCACGAAGTCCTGCACTTTACTGCAGAACAGTTTAACGAGAGCCGATACCGCACACACTCGGTCTCTTCGCAGACTGATTGAAGTGGTCATCCACCAGCACAATGACCGCTGCCATTGATGCTTGACTTCGATGATTTACCGGGAACATCGTGTTTTAATGATCATTCTTCTGCGGGGCAAATTCAAATCCTACCCCACAATGTTTGATGAATTGATTGTTTATTTATTTTAGTCGCAAAAGTGAAAAAAAAAACTTTGTGAAAGTTCGTACGAGTAAATGAAAATCGGATACAAAGAGAATAGTTAGCATGCCGCAATTAGGAATTTTCGAACCTTTCGAATTTTCTAAGAAATGGATGGTGTTTTCAATATAAATGTAAATAATAACAATCTCGAGCTAGATACCTGCTCTGGTTCCGGTTTAAAAGTTTGCAGCTGCTTACTACATGCGAGGCGATATTTTCAAACAGAGAGTTTTGTTTCCATCAAAAGAAGTCAATTAGATAATTTCTGAGCTCAAATCTGCCGTATTTTATAAGATATTAATGTTATTAAGTAATTCTGGTGAGTTTAAAGTGAACATTTGTTTTAGTTATTTATAGATATATTGTTAAAAAAGGTGACATGGTTGCTAGATTTTGAATAACTCGCTTTTTGGCAGTCCTGATTTGGCCTCTTTCCATTTGTTTATTACTGTTTGTTCTTGTTGCAAGCTGTGCACCACGTTAGTGTTAACACTTTTAGCATTGTAAACACAAGTATTGTTAGCATTGTAAACACAAGTAATAAGTAATCAAATACCACGTTTGCAAGAATCTCAAAACACAATGATGCCAAATGGCTTTAAAATACGACGGAAACAGTAACCCGGAGATTAAGGCGGAATCGAGCTTGCAGCGTTCCCTAGTGTAGAAATCACCATCCATAGTATTTTTCAACCTCGTCCCTTTCCCTTCGATATCTCAAACTATTTATCCGATTTTTATTTTGCTTTTTGTGAAATTATAGATAATCAAATAAGATATTCCAAAGCCCCCCTTTTTATGCAAATAGAAAGAATGAAATAAAAATGCTTTTTTACTTTCGGAAACTCAGATTATCCTCGCAGGGTTGTTTCCCAAACCGTCACCAATTGCCCATTGTGCAGCTCTAGTGCGACGTACTATACTACTACTAGTAGTTTACTACTAGTAGCACCTTCTGTAATAATTATTTATGACAACAAATAATTATTAAGGCCCTCCTTCAATGAAGATTAACAAACAAAACTTTTATCATATTCCTCTGCATTACTTCATTTCCCTACATTTTTGTAGTTTTGTGGTACCCCTGTCATATTCGACTGAAAAACTCGAATTTCATCCAAAAGAGCCATTAAGCATAAAAAAAAAAGAAAAAAGACCTAGAATAATTTAAATGTGATATAAAATCTGTTTTTACAATTAAAGTATTCACCTTAAGAAGATATTTAATCATCTAAAATAAAATTTTAAAGCAATAAGAAACTACAAAATTAGTTCTCGAGAGGAAGAACACCTTTGAAATCACATGGTTGTGCTTAATCAAGTGGTTGTATTTGGCACGTTAATGATACAGCTTTTGGGTTCGGTTTATTATCATGCTAAATATCAATTTTCAGGTTATATTTAATTAAATACCTGAAAGTGACGTCACTCGTTTGTGTCAAATCTGATTGGTCGCTGAATCATGGTTTAAACAAGTGCTATGATTTGGATACGCGTGACGTTCCTCTCAGGTGTCAAATTAACGAATTAAAAATCATTACTTTTCTAACCATTACTTTTCTCAAGCAATATCAATTCAAGTAATATATATGTATACATACAATTGCAATGTAAAGGCTCTTTTTTTTAAAATATAATTTGGGTCCCAGTTGCAGCCAACTGCACAGTTTTGTCCAATTAACTCTTCCCTATTACTTTCTATCTCTATCATTTCAGAAAAATTGATTCAATGTTGAAACATAATATTGATTCTTTGAACAATTGTATGGTGCAAGTTTCCTGCAACCTTAATTGAATGTTAAATTGAACAATATTTCTATTCAAGTACGGAGCTATACCTTCGTATAATAAATTTTAGGAAAGGCGCTAATTGTAGTTAAACTCATCAACATTTTGTTGTTTCCATCAAATTTGAATTATACTATGGTTAAATTGCTCCAAAATTTCTAACACTATAGGGGAAAAAACGAATTTTTTGCGTATATCTCTCAGAGAGTTATGAAAAATTGAGAAGCATACATTTTGTTTGTATTGAAGAGAATAAATTAAGGGATAGTAAGAAGTTAATTAATAATTATTATCAAAATTCTTAATTTTTCTAGCATATTTTCCTTTTAGTACTAATATCTTTATTTAAAATAAGTAAAGGAATTTAATTTGTTTGTTTTTTATTATTGTTGTATAAAAGCATAATTTTACACCTGTTTATTGGATAACCGTGTGAAGATTTTATTAATTTTTTTATTGGCATTTTCATCTAATTTTAGTTGCTGAACTGAAATTATATTTTTAGTATTTAAAACTTTATTTAACAGTAAATGAAAAATTCTTCCGCTTTTCTAAATTGCAGCATAACTTATCGTTCTTAAAACCACAATTCTAATTTTATATGGGAAAAAAAATGAAAAATAAGTTTCTTTAAAGATTCAATCAATCCTTGAGTAAAGAATTATAGTAATGAAATAGCACATATAATTTAAAAGAGGAAAAATTTAAAAAAGCAGAAGATGAAATGGCGTACAGTGACAAATAGAAACATTCTTTGTGAAATACTATAAAATACAAAAAGAAAGAAAAATATAGTTTTCATTTTCGTCAAATGAATCAAAGTTCTGAAAAGGGTAGTCGTCGACGACAAAGTCGATTAGTGTTTTGAAAAACTTTTTACCAAATCGAACCAAAGGCATGTACTAATGGAAATTCCACGCTGAAAAAGAAGAAGTAATGATTTTCTCAGACGATATTTTTCTACGTCCATCCGTATTTATTTTAAAGGTTATGGTGTTTTGAATGATGCCAGCGTTAGTTTTGAAAGTCTCAGTTCAAAATGTATTTTCCCCTTTTAAAAAGTAAAAAGCGGCAATATTTTCGAGTAAAAATAAATGTAGTAAATAACGAAGAATACTTTCAAACAAAATGCATGTTTTCAAATGAATAAAAAATAAAAATTTTATTTAAAAGTTTAGAGAAGCGATATTAACAATAAGTGAGCTTTACTGAAAGTTTAAAACAGTGAAGTGAACTTAACATGTGAACATACATAAGTGAATAATTTTAATGGCAGCGTTACAAAATGCGTTTATTTGATTTGCTGAATTTAATATGTCTTATCTAGTTTAATATGTAATTATGGTTTACTTCAAGATGAAAATTTAAAAGAACTGCGTTGAAAATGGATATTAGGGAAATATATTTCATTATTAAAGATATTAGTTATTTTATTTCATTTGAAAAGTGCAATGAGAAATATTAATACGATATTTTATGCTTGTCCTTTTTATACTTTGCTCAATATATTGTTATTCGAAATATTATATTTTCTTTTAAAAAATTCCATTTCTATTTCTTTAGAATTTTACTTGAAATGAATCATAAAGGCAAGCGGATGATTAAATAAATTATGAATTATAGGTTGGATCTAAATATAATCTTAAGTTTCTAAACACCTCATGGGTAATAAAAAATACTAACTTACGTAACTCTAGCTAGATGGTTGAATTCAATGGCGAAACCAGAAAATTTTTCTGAGTGAGTTGTAAAATTGATTCCATAAATTTTCAATGCACAACAATTCAATAGATAAATTTTTAATCAATAATTTACTTTTAACTGAAATTATTGAATAACACCTATAAATTAATAAGAAAGGGACGAAGCTGCGGATAATATTTACGAATGTGCTAAAAAGTTTATTAAAGCATTTAATTGTTTTTAATAAAATTTGAATTTTTACCTTTTTTTGAATTACAAAAAATTGCTATAACTTTTTGGCTTTTTTGGATTTTTTTAATCACATTCATACTTTTCTATTTTTTTAGTATAGGTTATTTGTATTTTCAGATAATTGAAAAATTTGTTCTCTTTTTCAATTATCGTCATGCACATCCTAACTGTATCCTTGATGGGCTAAAATTTTTTAATTTTATTTTATAACCGTCGTTGAACAGCCAACCCAATTTAGAGCTTACGACTGCCAATGCTCAACTCCGTAGCCTTGTAACTTTGAAAGCAATCTAAAAGATAAACGAACTCCTGGATAAAGTATTGGGAGAAATTTACCTTCGTGGAGGACATTTTGATGAAACTAACCCGTATTTGCGTTACATGGAGAGGAAATCCACGAAAACCTCCCACGGTCAGCCTGATGGCAAGGGGACTCTAACCTATGATCTACCACAGAGGATATTTTACATCAGCACTGAGGTCGGTGAGAACCGGGTGCTGAATTCGAATCGACCAGCCGTCGCTGGGATTCGAACTCACCTTATTAGGAGACGAGGGCTCAATTCCCTAAGCCAACACGGCTTTTGGATGGACGAGGATGGAAGCAATTAGCGCTTTAAACATTTGAATATTTTTACATATTGAAAGACGGGTGAAGAAATCATCTGTGTTTATTTGTATTGCGCTTTTATTTGATTTGTCGTTATTTTTACACGTTTCTTGTCATCCGGCGATAACGTCACTGGCTGACTATTGCGTTCAAATTCTGGGTTTTGATACTCCTAGATAATGATATGAAACGTTTATGGGTTTAGGTTTTAATTATAGGTTAACTAGATTTAAATTCCTGTTACTCACCGCTGGGAATAAAAATGGATCCCGAGGGTGTCCTTGCCAAGCAAGAGGCAAAATCTTGCTCATTTTCTCTCAGTTGGTTTTCTTGGATGTTGTCTCCCGTATTGAGAGCGTTGTTATTAGCTCCTAAACTTTGTGGCACTTTGCTACCTGTCTTACCCATCGATAGCTTATGGGAGGTGACTAGACTGGATGAGTTATCCATTAGACCTAAATCAGAGAGAAAAAAAATTCTTGTCAGTATCTTCTACATCCTACACATATGAGAAAGGTTCTAAAAACTCTGGAAATGATTGTAAATAAACTAGATATATAAGATCCTAAACAATGTATAGAATCAAACTTATGAAGCATGCAGCTGTGCAGTGTGTTCCATATTTTATGCCTTTAATGTATGTATATTTAGAATCCTTGTTCTAGTCGTTAAAATTAATCCTTGTTCTAGTCGTTAAAATTAGAACTCGTTTGATTGCCGGAAAAAACAGGGAGAAGATTATTGAAAATACATTTTAGTTTTATCAAGCAATCGAACTTGCTTTGATTTTGTTCTTACCCTTTCTCTCTCAATTGTTTCAACAACTTTCGATAGCATTTTTGTTTCCTTCTCGTTTAGATATTAATCTACGATTCCTAATACATGTGTTTTTTTTACTTCATTCCTTACGGGAATTTTAAATATATATTAAGAGCTATTAAGAGCATATTAAGAGAAATATTATGAAAAAATATAATTTTTTCATAATATCAAGCTTTTTTTTTTTTTTTTTTTTTTTTTGTTTTTTGTTTTTTTAAGAAAAATAATTCAAAATTTTTTTATTTGTTCAACTAGTGCGTTTTTGCTTATTTTTATCCCCCCCCCCAGTTAAATTCACGTAACCGCAACTCTTTCTGGTACTTTGTTGTCAATTAAAACTTTAACCGACTCGTTTTTTTGTCCCACTGTAAACAGCATTGATAGTTTGATTAGACAGGAAATAAGTTTTTGTTTAATATTTTTTTATTATTTTTTTTAACGATGAAGATTAAAAAAAGAACAAATTATAAGTTTAGAGTCTAGGTGCGAAGCATAAGCAAGTTTTAAAGAAATATAACTTAAACTTTTTCTAGAACTGCAGCTTTTAACAACGGTACATAAATATCTGTAAAATTTGGTAAATATTTACAAGTCAGCTAGAAAGTTGGCAAACAAATTTTTCAAATAAAAAAACAAAATAAATAAGTACAAAGAGAAATTATAATGTGGAACTAAATTATTCTGTCATCAAATTATTCTTGTGAAACATTCGCTATAAAATCGCTTTCTCCCATTTTTTGTCTGACTGATTTTAGGCGACAAAACATGGTATGGATCATTACACATGGTACAAGTTTTCTATTTCAATTCTTTTTTATTTTGGTTATGTGCCAAAACCATCGGAGCTGATTGTCCATTCCGTGAGATGAAAGCATCCATTTTTTAGATTCTTGTATGTGGTTAGGGGATAATTGTTATCACCCATCACTGTTATGATTTATCATGGTGAAATAAGTTTGAAAGTGAAAACTTCGGTTGGCTTCTACAACTGATTCAAATTGGCTCTTTACTGATTGGATAAGCGCCAAAATTGCATTTTAGAAAATTCACTTTAATGTCTTTATGGGATACGCTTTAAAATATAAGTTGATTTTTCCTTTTTTAAATGATAAATTATTTAAAAACGTACCGAAGTATTTTCATTTATGTACTGGTAAAGTGTAAAAATCAAATATTCTGCTGATTATTTAGCTAATGCGTAAATTAACTACACTGTTAGAAATTTCAGGGGGGAAAGATGGTTAAATTACAACTTATCTTATTGTTATTTTAATATATTCAAGCAAAACAGTCATATAACCATAAATAAGATGATATTCAAACTGTTGACTTTGAGAAAGATGGTTTATTAAGTGCTTTCACCTGATACGGTTAAACACGAAGCACCAACTAAACCCACCTAATGAAGCCCCTTAGTTCCGAGCAGCTGGATACATATTATAGCCGAGAGGGCTATTCTGTCAATCTCTTGACCGACAGAATTGGGTTCGAGTCTCAGCGTTGACACCACAATGTTTCCATCGACACATGAAGACTTTTCAGTGTCCTGCACTACTCAATTTGTTACCCTGGGCTATCAGAATACGATACTCTCACTCACATATAGATGGCAGCGCCATAAAGTAACTATCGCCAATGTCGAGTTAAATTTATTTTTTACGGTTTTGAAACTACGCTATTTATAAATGGTTAAAAACTTTATAGTTTATATTCATGAATTTTTAACCATACTAGTTGTAAACGGCTTCAAAACCGTAAAGGTCAAAAATGTCCTTTACCGCAAAATTTACGGTTAATGATGGACAGACTACTGCCTGTTATTTTACCATAATTTTAGTATGAAAGTTCTAACAGTGTACTTAAGCAAAATCAATGACTTAATAATAGTAGCAGAAGATAATGTTGCAACAAGTAAAAGTAACTAATAAAGAAGAATTGCATGATAATTTTTTAACATATATTTGCCACGCTGAAATATACGAATACGATATTCTCATTCACTCAGAGATTCACTCACTCAAAGCACCATAAAGCTGCTTAATACAAAAATGTCTAGCATTTCCCTACAGTTATGATAGGTGAAACAACTAGATTAACAACTAGATTTGATAAAACACAACTTAACCACAACCTTTATATCTATATATATTTATTTGAGCAAAAACAAAACTTTAACAAAAGTGAATATGGAAAAAAATAATTATAACTGCATGTCAAGGGCAAGGTACAGTCTCGAGTGTGTGCAAGCAATTATAAAAACACGCCTTTTATAAAGTCGATTAGATTTAAAATTGTATTTTATCTTTCTTTTAAATATCATTTCTTACACTTTTTAATGTATAAATATTTTTTATTATTAGTTTGAAAGTTCTGAAAAATTTGAAATCTAGTTTTGACAATTTGTACAAAAAAAAAAAAAAAAAAAAAAAAAAAAACGTTAACGGAAGTGAATCTGCAATAAATAATTACGTCTGCAAGGCAACACCAAGGTACTGTCACGAGCGAGTGCAACTTCTGATCCCGTGTAAGTAGCATCGGAGTTAATGGCATCTTCATCATCGGACGAGTTTGAGGAAGAGAGTCCAGAGAGTTGTTGGTGTAATCGCCTTGGTGGATCAGATCCCAACATCCCAGGATCCCAATCTTCTCGATCCCCCGGGGTCTCCCGGTAGTGGTGGCCACCTGCGTACTGTGGCTGTTGAGACGGTGGTTGCTGCACTTGATCTTGAGATTTCTGTCTAGAGTTTAATCGACCTGTAAAAAAAGGGAAAAAAAAATATGTCAATTGTTCGTACTCTTAAAGATTGATCTTAATAGTTACTTTTCAGTAACAACTTACTGCTAATACAATACAAAACAATATTTGCTACAGATATCTATTTCATAGTAGCAGGTCATTAGCTGATAGATTTTCACTTGGTTGGTTAACATGAATTAGTATTGCTATAAATGATAAATAATGTTATAAATAGCTGTTACAAAAACATTTCCGATAAAAAACATTATGAAGAAATGGGATACACTACTAGCGCGTTTTATTTATTGAAATGTAACAGAGTAATAAATACTCTATTTCACAATCGTTGGACGAAGGGAATAAAGTTATTACAGTTACACTCATTAACTGAAATAGGAAGCTTTATACAGTGCAAGCAAAATCGTTTGCTTTTATTAATCAAAAACGTTTCATATTTAAAATCGTTTGCTTTTACTATTCATAATTGTTAATTTAAAATTGCTTAAACATTAAGAAATATAGCTTGAATAGAGCAAGTGGTTTAAAAAATAAGCTTTATAATAGCACAATAAAAGCGATATCTTTTGATAAATATTTTACCACTACGCAATAGGCTATTTAAAGGCGTATTTTGATTCTGAAACGATTCTGATATGATTCTCGAAAAGTCCCAAAATATCTGATGCATAAAACATTCTTTATTTTTATATTATTCATCTGTTTTTTTCTAAATTTAAATTTTGTTAGCACTAGAAATTTTAGCTAGCCATATAACATGATTAAGAATTGCTTTAAATTTGTTACAAGTATAAATAATATATTATTTTTATTCTCAAATTGTTTTAAAATTAAGTATTGTGGAATGTAAGGAAATTTTGAGGGTTTTTTAGTATATCACATTAAATAGGTCAACCGTATACACTGAGTGGCCAAATTATTATGACCACCTCAGAGCTCGCTGTTGGCCTATACCCTATACGGCGCAATGTGCGTCGAACAGTCCGTTCAGAGACGTTCACAGTTGCTCCTTGATTAAGATCACTTGCAATTTGTCGCACTGTTGCTCACCCGTTGCGCTGCACAACCCTGGCCAACCTTCTCTCTGATCGAGCATTCAGTACCCTGTGAAGACCACAAGTCTGACGTTCAGACCCGGTTTTTTGCTTGATTGTCCATTCTTTGTACACATTAACAACTGCTGCTCTAGAACACTTCACAAGAGCAGCCGTTTTGCTGATACTCGTTCCGACACATCTCGCACCCACAATTATTCAACGTTGTAATTCAGTTAAATCACTTTTCTTTCCCATATCTGAGCAAGCAACACAGTATAACTGATGACTCACTTGTCCAGCATTCCCGTGTTATAGTTATCTTGCCCTCTAGCGGCAGCGCTGTGACGCAATAACTCATTTGCATAAAACTCTGAGGTGGTCATAATAATTTGGCCACTCAGTGTATATGTATTCTCTGTTAAAAAAAAGTATATTTAGAAACTAAAATTTATATATAAAACTCAATAACGAATATTAGCTCCTCCTCATCTAAGTAAGTTTTTGCTTGAACCTTTATTTTTAATTATATTCAATAATAAGAAAATAATGCATATCTCTGAGAAATCAATAATAACTGAATTACTTATATGAATAATGCATTTTTTGAATAACTTTCCTATTATATATATATATATATATATATATATATATATATATATATATATATATATATATATATATATATATATATATATATATATATATATATATATATATATATATATATATATATATATATATATATATATATATATATATATATATATATATATATACATATATATATATACATATATTATCATCGATGTAATTTTGTGTAATTTTATGCACAAGTAATGACTTCACAAAAATTAACTCAAACCGAAATGCTTCCATATATAATGTCTAAATTTATTTACTTAAAATTCATTAAAATATTTAATTCATTAAAGTTTTATTCTTTGCAAACTTTTTACTCTTACAATTAAACGCAATATATATTATTAAATAGATACTTTCTTAAAAAATTCTTTCAACAACAAATAATTTTTAAAAAATTTAAATTTTTTTAATAGTATTTAAACTATGTCCTTAGAATCTTTAAATGAAATGTAAACATATAAATTAAAAAAAAAAAAAAAAAAAAAAAAACAAATATTTATGTATTTCTAAAAAAGAATATATTGTGAGTAGAGGCTTGAAAAAATGAATGACATATTTTGAGTAGAAATTAATAATTAAAATAAAAACAACTTTTAAAAGAGAGAACTAATAAATTTAAAAGCTACGTCCGAAATTAAGGTTTTTAATTTCATAAATCTGAATAGAAATTAAAAGAAGTCAAAACTAAAACATACTTGTTTCATATAAATTAAATTTATCTATACCAGTTACGTTTATTATTTTAATTATAAACATTATGTTAGTTAAAAAATATATAATTGGTCCTAGTAGTATAGAATTATTTTCAGTTAATAAAGTATATAAACGTAAAAACGATTTATGCATGTTTAAAAAAAAGCAACAGTTAAAGTTTATTAGTTAAAGCTAATAATTAATTTTGTTGTTGTCTTATATATTTCAGGGCGAAATATTTCCAACAGTTTGGAGGAAAGCTAACAATTAAAAAAAAAAAAAACAATCAAACTTTAAAGAGAGAGCTAATAAATTCAAAAGCTACGTCTGACATAAAGTTTTTTAATCTCAAAAGGCAGCTTATAAATTAAAAAAAAAGCAATAATAAAGCAAAGCTTGTTTCAACTATAAAATATTTTAAGACCTCAATTTTTTTTCCTCATAAATTCATAATTCAAAGAACATCTATATATTGTTGCCCCTGAAACAAATACCTCCCTAGACACCGTTCAAGTGTATGCTTAAAACAAACTCAAGAAACGCTTTAAACTATCTGGAGATTTAACATAAGGGAGGAAAAGTACATACAGATTCTACCCACTTTCAAGAATCTATAATATAACCGTTAAGGTTTTACTATTCTAAGAGCGCCGCGATATCTTTTTATCTTTCGCGTTCCTATAACAAGAGTCGTTCACGACATCGTAAAAGGCCTTTTAGTCATCGATATTTTACTCTTCCTTTACCGTTCTAAATCAATAATTTAACTGCTCTTTTAATAGCCCAGAGGTGCTGGAACGACCGTTATTTACAATCTTTCAAGCTATGCAAGTTATGGAGACGATACAACTCCAGAAAGGGTATTTTGGCGCAGTTCTTATCATTCTAAGAAGAAAAAAAATGATGTTAGTAGGAATTTAAATTATTCGATCCCGAAAGAGAAATCTGCTGTTTTACTTCTTTTTCTTAATTTATTTCTGCTTGGATTTAGGACATGCTTATTAGCCATTGAAATTTAACGAGGAAAAAGAATTAAAGTATTGCCTTATGTTTTTCGATTTAATACTTATTTCGAAAGAAAAAAATATTTGATTTTATATGCAGATAATTTCGAAGTACTTAAACGTAATGCACCATTAAAAATGTAAAAGTAAAGTTTGGAATTTTCGTAACTTTTTGATGTAAAATCTATTTTAAAATAAATAAATGCATTTTTGTTATACGCATAAAATATTCCGTTATTATATGTACTAAGTGTCAGTTTCAAAGCCTTTATTGAATTATTTTTATTTTCAATTCAGTTTATATACTGAATTATAGACTATGTGATATTTTTAAATTGAGATGAAACGATTTCGAACATTATATTGATATTTTTTTGTATGATAAATCTGGTAACATTTCCTCGAATCAAAGATTTTAAAAGGAATAATTTTTTTTTGAAAAAATAAATTTTTAAAAATATTTTTAAATGAAAAGATAAAACAATGTTTTTAAATAAGTTTGACTGTATTCATAATAAATATTTTAAAAGTTTGTTCCAAATTTTACGTTTTAAAAATTGTTCCAATTTATTGTATATTTTTAGTGCATACATTTTAACAAAGTTCATTTGAAAGTCAGCTACGAAAACCTTGCTTTAAAAAATTTTATAAGAATAACGGGCTAGTTTTTTTGCTAGTTTAATTATGCGTATCCAAATTCAATCGACACCTTCCAAATTGTTGTTACAGAAAAAATACGGGAAATGTGTGGGCTTGTGAATTAAACTGAAGAAAAACTTATAAAACCATTTAATTGTAATAATCAAACTTAATTTATACAAAAAATGCTTAAACATTCACAAACAATTGCATCCAATTATGTATCATTGTTAAAATATTTTCCAAAATTCTTTTTCTTCTAAAAACTAGTTTTCAATTAAAAATATTTTATAGAAGAGTTTTTTCGTTTGGAAACATTAGCAAATGACTTTTTATAATTATGTTGATATTATAAGGTCAAAGAAATGTTTAAACGACTTTCTTCCTTTTTCAAAAAAAGTAAAACTATTTAATTCACAATCGGTAGTTATTTTTTAAAAATCCCTAAAACTGGATTTTCAAACATTACATTAAAAAACAAATTCTCTTAAATAATGAAAAAAAAAAGCATTATAAAAATTTGTAAATAATTTTTTTTAACTATGTTGATATTATAAGGTCAAAGAAATGTTTAATCAACATTCTTTATTTTGAAAATAAAAGTGAAAATATTTACTTCAACACAATAAGTAGTTAATTTTTTAAACCCCTACAATTCGTTTTTCAAACGTTACATTAAAATACCTCTCTAATAATTAAAAAAAAAAAAAAAAAACGCTAGAAATGATTTTAAACAATTTTTATTTAATAAAAATGGATATTTCTAAAACCATTTTTTTCTTTAATGTTTAGTAAAATGAAAGTTTTCAGCGTTTTTAGGTTTTAAGTGATTAGTTACAAAACAATTTATTTTGTTTCAAATATGCTAAGTGAATCATGTATCTAATAAATCAATTAATTATTCATAAAATTTTAATAAATCTTAACGAATTAAATGAAACAAGAATAAATAGCTTAAAAAAATATGATTTCCACAATTTTTTCAATTAACTTAGAGAATATTCAATCACGAATATGTCACAGCCAATAATTTGTCAGGTCACTTACATTTCGAACAATGCCTGAATAAAATAAAAACATGACAGTCTCGATTCTATAAGTTTGGGAACCTTGTAATGGGAGATAAATGGTTGGATGGCTACGGTTTCAGTAATAAAGTTTGGCCAATCTACAATAAAAGGAAGTGAATTTCGATATTTTTGGCGAGATTCCACGTCTGAAGCGCGCCATGCATTGCACTTGGAAATTCACCGCAAAGAAAATTTCCATAATGGAAAAAGTTTTGATCGTAGTGAAAACAGCCTTATCAGAAGAAAATCAGGTCAATGTGTAATAATAATTTAGTAGGGTGTGTCTCTTTTTTTAAAAATTTTTGTTCTTTTCAGAATTGTTAATTTCTGAAATATCTGTTCATTTAATTATTTTTCAGAACATTAGGAGAATTTCTAAATTTTTTCCATTAAATATATATATTTTTCGTTCTCAAGAAATTGCAACAGATTTTCTAAGCAATGCTCGTAGCGTTCGATTAAAAATAGAAGAAAAAAACATGGCTGGAGAATTATGTAATTACTTTTGGGTGAAAGTAGATATTTTGACTACCAGTAAGCGTTAATAAAATAAGTGATCTATGTGCGTAGTTAGCTCTTTTTGAGAAATATAACTTTGATTAATATTTTGAAATGTTTCTTTTGTAATGAATCCCGAGTTCATCGGGGGAAAGTTATGTGAATAATTTCTCTGATAGATGGCGCTCTGCGGGGTGTTGTATTAGTTGAATGAATCAGATTCGATAAGGCCATTTTAAAGATTCCCCCCCCCCTCTTTTTGTTATTAAATATATTTTATGTAATATGGTGACGCTTTAGTTAGCTAAAACTAAATTCAAAGATTAAAACAATGCCCAAAAAATCTCTTACATGAGTCATTAGTTTTTAATCCAAACGTTTTCGTTTCTAAGTTTGTTTTGAATATGTTTTCGGAACTAATTTCGAGGATTTTATTTTTTATTTACTTACTATTTTTTCGTAAAAACACAATAAATAACATTAGCGTGGTATTAAAGGAAGTAATAATTTTATAAACGCTTAAGGGTAAATTTAAAAAAAAAATTTATTTGTTTTCTTGAAGAAACTTGGCTTAACTGCAAAATAATACGATAGCTGTATAAAAAATAGAACAAAATAGCACGATTGATTAACTACTTTAGGCTTCTTCTTCAGAGCTATTTGGTTTGTATTAAAATTTGTTTAGAAGCTAATAAAAATTTTAATTCACAAAATCTTTTTTTTGGACTTAGATTGCAATTTCGAATTTACCGTAATTTTTTATAAATCACTTAAAACATTTAATTAAGTATAATTACAAGGTTAAAAAATGGTTTTTCATTATTAAGTAAAAATGTTGTTAAAAATATTTTCCAATTTTTGGTACTACTAAACTTTCTTATTTTAATGTAAAGGAAAGATTTTCATACAAATGATCATTGCAACTGCTTAAAGAACGGGGCGGGGGAAAGATTATGATCAACTACCTTATTATTGTTCAAAACTAAATTCTTAACCGATTTGATTAAAACGTTAATTAAAAGTACAGTTTTTCCTAAATTTCAAAATTTATTGCAGGAGAACAGTTAACGTTAACAAAAATTCTTGCAGCAAATTCATGTGACAAGCCAAATATGCATCGCATTCTTGATTTCAGTTTAAAAATTTTCCGATAGATAGCACTGCAGATGAAGAACTGATAACGAATAATGATTAAAATTCTCATTAGAACATGTTACATTATGAGATGTGATTACGGTATTTTGGAAATATTGTTATGTGATTTCAGTCATTTAAAAAAAGATATCAAAAAATTGTTACATAATTTTAATTTTAATTAATTTTCCTTGACGCGTACTATGAGCATTGTAATTTACCAAGAATTTAATTTTTATTTGAAATAAACGATTATTCCTACATCCTACAAGGAGAAAAAAATTCTGGTAAAATTACCGCACTGTACGGTAATGACATTTCTGGTAATAAACATAGTAAAAAAATACCAATCTGAAAAGTAAATTTAACCGAATAAATAGCTTTTATTCCATGCCCTAAGTTAATATGATCAAATTGCTAAATTTATCATTTTTATTACATATTATAAAACCATATTTTAATGCTAACCAAATACTATACCACATCGCTGAATCGGTAAAAAGTACAGATCTTTTTAGTGTTCTTATAGAAAGACGGTAAATTTATTCAGACTGTTTTGACCATATCTTTTTTCTTAGAGTAACATGTAATTAAGATTTTAAAATATGTTTACCTAATTTTATTGTCACATCAAATTTCTTAATTATACTCTTAAATCCTATGGGATAATTTATAACAAGTTAAAACGACAGCAAAAAAAGTACCAGTTGTAGCAATCAAATATTTTAATAAATCTTGGAACTAGAATGAGTTAAAAACTAATAATTACAGTAAAACGGAAATTTAAACGAAATGTTCTGTTTAAAAGTAAAGAAATAAATAAGCTCGTTTATTGTTTTGGAAAGATTTAATCCTTGCAATATATTGAAAAAAGTAACGTTAAATTAATTGTATTTTCAGAAATATCATTTCAACTGAAATCAGCCTCGTATTTTTTTCATTATTTTCATTGCAGAAATCTTTTCTTCTTGAGTATTTTAAAATTACCTCCCACCTTAAGAAAATGGAATTTTTAAAAGTAATAAATGCATGAAATTAAACAACAAGACAAATAAAATGAAGAAATTTTTCGGCGATCGTAGATTTTAATAAATATATAATAATCATTTAAAAAAAAGGCACGGATTATTTTCCAGAATTAATAATTAAAGCACTTTAACAAGACTATGACGATGACTGGAGTTTTTTTTATTTGTATTAAAGTGATACGGAAAATAAAACTAGGAAAAATTATTTGAACATATAATTATAAAGAAAAGAAGGATTTAGAAAATAATTGGACTTTGGACTTCCTGCCATATCTAATTAAGATTTTTTCAAAAATTTATTTTCAATCCTTTAACATACTTATTAGCTAAGAAATTATTTAACAAATAAAAAGCACATTCATGTTTGAATTGTATTAGTTATTAGGAAGAAAATCATCTAATTATATTCAGATCTAGAAACAAAAAATTAGATTTTTAAGATTAGAAGCAACTAAATGAAAATTTTATCATAGAAAGACATAGAAAACAAAAAAAAAAAAAAAAAATTTTGTCGCAAAATTTTTAAAATTAGTTTTTTAATAATTAATTATAAGAGTTATTGTATAAAATGCATTCGAAAACTTTATTATTTTATTAATTTCATTATAATTCATAATGCAACTTGCTATTTCGTTTTATTTTTTCCAAAATCTGAGTTATTTTACTGATTCTACAGACTGATCTGATTCTACAGACAAATTTAAATCGTAAGACTTTGCTGATTTATACGTAATTACATTTAGATCATATCAAATACTTTGCACGAGAATATAATTAATAAAGTGGTGTTAATTATCAGTATGAAATCACCCACAAAACAGAAAGCTATATAACGACCCAAATAATAAGGCTAAAAAATAAATACAATAATGTTTTACATATTATTATTTGATAAACTTTCCGATGACTTTTCATTATTAGATTAAACAAAACACGTTTTTGAGGAGTTCATTTTATCCAAATAAAAATTTCCGACGTTTAGTATCATGTTGCATAGTGCTATTGCTCGAAGCCAACTCATGGTAGCTAAAATTTACCACAACCAAGCAAATTTCTTCGTTATTCATTCTTTTTTTAAGGCGGGGGACATAAAAAAAAATTATACCACCATACCTCCAGTAAGTACCGATAGCATATATGATACCCATTAAAACAGCAATATTTATCGCAATACCAGTATCTATTACAGAAATTCATAAAAGGCATCTTTGGCGTCAATAATAGTTTGGTGATTTCTTAAGGTTCCCATAACGAATTTTGTTTACCTCCATGAATTTTGTTTCTTAGTGCACAACTTATTCTTTTTATTTCAATTATGGTTGATTTACAGTAATTTAATTTTATAAAACTACGTTTCAGAAGCTCAACTATAAACAAAATAAACACATGGTTTCAGATAACTTTATAGAAATACTATTTATGAGAAGTAGTCTTCACATGCCAACCACGTTGACCATTAAAATAATTAAGAAAAAACGTTGACCATTGAATAAAAATTATAAAATTTTAAAGAACGTGAAATTATTTCCTTTTTTGGATGTTGTTGTTGTCTTAGGCCATTAAGGCAAGGAGTGCGATTGTTCTTGTTTTCTAGTGGCGTCATCTATGGCCAAAACTTCGACTTCTGTTTCACCAATAAGTCGCTTCTGTTTCTAGGGTGGACCCATTCCTATATCCATTCATTCATCTAAATATCGTGATTTTGACTTGAACCAGAGAACGACCAATCTCCAATTGAGTACCCCCAGAGGCATAATTTGTTATGGGACTTTGCGACTCATTAAATTTAACGTGCACCAGTCATTATTTACTACACGCAGAGTCTTCGGCAGGCTGGATTCGAACTCCCGTTCTCACGAGTGAGAGTTCAATAGTCTGCCAAGTTTTTTTTTTTGTTGATGAAATAGGGATATAACCTAAAAAACATCTCTTTTTAACGATCGAAGAAATATAATCAACAACATTTTGATTTATAACAATGGCTTATGCTAAAAAAAATGAAGAAATTCCATTTTTCTAATGTTTTCCAGAACGGAATGGTTGAAACTTTAGAACAATTTTAAGGATCAGGAGCTAAAGTTGCCTCTTGTACCGACAGTCCAAATTTCATCGCTCACAGTTCTGAATTTACAAGGGACGCACTCAGAATCTTCCTCTTATAATTATAGATTATTTATTTCTTTAAAAAGTTATTGCGAGCTAGAAATTAAGGAGTAACAAATTTTTTTCAGTAGTTTCTGAATTAAAAATGTTTTTTTGTTTAGTGGAAAAATTAGAAAAGGTGTTAAGTTTTTCAACCAAAAAAAGCTATTAAGAAACATTTGTAAGATTTTGTTTGGAAAAATACAGTTCAAAGCATTAGTTTAACACAAAAGAACAGTATTTCAACGGAGTGCTTGGTTTCTCAATTCTCTGTAAATTGAAATAGCAACTAGTTAAGTAAATAATGTACTGTATATCTGTACAAATACAGTGTAATTTCATGTGTTATTTAAAAATAAAAGCTGCTTTTAAATTAAGAGCTAAAAAAAAAAAAACGATTATGAAAACAATTCTAAAATAGTTCGCTGAAAAAGTGTTTTTTATTAAATTAAAACTGAAATATTTTGAATTAAAGCAAAACAAATCGAAGTAAGGTAGTAAAGATTTCTTTTCGGAAAAAAATGATCTCTAAATTGTGCTAAAATTGGAATCTAATTTCAATATAAAATAAAAAAAACATGCTTACATTAAAACAACCCTTTATAATAAAAACATTGCTTTCAACTTTTCGATAAATAGAAGAGTTTTGTTCAGGATAAAAGTTTTAATTTTAAACTTCTTTACCTTTATGAATATTTCAAAATGGACAAAATTTTTCTCATATTAACTCACAATCTATAAATCTATTTGCATAAGTTTTAATCTTGATTGACGAGTGAAAATATTATCATATCGAGTTTAGTCTTCTTTCAAAATTAATCTTCTTTCTAATAAATTTCAAAAAAAAAATTCTCGTAATTAAGTTTTTAACGCATTTAATTACGAAACATATTTAATTAGGAAATTTATAGCAAAATGAGTTGCTAATAATTTATCGACGACGTAATTTGTTTTCAAAATTTAAAGAGTGAAAAGTGAACAAACAATTATAAAAACTATTTATAATAATTCGTAATTATTAAAAGTTCTAACTAAGTTCTAAACTAAGTTCTATCAGTGTATTTTAAAGTTAAAGAATGTCACTAAATTAAATAATTTGGAGTAAAAAGTAGTATACATTTCCTTTTTATAATTGACTGAGTGAAATTATTACCATATTTTGTAATTTTTAAACTGTAAAAGTAGTTTAACATGTAAATTGATTCTGCTTATTTATTGTATCTGAAACTTAATTAGAGAAAAATAAATCTAGGATAAGCTTCCTCATAAAATTTATATAATATTTTCTAGCTGAGAACGAATTTTATATTTTAAATGCGTGTTTAACGTAATTCTTTCGTTCTGTTAAATAATACATAACTTATATCATAGCATAAGTAGATATTATAAGATATGGAAATTAAATTAGGAAATTCATGATTTTATTTATCACCTAAAATATTTGAGAAAATAAACATATTTTCTGAGATTGAATTTGTAATTTTTATAAAATTGAAAAATGCATTGCTATGACTAATACTTTACTTTAAGCGTTTTCAGACTGATGTTGATAAAATGTTAATAAACACATTAGAAGCAAATGTTTTTTTAGAAATATTAAATAAGTTATAAATATTTTTCTGTATTTCACTAAGTGATGCAAAATATATTTTAAAGATTTTCTGCTTCATTATGTTTAAATTAAAAGTTATTATTCATTTATTTCAACTACGGATGTAAGATTTATACGTTGTAAAAAGATAACGTTCAGTGTTTAAAGAGTTTATATAATGCAAATATTTATGTAGTTTAGAATGATGCTTTTAGAAAATAGAGCCTTTCTAGACTTTGCATGTTGTAAATATTTATATGAATATAAAAATTTTAATTGGAAATTTTTTCAATTAATTAATTCGAGCAATTTCTATAGAGCAAAAAACGTGCAGATTATTGTAATAAGATGCTATACTAACTCAAATTTTCCGCGAGGCTTCTCAAAAATATATGAAGACGCATATTTTTGTATACCATATTATGTTTATTCAGAAATTCGTTTCCTTTTAAAATTATTTCCACATTAATAAATTTTTTAAATCGTCGGTTGCAAGCATTACAAGCATATATATATATATATATATATATATATATATATATATATATATATATATATATATATATTATATATATATATATATATATATATATTATAATAGGAATAATTTATTCACTGAAAAAACCACAAATTTCACTGTTTGAAAATTTAAGCTGGTCTAATGTTAAGCCATATCATCGGAATCTTGTGCTATAATATAGTTCAAATTTGCAGATACTTAAAAAGATGTTAAAGTGAATCATAGTTTCTTTCAAATTGAGCCATAGTCTTCTGTAATAAAGTTTGAGAAGTCGAATAGTATGGTTTTCAACTTAGCACCATGTTGAGAGTGCTACATAAATATATGTTATGATTCATCAGGTTCAAAAATTTCTAACAGTTTAAGGAGACCTAAAAGTAAAGAGTAGTGGTTGATTTTTAACCAGTAAGCGGCAAATAACATATATTATCTAAGTTTAGAATTAAATAGCAGCAACGACATTTAATACAGTTAAAGAAGGTTATTTAAAAGAAATTTTTCAATCTTTAGCATAAAATTATGCATACTTAATGAAATGAGAATTAAACATTTAAAAAACAATCAGGAAAATATCAGAAGTGTGTTAATACTATTTGGTAATCACAATAAAAAATATTAGTAATGTTATAAGTTTATCTCATGAATGCTAAACAGTAGCTATTTTTTTTTTCAAAATCTTAGCTTACACTTATTTATGCTTTTTTAAGCACTTCAATTTCATTCTCAAATAAATAAATAATATTTAATTCGAATCTTAGCCCGGGCACAGGGCTCTCTCTATACATTTGGGCGAATTAAATGCTTGAAATTTGTCAAGATGACGATACCATCTGATTCAAAAGTCTTATTAGACAGCGAAGTCAATCACATGAGTTCAACTCTTTTTAAATTTAGTTTTGTAACGATGTTTATTTTGTTTTTGTTTCAACGGCTCATTTGATGTGCCCCGAAAGTTGCAGTCGGAATCGCTTTAGAATGAAGAATATGTGTGCCAAGCCTTATTGGACTTCTCCTCTCATTGTTCTGCGGTTCATTTGAACGTTCACTAGAATGAATAGATACCTTGGATAACAAAAGAATAAATAGAAGTTCCAAATCCTTTTGTTTACCTCCGAAAACTATTTACTAAAAATAAAATTTCGGATCTTTCTTCAAAACGGAATTTAAACTGAAATACCGTTATTTTATAATGCAGTTTACTATGTTGATGCATCTAACAGTTAATAAAATATTCAATCTACTATTTTTGAACAAGATTTGGGAAAGCATACTTTATTTAGATAAAACATTTGAAAATATTATGAAGTAAATATTTGTAAAATATTTGCTCATAATAAAACTACTGATATTTTTTTAAATAAGAACAGAGCCTCGTGAAGTTTAAAACAAATATTCTTTTATTTTTAAAAATATAAATAGTAAAGTTTGTGGAATTATCTTAACTTAAATAAAACTCGATACTTTTTAATAGCATTTAAGAGTGAATAAGTTTAAACTAAGGCGTAATATTTACCTAAATATAAATAAATCTGCTTTTAGTTCTTAATAACAACTTCAAAGAGTTTCTTTGCATAAAAATGTAACAATTTCAAAAAGAAACTTTTACGTATTTTTAAAATAGAAAATTTTATAAACACGGACTAAAATTACTAAAAAAAATGAACAGAAAACCCCTTTGGAAAAACTCTTTTTATTTGAACAGCATGATACTTATATTAATACACAAAATATACTTTAAAATTCGAATTGTTACAGTTTCAAATTATCTTCACATAAAAACGTTCAAAGTGTGAGAAATTTTAACAAAAATGTGACTTTTACAACGTATAAACTATTTCAAATAATATTATTTAATGAGAGCAGCATAATTTATTAAATTTTTGAATTATTTCATATTAATAAAATTAAACATCAAAAACATTTAGAAGTTCTCAGGGAGTTTATTTTTTAAAAATTTCGTATGCATGCAGGGGTTTCTCAAAAAAGTTAATTAGTATTATTTTTTTTAAATCGAGTCTAGATTGCCGACAAGATTATTGTTTGGGATAATAGAAAAAATTTTTATTGTAGGAAAATAATAGGATCTATTGATTAAAACTTTAATTATTTTATTTCTACACTCAGAAATAAAGTATGGTTATAACTACCAAAATATGGCAAAGTTTACCGTGCAAATTGGAATACCAAACAGAGAATACCAAACACTAAGAAGCTCGGTAATTTTTGCCAAAGCAGCTAAGTAAAGAATTTGGTAAAATTAACAGCAAAATATGTTTTTTATTATAATGTGAGATAGACTTGATAAATATGGTAAAATTTGCACATTTTTTTCATGATAGTTTAGCATTGCTTAAAAACCATTTATTCGGTTAAATTAACTTTTAAGTTTTGTACTTTATTTTAACATTTGATAATAAGAACTATGATTTTGAAAACCTGAATTTCCAGTTAACCGTGGCATATGGAAGGAAAAATTACCAAATGAATATCTTAAGTACCGTATATTTTGTTTTTATATATCAGAATATAATTTCTTTTACCAGAAATGTCATTACCATATAGTACTTTAATTTTACCAGAATGTTTCCTCTCCGTGTAGGGAGGACCGTTAAAAATGAAGTCCTTTGTATTAAGGTCAAATGAGTTAAACTGAGAACGAACCGAAAATGGCGTCTGCTTGCAGTCCAGGATGGACTTAAGATAAGTTCCTTCAGTTTGCTCAAGAATGAGATCGATATTTCGTGAGTTGTCACTTCACAAGATCGCCATTGCAAACTAAAGAATAGATCTCAGCAAACACTTTTTCGCGTGGGTGGAATGAAGATGTATCTCTTCATAAACGGCTGTCCCATAAACGCAAAAATAAAGTTACGGTCTGGGACAAAATATATGACGGGACAGCATGGCCATCTATCTTGGACGAAGCCACTAGACCAGGTCGTTTTCTGGGAGGATCCCGTAATCGTGCCTGTGGACTAGATATGTAAACAGCTTCTACTACTGCCTAGGGGTGGAAAATGCTTTCTGGAAAATATTCATTCGACAGGAAAAGGCAGAATATTTTATATTCTTCGCGTCGGTTGATGTTCTACGACAGAAGTATTTATGGTAGAGGGATCCGGAATTTTCGATGCAGAAATTAATATTCGAGAAAAGGCATATGAAAACGTCAAGCAAATAAATATTACCAGTCGCACTTAATATAAATATTAGTTTGAGGAGTTGTAGAAGTTTTACTCGGATTTATTTCGTTAAAATAGATGAGAAAATTTTAATATTCATAACCTTATACACTTTGAAACTTACATTTTCTGTTGTATTAATTTATTAAAATCGTTTCAAATTATTTCAGCTTAAAATGTTAGTCTTCTAAAATATCAATGGCGAAAAACATAAAACTAACATGATGCTAATTTTTTAAGCTTTTTGTTTTTATGCGTGTATGTTACAAACAAACTTATTATAAATTTTATAAATGACAATCTTTTTTCTTATTGCAGTAGCATTGAAAATTCTTTTTGCAACGCAATCGTCAACAGCATAAACTTTTTTAAAGAAGAATTTTTTAAAATTTATTTTACATAAAAAATTTTGTTTTATAACTTGTTTTATAATATGAATATTATTCAAATTTTATTTGCTAAGTTTTATCGTACATTATTATTTATAGAAATAAGATAGTTTCTTGCTCAACTAGGAAGTTTAAAAAAAACTTTTAAAATAGATCGATAAAATAATAAATAAATCGTTTTATGATTTTTTAAATAATGAAAATAACCCATCATCCTGTATGTTTTGTCAGATAAGTTTAATTCATAACAAGAATAAAGTAAGTTTTAATATTTTTTTTGACTAGAACATGTACATTTGAAAAAAGTAAAACTGAATTTGATTTTGGTCGATTGGAATCTTATTTGGGAACTTGATTGAATTTCAGTTGTCCCAGAAATAGTTTAATATGCAGAGTGTTTCATAATCACCTCCTTTAATATTTTAATTTTTAAAATTCTTATCAAGAAAGTAAACACTAAAAGTAAACACAAAATGGATTTCAAATTAATATTTCAGCGAAACATAAAGCAAAAACGCTGTCAATATCAAACGAATCACTACAGAGGAAGGCATGAACAGAGAAAAACAGTGCAGCTATTATTTGACACATCTTTAAGTTTCTCTCGTCTTCTTCAAGAGTGATCTGACATATTTCGATTGCGTTTATGTATAATTTATGAATATTTAATGCGTATGCTTTATTGATTTCTTTTTTAATTAGGATCCTTAAAAAATACAAAAAAAGCCTGTGATTATGCAGTACTCTGAATTTATGCGTAATAAATTTATTTTTTATATGATTTGGCTTCATTTATCTTATCACCCAATTTAAAATCGTTGAAAACAATGTTTTTTAGGCATAACTATAATTATTTTTTATTTATTAAATGTTGTATTGCCTAATATCATCATCAAAATGTAGTTTAATCTATTATTGACAAAAATTTATGTTGTTTTCAATTTTTTTTTCTTTCTAAAAATGAAGCCAAATCATAATGTAATGACGCCAATTTGAACTACATTCACCACACCCAAAAAACTCATTTTAAGTGAGTTACCAAAAAGACTTACACCATGAACATCTTAATAGTCTGCTGGGAGACTTCTAGGGATTGGTCATGCAAAATAAAACAATCTTGACAGTGCAGCTGTCTTGGCCTATCAAATCATAACGTGCGTTGTGAGAAAAATTTGCGTCCAGATTTCAATCTTGATTTTTTAAAAGATATATTTTTTTTGATGTTACGACACGAAATTATACAAAGAGAATTTTATTTTTCTCTTTTACTTTATTTTTTGACAGTATGTGAGAAGAGGGTGGATGTGATCATTTTGAATTACCGAAAAATTGCGTAAAGAATTACGTAATTTCTCACGTAACATATTTAGTTATTTATAAATGAATGTTTTTTGTCATGGTATTAGGAATATAACTCTGTTTTTTTAGACAAACTGCCTACCAAAAGTAGTTATTAATGGTATTAAAAATATGATGCAGTTTTTTTGGAGTAGAAATCTGCAATCGATAACGCTTAAAAATAAGTTTAAAAAATAGAATTGTTTATTTTAAATCAGAGTAAAATGTATTAAATTGCATATAGTATTAAGAATAAGAAACTGATTTGAGAAAAATTGACAATGATTATGTTTTAATATATGATTTTAAGAATAAGTTATTAAATTTGTACCGAAAAAATGGATCAATAATTTGACTAAAACTAGCTGAAGATAGTGACATTGTTTTTGAAATCACTGTAAAAAAATTTCCGCTGTACATGATTTTAAGTATAAGATACTAATTTTACCGAAACAATTATCAGTCAATTAATTTTAATGCATTTTATAATGTAAAAATACTAACTGTTTTGATAGAATTGCCAATAAAAAAGTTTTTATTCATAATATTAAAAATCAGATATTGGTTTTAATCAGCAGAAATTTCCGCTCTTAAAATAACTTTGAGCATAAAATGACTTTTTAATGCATCGAATACGTAACTACTTAAGTAAGATGTTGAAATTATGGATCAAAATTTCCAATTATAGAAACCTATAAAAATAACATTTCATAAAAATTTTTTATTTTATGAGAAACGCATATTACGAAAATTGTAGATTTTAGAGATGGGTCCTAAAATTGATATTAACACTCTAGCTATTCATAAGTTTATTCAATTTTATTTAAATATTTATTGAAAATTAATATTCATTGACATACATAGAAATATTTATCAGAAAATTGTTCCTATTATTACTATAATGTTTTTAGAATCCAACAAAAAGCTTTTAAAGCTATGTGTAAATTCCGAATTTTTTTCTTAAAAAAAGAACATTTATTTCAAATGAAGAAGACATTCTATCTCAATAATTTAAATTGAATAAATTATTTTTTTGCCATTTAAAATGTAATAGCTTTAGAAAAGAATTTGCTTATGACATTTTTATTGTTTTTATTAACTAATTTTATTTATTTTTAAGATTAAATTAATTTTTAAAGGATAAAAAAATTAATACAATGAATTATAAGATATTTAAAATTTCCTAATGAAATGGTCAAACACTATAAAATTTAATTATTTATGAAATAAAATAACTGAAAGAAAAAATAAGTGTAAAAATCTGTTCATAATATTAAAACCATTGCTTTTTAAAAAAGTAGAAAGTTTGTTATATGAGAAATGTATTTAGAAATAATTAGGAAAAATGATTTTGGGATTATTTTAGCTATCTTAGGAAAAAACCAAATTATAATGACTCAATCAGGGAAAGCATTTTAAAAATAAGTTTATTTTGTAATAGGAGTTACGGAAAATATCGTATTCAAATTCCATCATTAATTTATTTTCAAATCGTAATTATTTACTATTTAATTACTCGGATTACTAAGATTAATAAAATTTATAAGTTCACATAGTTAGTAATTAAGTTATAATTAAAACTCACATTAGCAACTAACAAAGTTCTTCCGAAATTTATTTGTTTCATTTAGAACAAAACAAATATGTGTTTCTTCATAAAACAACGAAGAATTAAATCTTCTTTTACAATAGTTCTAGCAAAATTCTATTTGTTTATCTTAATAAAGTCCGTGTTTTTAATATAGTTCTAAGAAATGTTTAAGAGAAAAACTATTTTAAAAAAGAACTTTTTTCTTTAAAAAAATGCTTCTTAAAATTAATTTTCATTAGATAGTAAAAGTAAAATACTGTTGTATTTTTAATACCTCTAAAGAGTTCGGGGAGTATAAATTAAAAAAGTTAATTGTGATTTATTCTTGTTCTTTAAAATGTAAGTAAACTCTTTAAACTCTGAATAAAATAGTTATTTAGCATAATTGTTAAAAATTATAATTCTATATCTAATCAAATATAAACTTCTTAACCTCAATGAAATAAAAACAATATGCTAAAATGATAATTAATTTTTGTTTTAGTATGTAATTACCTAAAGAAAAGGGATTTTTTATTATTTTGAAGAACTCTTATAAATATAATCCCTAATACAAATTTAATTCCAGCTCTTTGTTGAAAGATTTATTGATAATAGTTTTGGTTTGGCATTTAAAAATCTAAGCATTTTTAATTTGAGGAAATTTTATATTAAATGTATTTGGAATACATTCTAGAGGAGAACAATTTTTCCGTCTTTTCTTTCATTATATTTTTTTGTGAATAGAAAATATTAATGTTTTTATTTAACGCTAAAGAACTGCGGGATAAATAATTAATAACTTGTTTGAAAGGAAAGATAAGAATATTGTTATTATTGTGTATAACTAATTTATTCAGAAATTAGTTTGAAATTAGAAAACAACTTAATTACTAAAAATATTATTAAAGCTGCTTTGATATTGCTTTTTATTTGTTTTAATATTATTTATTGTATATTTTAACTGGTGAATAGTTTAAGGAACAAATTAAAAAAAAATTTAAGCCTTCACATCTTATGTAGATCTATTTTTCGTGAAAGCTTTCATCAGCATTTCCTCTGCTGTTTATATATTTAAAAGCAGTACATACATAAAATAATATTTTTTTGAGAAAGATGCAGATTTTATTAAATTTACTATCAGTTAAGAAATTTTATATACGAAAATGTCATACAGTAATTTAAAATTTTTATGAATTATTTAGTATTAAATTAGTTTAATAAAAATTATAATTACAAAGAAGTTATAAATATTATATTTGGTAAAAAGCCTAGTACTTAAAATTATTAAGTATAATCTAATTTTAAGAACACAAACATGTTTATAATGGAGTTGTTATTTATTAAAAAAAAGGATAGGGGATATTTAAAATTAAGACATTTAAGTTAGAATAATCATAAGCATAAAACATAGTTTATTATTAGACATTTCAAATACTCAAGTTTTAAATTATAATGGAAGGAAAATGAAACCTTTCTAAGCTTATGTGACTTTCTGAAACGCTTATTTTTACATCACAAACGTTAAAACATTGATATTATTTGTGGAGTGGGGAAATTTCTTTGTTTTTCTTTAAAAAAAAAAAAAAAAAAAAAAAAAATACGCATAACACATTAAATATTCAAGAAAGAGGTTAAAAATTTTAGGTTAAAAAATATAAGACTTAATGCATGACTAAAATTTTTTTAAATATATTATTTGCATTTTATTTTAGATTTAGTTAATGAATTACAAGGCAAGGACAAATGATCAAAAATGATGTTATTTAAAAAAAAAAAAAATGCTGCACCTATAATGTAGTTACAAAAAGGATTCGAGGTTTTCCCTTTCCAGTTGGCAACCCTTGTCCTCCAAGAAGTAATAAAATAGTGATAATGGATCATCTATGAGTACACTCATTGCATTTTCGAAAGCGACGAGTATTGCATGAACAGATCACAAACGGCCACTGCTAATTTATTTCCTGAAGCCATGATAATTTAGAGTCAATAATTAGAAATACTTTAAAACGCTGGCAATCAATTCTGTCTGTAGAGCCATCTCGTTGCGAGACGACGTTTAACCACATTCCGACAAGGCAATAAAGAAGCTTCTGCAGAATTTAAAATTGAAGGTCTGGTGTCACTCATCTTATAGTTCACATCTGCCCTTATGTGACTTCCATATCTTCGATATGAGTTAAAGAAAGTATTCAGGAGTCATAGGTTTCAAATAAATGACGAAGTCAACGTGCACGTGCATAACCTTTCCAAACAGTTATTAGTAATTTTTTTACGATCAGGGCATTGTGTGACTCGTGTCAGAATGCAAGATGTTTTTGCATGACTGGTGTTATTGTTCTAATGGTATCCTACTTTCGAGTTTCAATAATTAAATTTAATAATTATATATATATATATAAAAGTCATTTGTACAAGTGTGCATATTTAAGTAAAATACACAATTCTGCTTTAAAATTGATTGAAACCACTACAATCATAAAAAAAGTATTTGAATAAAAAACAATCAAATAAACTATTACTAAGTTATAATGGGTTATGAGTATGTTTGAAATTCAAGAATATTCCAATTGTTAAGGACATATAAAAGTTTATTTAAAGAAGTACTAAAAACAACGCTGTATATATTTAATATCAAATTAAACGCTCACTAAGCACAGTATTTTTGCCGAAACTTCAATAAACTAGCTAACAATTAGTCTGATCTATTAATCAAGCATCGTTTATTACCTTCTAATTAGTCTCAAACAAAAACAAGATGACCGTGACATTTTTAAGAATGTCACCCTAGAACATCCTAAACAGCTGTTAATGCATCACTTTATGATCGCGTCGCTTTAAAAATATAATCGTTGATTCAGAAAGCTGTGTTTTTATTGCACTCCCCGCTGTGCAAAGAGCGTTTTAATAGTATCAAGACACGAACGCGAGTTAAAAAATAGCCGCACGAATTAAACGAGCTTTGCGTTTATTAAGGCTCGGAGTTAATTTTCCAGTTAGCGCTTCTGTAATTGAAGAGGCTGATGCAAGGAAAGGAAGGTCAAATGTATAAACTTGATGAGTTGTGGTTTTACATTTTCGTCTTTTCGGTGTTAAGCCGAGCTTAAAATGGGATAGATGTGTGGTGAAAAATGAATTATGGTTTCGTGCAGAAACCTGAAGTTATGCACTGGCAAAACCAATAGTTTAGGCTGTAAATTTTAACTTTAAGTGTGATTTTACTGCGAAAAATTTCCGAGGGCGAATTATTAAATGGCGTTATTAAAATTAATTTAATGTATGTTTAGAGAAGAATAAGATAAAATTTCATCTTTAATATTTAAAGTATGTTGCAATCTATGTTGCTTATTGGAAGCATTTTATACAACTATTCTTCAAACTTTTAAGAGATATTTAAAGCTTTATTGTTTTATTTAACTTATTACTATTATAAGCGCTGAAAAAGGGAAGAGAACTTTCAGCAATATATATTATAATATTAAAATTCTATATTAAAAATTCTGTATTGCTTTCTGAGAAGCACCAATAAAAGATAGAATGTCTGATTCACATTTCAAAAATATTCTCCATCATTAAAAAAAAATAAATATCATTGTTTCTATGCGTTCTTAAAAATGTTTTTAAGCGACACATGCCCAATTAAGAAGTTTGGTGTGCAATCATTTCTAAATCTACAATTATGAAACTTAAGTTAAGTGGTAACAAGGCTTAACTCAATATTTATTTCATGAATTGGTCAAATTAAAGTACACTGTATAAAGTTAGGTGTAGAGTTGCCCCATTTTTGGTGTTTATGTTAACTGAATAAATTTTAAATACATAACTGTAGTTATCGAGCGAAAAATAATATAAACAAAAAAAAATTTTTGAAGAAAAATTAAGGCGAATATATTACTAAAAATTTGCTTTATTTTTCAAACGAAATATGTTTTCAAGGAAGGCATTGAATTGATTCTAATGCGCATGAAAATATGTTTTGTCAGTCAAATAAAAAATGAATAAAGAAATAAATAAAACTATAACAGTGAAAAAGTAAATAAAAAATTTGACTTATGCTCTGCAAAATTTTTTTGTTTTGTTTACCTTAACACTAAACATGGCAGCAAGTATGTCCCAAAATACAGCGTATAAAATGCCATGATTATGGTTCAAACTACTAGTATAACGGAACAACTAAGAATCAATTTTATAAACTGTGTAGTTTAATTTTTAGAAAAAAATTATTATGTTTGGATCGCATCCAGAATCAAGGGATTGTCGGATTGGTGTAATCGTTAATATTATGTACTAAATACATTGTTATAAATTTTGGGGAGCTTCAAATTTTCTGTATCATTAATACGGTGCAAATTTTAACTGTATTCTGTTACTTCTTAAACTAGATAAAATGATACCATTGTTCAACTTGAGCAGCAATATGGATCGATTTGGTATTCAATTAAACTTGAAGCAACTTTGCACCACATTGTGGTATAAGGTGTCGACTTTTCAGTGAGTGTAGCATTAAAAAGATTGGTTGTTGGCAATTAAGATTTTTATTTTCGGATATTTGCAAAGCAGTATAGTTTTAAAGAAAATTTTCAATTCGTTAAATAATGGTTGAAATGAATATTGGAACATTATGTATTGAAAATATGAATGGATTTAAGAGTATCTCGAGTTTTAAAACCATCATGAAAATATATTTAAATAGTAATAAAAAAATTAATTTAATTTTATACTTCGAAGCAATATAGATATATCGAGTTCGTTTTGAAGAATCCAAGGATCATCGCAAACTTGAACGCAATAAGTACTGAGCTCATTAGAAGATGAATATATTCCACAACTGGTCATGCATTTATTGTGCCTTCAATTGTATTAGAAACAAATAGAATAATATCGCCAACGTTAATGGTAATAAATTAATCAGTATGATCTGATGGTCTAGACAGTGATAAGGTTGGCGATAAGAGGGATATTGGTATTTGGCGAGGACAGTCCCCTATCCTATCCTAGGCATGTGTCAAGGGGAGCTTTAGACAATTTGACAGTTCGCTCGACTTCATGAAGTGATTATCTTCAGCATAGCTAGGGCGGAAACTGACAGTGCCTGCAATTTCTTTTCTTTTGCCAGTGCCTTGGCAACTGTCAGGCTTTTAGGTAGTGGCTATCTGTTGTTGACTGTTGGGAAGGCGATTCCTTTTACCTTGAAAGTTTATTACTGTCTTTCTGAGATAGAAGATAGTGAACAGGAGAGAGATTATTTCGAGGGTTGGGCCATTTGTTAAAACGGGACCCTCTTTCGCTCTTATTTTTCACGAGGAATGTGTTAAAAGTTGGGGGAGAAATTTATCTTTGATGAACGTGATTGGAATAATGAATTAAGTCCCTTTTTTGGCTTATAAATCAAGGGATATATAAAAGAATGCAAAATAACTTATGACCCTCTTTTGCAAACGTTTTAATAGAAAAAAAAAATAAAGTTTTATATAAAGATATTATAATGCTTTCTAGGATAGCGTCAACAAATATTATACAGTTCTCAAGGTTAAGGTTATAAATGCTGAATTTTAAAATTTTTAAACATCTAACTTTTCTCATCAAATGGTGATACTCACCAAAAATACTCAAAATGAAATTACAAAAATATTTTCAGCTAAAATAGTAACGCCGCTAAACTGAGACGAGGTGATCAAGATGCAGAATATAAATCACTGTGCTCTCCACTTCCTTCTAGTTGTCATCATAGCACACTCAATAGTAATGAGTTTGTGACATGTCGAAAATTCATATTTTCTTCACCTCCTACTAGCGCCTTCTTTACTGACGAAAAAAGTACCGTTTCAATTCTATTTCAAGTTATTTTAAAGTAAGGATAACGTTTCGAGGAAAAGAAATAGATGTTGCTCTCTAACTTATTACCCATGACCGAAATTCAGAGAGACGGTAAATTTTACTGTCACGTGTTTAGTTTGTAGCACATGAACACTTTATAATAAGTTTGTTTAGACGCTATTTACTTAGTAATTGCTCATTATCTAAAATAGTGCGCTAAAAAGTCTGCGAGCCTTTGAAACACGTAAGACAACAAATGCACGCACTTAAAATATTATATTTTATTATTATTTAATAAAACAATCTACCTTAAAATTAAAAAAACAACAACTTATTTTCAGTTGGTTTATCGTATAAAGTAATTTTTCAGAAATAAGTTATTTTCACAAACTACAATTTTTCAGAAACTACAGGTCATAAGGAATTGTACTTTCTTTAAATGATTATAATACTTTGATAATTAAAAAAAAAAAGCTTGTCATATACATACTGCGAAAAATTCTGAATTTGACTAAAATAAAAAGTACTGGCACTTAAAGTGCCACTATTATTTATCGTAAAATACATTTTAACCAGTTTATTGTACGGGGCATAAAACCTGATATGACATAATTTTTACAGCAATGATTATCGCAAATTAAATAAATTTAATCACTCCAATTAAATAAATATCATTGTAAAAATTACGGTATAATATTTTACGGTAAAAATGAATTTTACGAATAATGCACCCAAAGTGCCGGTATTTAATACCGTAATTTAATTCAGAATTTTTCACAGTGTAAGCGATTAAGGCTTGTAATTTCAAGAAATGACAATAACGCTTTTAATAATTTAAAATGGTTAGTTATTTAGACTGCTTTAAAGAAATGCTGTTTCAAGCAATGACAACAACGCTTATGAATATAAAATGGCTTATTATGTAGGCTACTTTCAAGAAATGAAAATTCTTCATGTAATTCAAAATGAAAGGTACACGAGTCGCTATTTAAATTACGCTACACAGTTTCACAAAAGTACATTTCTTTTCAGAATCTGCTACCAAAGATGTAAGAAATGTTTAAAATATTTGCTTTACTTTTTACAGTTAATTTATATTGAGTAATGCGTTTATATTTCAAAAAAGCAATTTATATAAATCAAGATGGCATTAAAGTTTCACTGTGCTTATTTTCGAAAATTCCTCTATATATTTTGAAATAAAAAAAAAATCCACTCTATCAGGTAGTGAATATCTAAACAAATAACATTTTCTTATAAAATCACCGAAAACAAACTTTCATAAGCAAAAAAAAAAAAAAAAAAAAAACAGAAATCGGCCCCATCATATCTAAGATACCATATTGCGTGCATTGTTGTGATGTGCGATATATTTAAGTACCCTTATTCTTAGAAGAACCCTTATTTAGTTTTCTTTATTTTTTGAGGATGTTTTCTCCAGAAAGAGAAAGTGCAAGAAATCGGAAAAAACATAAAAGATAACGCGTTTGTTCTCATAAAAGGATGCTTCTTCTTAGATAAAGCTAACTCGCAGCAGTTTCATTACCATTTCTATCGGATAACAAAGTACAGGGGGGAGGGGGGGCAAAAAAAGGGGTTATGAACGCCCCCTTTTTCTGAGATTTTTATCAGAATGAAATCAAGTGCGACGGACAGAGTCTTGCCTTTTGCCGTGTTAAGCAACTGAAGCGGAAAACAATCCAATTCTACAATTGAGAGGATGGAAAGAAAAAAAAAAAGAAAAAAAGAATAGAATCGTTTTTATTGAACGGGAAGGAAAGGGTTTAACAACATTCTGGAAACATTTTTTTTTTCTTTTTTACATAGTGGAACGATAAAAACGTGGAAAGTAATTTCCGTATCGTTGGTGGAAATATAGACGTTAGATAGTGTAGAGTTAGTCTGTTTTGGGTAATGGGCTTTCAAGAATATTTTAGTTGTATAGGAATTGCATAAATAGAAAGCAATATATACTCAGCTTTAGGTAATAGTAAAAACTAGATAATGCTGTTGCAACAAATAGCTAAATTTTCTTAATAGTGAAATATAAGTTATTTTTAAATAAATCGATATTTATTATATATTGACTTATGGAAATTTAAATTATATTTTCAATAGAATGACTCTATAATCTCTAAAAATAAATAAATAAACTATTTATGTAACAGTTCTCTTAAAGACTAGGGGACTCATTTAATAATTACTTTTAGAACCAAAACTATAATACTCATGGCGCATATAAAAGAAGGATAAACTTTTGTATGCAATGTGCAATTTTTTAAAAAAATTATCTCAAATTCTCGAGCTTTATAACATTTTATTTATGGCAGACTAACGTTTGTGTAAACTGCATCATTACTTCTATCGGTTAAAGTTATTAAGTAATTATCGAAAATGAGACATAAATTAAAGTTAACCGAAATTAAAGCGGAACACTGTTTCTTTCTGTAATGTCAAAACTAAGTGCTATTTGCAATCATTCCATGCGTTTCGTTGGCGCATGCGCCGCGGTTTGTTTATGATTTGAACTTCAGTTGTCTGAAAATTAAGTTTCAGGCTATTAGATTATTGCTTAGAGTGTTAAAAGGAAATATTTACCGTATTAAATTTTTAACAATTAAATTAAGCACCTGAAATTTTTTCACGTAGTATTGTATCAAAACAAAATAAATTTGATGAGTTTTCTTAAATTCCCTTTTTAAATTAACAAGTAATTCTTTGTTATTAACTAACATGCTGGAGCTTTTTATAACCCTTTCACGCCGGTAAAGTAGCGAAAGTATAGCTTCTGAACTACTTTGCGATTTTTCTATTTATCAACTTTTTTTTTTTAAGCAAATTGTTTCAAACCCATCAAAAGTAAATTACATTTGCAACATTAAATAAATCTTACAAGTCAAAACAATGATTTAAAATAAATTTAGAGCTACTTTCTTAAGACATTTTTTTAAAAATTTATTAATGTTATTAATGTTTTAAATGATTCAATGAAACAATGACTATTAACACAGAAACAGTTCAGTGCTCTCCGAGTTGTATCAAGATTGGTTCGCAAATAGAATGAGATGTCTGGCAACAAATGGAGTGTCATTGGCGTACTGCCCAATCGAATATCATCCATCAAAGTTGAAAGGTTGAAAATGTTTTTTCAGTTTTTTTCCTTTACATTCTTTTTTACACCGTGTATGTGAAAAGTTCAGTGTGTTACATGCTGCTCTAGTAGAAATCTGTGAAATTGGATAGAACGCTAATTATTTTCGGAAGAAAGCCTTGTGCCGTAATTCTTCAGTACAGAATGCTTCGTTAGTGTATTGTTGAAAATAATGGAAGACGTTAATTGCTTTTAAATTTACTTTCGTACTTTTGTATTTTATTTAGACATTTTCAAGATAAAGGGCTTGGTGATGAACATTGTTCACCGACTCTTTGAGACTTAAACTTTATTATTGATTTTAGATATTTGTATGTATGTTTAGTATTGTTTCAGAAGAAAAAAAATTAAACAGGTATATTCAAAACATGTTTGTATTTTCAATAAAAAAAAGTGAAGTACTCATGCAACAGCTATATGTTGGTCAAGAAGATCATAAAGATTAGCGTTGTAGGATTTCGAGACAACATGAAAATGATAGCAATATGGTCAACATTGCGCACCGGCCGTATTTACTGGTCGTATAAACTGGTACCAAGAGATCAAAAATTGGATAAATTTCAAAATGCCACTGTAGCCGGATCATTATTTTTTTAGGGACAGCTTAATGTCTTAACCACTTTGCCGTCATGACTTGTATTTTCGATTAATAATGCGAATAAAAATGTGAACAGTTCCAATGTGTGAAATTCCGGATAAAATTATGGTATAAAGTACCGGTTTTCTGACTGTAATATTCGCAAAATACATTTTTACAGTAAAATATTATACCGTAAATGTTACAGCAATATTTATTCGATGAGGGTAATTCAGTGATTCTACTGTAATTATTACTATAAAAATAACGGTTCATCAGATATTTTGTTCCTAACATGTTCCTGTAAAAGTGGATTTTGCGATAAAAAGTACCGGCAACCTGAGGGTCGGTAATTTTTACTATAATTTGATCCGGAATTTTTTTCAGTGTAGTTATTAAAACAAGTTCAAAGAAAGATTTTATACGCATGGTGTTTCGAAACCGTTGTCTAATTGCAAATTTTTATAATCCTTGTTAGACCTGTAAGCTTTAGAGATTTGAAATTGATATTTAAGTTAGAAGCGTCATTAAATTAAGGAAAATTAATGAGCACAATTATGCATTCAAAATAAAAAAAAATGGGTCAATTGATAAAGTTGAAAAATGTTTCTAAGATAATACTTCTAAGACGATTCTTCACTTGTAATTTCTTTTATTCGACTATCTTACAAATCAAATTATTGTTATTGTAATTTCACCAGTGATTCGGTATTTTGATGAAAAATACCAATGTTTAAGGTATTTCTATTTAATTGCAACTGCGTTAATGTGTATTAACTTTAATCAGACAGAAAAGTCTGCAAAACCAGAAACTTTGATAAAGCAGAAATTTGCTTTAATTGAACCAATGTCAAGTCGTAAGTATGAAAACTAAATAATAAGGATTTAGGAACTTTAGATTATAAAAGATATTTAGATTTAAATATAATTAGATTTAAATTATGTTTAGATTTAAATTATATTTAGATTTAAATTATATTAAGATTTAAATAATATTTTATTATTTAAATTAAAAGAAATGCTTTATTAAATAATAACTTTTTTCCAAAAATTATAAAATTATTTCTTTTCATTTTCCACGTAATGTTCTAGTTATCACTTACATTAATTAGCACAGTCCAAAACATATTTTTATTTAATTTTGATTATTTTTTGTTATCTTTGTTTATGAATGCATTTTTATGTGTACTAGTTAATTATTTTACGAAGAAGGAACAGCTTTAGCAAGCAATAATAACACTATTTTGGATAAAATAATTAAACAGCGAAGGATAAAAAGTAAATAAAGGAAAGACAATCAAAAGACTAAAATGTAATGGAATAAAATATTCAAAGATAATGTATTTTTTTGAAATTATGTTTCCTTTAAAATTATTTTTCTTAAAATTTAATTTTGATATTATCGTTTAAAAATCTTAAAAATATAGAAGGCACATAAGTATATAGAAGGTATATAGAAGGCACAAAACTTATCCACACGTTAGCCTAAATTCTATGACATTTGGGAGAACTATTTTAAAAGTGAAAATAAAGTAAAAAGATTAAAAAAAATTTTTTTTTAGTGAAACTTAAGAATAAATTAGGAATAAATAACTTCCGCTTATTTTTCGCTAATAAGCAAAGTTAAATTAAGTAACGATAATTTGGAGTGCTAGCAAACGATATGATTTTACGTCACTCTAGCGTAAATTTTGGGTTTTCAACAAGAAGTTCAGCGGATTCGAGATCTCTTAAAAAAAGCAGAGGTTCCGACAAAAGAAAAATTCTAAATATATTCCGTGTTTCTTGATGTGGCACCAACTCATTTTCTGGATCGAAAAAAAAAAAAAAAAAAAAAAAATTGCACGTCTAATTTGTCTTAAAGAAACAAGTAGGTGCTACCTCGTTTCCCCAGCTGTGGTTGCAAACAGCAACTCGTGGCAGTATGCCATGTATATATCCTTAGTAAGATTTAAAAGAAAAAAAAAAAAATGGCACAGAAAGTGTTCCATTCATACAATTCTACATGACGTCAAAATGGAAAAAAAAAGTTCTACTATCGACCTCTACGACCCCCATATTCCTGGGAAAGGAAGAAGTTGACTTAATTACTTTCATTCGGCAAACTCAAGGGAAAATTTTTTTTTTATTGTTGTTTGTGTAACAACCTTCTTCTTGCAGTTTAGTTTGTTTTAACTTATCATCAAGTATAAATTGATATGGTTTATGTTCTTATTTGTAAAACAAAGAGCTATTTGGTTGAACACATTTAGTGATATTCCAATAAATTCTAGAATTTTTTTAAAACTTAAATTACTAATTTTTGTGTACCGTTTATTTAACATTATTTTAATTTTCATCGCACCCACCTCACAATATTACTCACAATTTAATATATAAATAAATTGATTTCTTTTCATTTTTATTTAAAATGCGGCAAAACGTTCCATCAACTTAGATACTTCCACGACAAACGTTTGCGAATTGGATTCTAACCAGGTTTCATTTTCAAAATCGGGTGTCTATTTTAACATTTGCTTTAAAACTCAAGGTAGGTGAGACCTCTAAAGAGAGAGATAAAGGGAAAAAAAAATAAAGGATTTTCGAAACGCTAGTAAATAATCCCATCTCCCTTAATTTTCTTTCTTTATTTTGAGATCTCGAAAGACCACACAGATTGTTTGGATTCGCTTTTTTGTTTCACACTTTTCTCAACAGCGAATGAATGTTGGGAGTAAACAACGAAGTCTTTAAGACAAATCTTGGAATGCTATGTACGATCTTTTGTTTAGAAGAACCTATTTTAAGACGTCTGTTTTCTGTTACGGGCTCATGATTGTATAAAAGAAGAATTGTTAATAAAGTCATAAATTCAAGAGAGGATTATTTGGAATAGTCATCATAAGGAAAATAGTGATATTTATTTAGTTGAGGGGAATTATTCATTAATATCGTTATCACCTTTTGCACAATTTATTTTCCATCTTAGTGTCATTGTTAATATTAATTAAATAATAACATCGGCAGAATCCTATTCTTTTCTCAAAATCATATCATTTATTTAATATTTAATATAGTTTTCGTTTTTTAGCAAAATACTTTCTAATTTCGCGCGAGTTTAAATTCAGGTTAGCACTTAATACGTTAAGAATGTTTTTTTTATGACGATTAAAAGAATTTAGTTTTAAACTGTTATTAAATGAAGTCAAATGTTTTAAATTTTAAAGTAACATCAATATGCAGAAATTTTTTTTTTTTTTTTTTAGAAAATATAAGAAATGTCTAAATAAAAAGCTCTAATTTAATCTTCGGTTGCTTTTGAGCATAGAATTACTTAATCCTATTACTATATCAAACCATGTTTAGTTTTTTATTAATCATTACAGGGTTATGGTAGCCCAGTGGTTAGAGAATCGGACTCCGGTCCGGAGGAGCAGGGGTTTGGTCCTTGACTCCGCTAAGGCGCGACGAGAACTGTGGAATAGGAAGCTCTGTGAAATAGAAAGTCCTGTGATCGGTCTCTGAGCAGTATCATATGTACTGGGACCTGGAGATAATTTCCTTCCCCTTCAGATTTATGACTAATTCGAGAAAGTGGCCTCACGAATGAGTGGTGCTGCTACTATCTATCCGCGGAGTTCTGAGCTGAGCTTTTACCTTTGAGACGCTATCTTACCAAGCGAAAGGAGCACCTTCCTGACTTAATTCGTTATATGCCAATGGTTGGTAAGCACGGCCTGTCCATGTGCCAATAGAGACAACAGCAACAACATCAATTATTATATATCCACGAGTTTTGTTTAAAATTAAATAAAAATTTAGATAAAAATAGTTTAATTCGATAGAAATATAGCTAATTGCTGAAGTTCATTCACAACTATTTGAAAACAAATTCCTGCGTAGAAATTATCTCGGAATAATAAAAGACTAATAATAGCTGAACAAAGTGGGCGATATTTATTTAATTAAAAATGTGTGAGCGCTAAGAGAACAAAAGTTTAGTAAAACTTTTTAAACATATGCCAGTAAATAAAATGAAAATTATTTAAATCAGCTTAAAATCAGTATTAAAAAAAAAAAAAAAATCATATTTAAGTATTTAAACTTAGTGATTTAATCGTAAATCTAAAGGGAAAAAGAGAATTATTTTTCCAAGATAAATCCAATTTTATTTCTAGTAGTTAAACTTATTTTATATTTTATATAAATACCCGTTCAAAAGTCACATTAACCTCTCGCAAGTCAAGCATCACGTAGACGTCCATTAGACGTTTAAATCAGGTCCGAAATAGACACGATTCTCAAGATCGTTAGAGGTTTCTCCCCCATTACTGTTTGATAGATAATTTCGCTTTCTAAATCAGTTCTGCTAGTTTCCTACTTCAATTTTCCAACCGCAACCATCAATTCTCTGCTCATTTGAGTACCTATTTCGGGATTGTTTCGAGTTTCTCGGGATTAATCATTGGAAGATTCTTGATTGCAGCAACTCAGTTATTGCACACCGAGATTATTGTATTTTTAATATGTAATAAGTCACATTTCACTCGCTCGATACACTTTGATTCTAATTTTAAACCGAGAATCAGCGGAACATATTTATATCAATAAGACGCAGATTTTGCATGATGTATTTTTAGAAACGAATGCATTTCTGATTAAAATATAAATAATTTTGATTAAATATAAATAAGTTTTTATCGTCAACAACAGACGAATAAATCTCATGGCATGTAATTCACTAAATAAAGAAGATACTGATATGTGATGTAATAAAATAATAAAAAAATAATTAAAAAAAATATAGTGATATTCTTTTTTATTTGTTACTTTTACTTGTTGCAACATTATCTTCTGTTTTTATTACGTTATTGATTTTGTTTAAGTACACTAAATTATGGTAAAATAACCGGCAGCAATCTCTCCATTCAATTAATCGTTAAGTTTTCCGTAAAAAAACATTTCTAACCTTTACGTTAATAAAACTGTTTCCAAGTAGCATGTTTAAAAAACTATGAATATAAAACTATAAATTTTTTAAACTAGCGTGGTTTCAAAACCGTAAAAACTAAATTTAATTCGATATCGGAGATAGTTTAGCAGCTTGATGGTGCTGCCATCTATGCGTGAATGAGAGTACCGTATTCTAATAGCCCAGGGTAACAAATTTGGGAGTACGAAACAATGGAAATTTTTCGTTTGTTGAAGAAAATGGGAAAGTATTGTGGTGTTAACGATGGGACTCGAACCCTTATTTTGTCGGTCATAAGACCGACAGATTAACCCTCTCGGCTATAATATGTAACTATCTGCAAGGAACCAAGTGGCTTCATTAGATAAATCTAGTTGGTACGATAAAATTCTGTTTGTTTAACCATATTATTTAAAAACAGTTAATAAACAGTTTTTCTCACTGATAACAACTTGAATACCATCTTATTTATGATTGTTAGACTGTTTTGCTCGAATATATATGGTAAAAAACTAATTAGATAAATTGTTATTTAACCATTTTTTTCCGAGAAATTTCTAACAATGTAGTGAAGAGTAATAGCTAAAAATCAAGCTGATTCCGTTTCTTTATTATTTTTAATATTTTGTTAAGTAATGCTGTAATATTGGTTTTTTAATATCATCATCATGTAAACGTGATACCAAACACCATCGAAATATTCTTTAAGAATTGAAAAATACTGACAAATTAGAAGAAAAATAGAGTAACGGATAACACATCTGGTACTTAATAAATAAATATTATCTAAGTTCTAGTTGATAAATAAATATTATCTAAGTTTCGTGCTTTATGTTCTTAGATAACCTAGTAATTGGATACTTGCAAGTGACGTCATCGCAGGTAAATCATGGCATTTGTCGATTCCGAAGTCAATCAGGTTCGACACACATGCATGATATCTCTCACAGGTATCTAATTAAATCCGATTTAAATCACATGGTTAGGCATAATCACTTCACTTCTTCAAGAGTTTTAAATACCAAATGATAAAAATTTTCCTTTTAAATGAACATTTTACATGTAATATTTTATAAGCGATTAATTCTTTAGATGAAGAACAATTTGCAAAACAACAGTTATTTTGGCAAAAACATAAAAATTGGAATGCGATGAATTAATAAGCAACATGAACAAATACAAACATGAACTTTTAAATCCACAAAATAACATTATGTAAGGCAATTACAGAGTTACACTGCTTTAATATTGTCTTTCTGAATACATTTTACAGATGTTCTGTTCTGTAGCTATGAGCGGTCAGAAATATATATATTGTATCTCTTTAATTCTTCAAGTATGTACCACACATACGCATATGCATATATAAAAAACAAATTAAAATTTAAATATTATTCAATTCATGTTTTGTTATAGTATACGATTTCGAAATTTAAAAAAAAATTGAGAATAGTTTCAAATGTAACATCTGAAAGTTATTATAAAAACAAAAACGTAATTCAGCCATAATGTATTTGAATATGGATTAATTATGTAACAGGTAAGCTTATGATAATAATGTAAAGTCGGTCCTTTTGAATAGTTACAATTTACTAAGGTTAATAAATGTAGATTTAGTCAAATGAATTCTGTTTTTTTCCTATTAAAGCGAAACAGAATATTTGAATAGCAATAGTTGAATTACAATCATTCAATATTAAAAGACTGCAGAAGTATAAGAGATACGATTCATTTAATGCTAAAAACTTCGTCGCGAAGGAAAAATAATTTTTACACTAGAAAATTTAATTCAAATAAAATCGAATCAAGTTTAATTGTGTTTGAGTTAAATCTTTCATTTTATGCTTTAATTTTAACAATGTGTTTTTATTTAACGCAATCTAGCGCGACCAGAGAAAAATCTAGTAAAATTAACGTATTGTATGGTAATTACAATTCTGGTAATAATTCTGGTTAATAAAACCATGTATTTGATAATTTTTCCGTTAATATATGGTAATGGTTTCCCGGAAATTCTGGTTTTTAAATTATATAATTCTTATTACCACACATTTAGTACAACATTGAATAGAAAAGTAAATTTAACCGAGTAAACGCTTTTTATGCTATGATCTAAGACGTATCATGACAAGATTAACTAATTTTACCTCATTTACCAAATTATATCACATATTCTTCTCTTTGGCCAGCTCAACAGCCCCTTGCAGGCCTTGGGTAGCTCAATAGCTGACAAACGCCAGCTCCACCTATCCATAGCAACTCCCTTCCAATTTCTAATCTTTAGGATTTTCAGGTCATTTCCGATGTCCTTGAGCCATCTAGTAGGGGGTCTACTTCTGGGACGTGACCCTTGAGGTTCTTAATGGTGACGATTCTCAGGGCGCTATTTTCCGGGCTTCTCTATAGATGGCGCAGCCATCTCAGCCTATTACTGTTGGTTATTTGTGTAATTTGGGGCTGCTTATAGAGTCGGTAGAGCTCGAAGTTATATCTGGTTCGTTAGAATACCTTATCTTGAATTTAGCCAAAGATGGTCCTGAGGATATTACACATTAATGAAACCGTATTTTATTGTTAATTTTTACCAAAATCATTCTTAAAACGTTTCGGTAAGAATTACCGAGATATTTGGTGTTCCCATAGAGCCAAAAAACCGGCAAATTTTACTTTTCAATGTGCAATTGTTCCGTTATACGTAATTCTAAATGTATTTTTAACAATAACTTTAAGACTTTATTAATGAACTAAACTTAATGAATTTGAGATTGGAAATGAATTAAAAACTTGTTTAAATATGAATTGTTCTGAAACATCAATTGAAACGCGTTAAATTAAGTTTCTAAGCAAGAAAAATGTTTTGTTTGAAAACGAAATTAATTTACATTTACTTGTTTTTAATTGTTTTCATGATTTGACGCTTATTGAAGTTGAAAAATTTTTATTATAAAAGTATTATGTTTAAAAATAAGAGTGAGGTTATTAGATAAGAATGAAATTAAAAAAGAAAATGCTGAAAATCTGTAATTTTCGTAAATTAAAATTACAAAAAAAAAAAAAAAAAATCGTTCAAAATTTATGGAAGAAATTGTTTTAGCAAAACATTCAACTTTAACAAAAAATGCTAATAAGTTCATTTTCTCTTTTTTGGTAAGGCCGATTCTAACAGAAATAAAATTTCAAATGAAAGAAAAAAAAAAACTCTAGAATTGACACAGATAGTAAATAATGAAAAAACAATTCTTAACATAATATGAAAGTAATTCTCATTATCATATGAAACTTTAACAAAAATGCTTAAGCCAATGACGTAAATAACATCCTCGCATTTCTCGCGTTGTACAGGGGGCAGTTATAATAACAATATGAGTTATAATAGAGCTATATTTTCATTTATAAGATATTTTTTTAATTCACTTTGAAAATAATCGTAACCTTTAAATAGAATTAATTGTAAAATAGAACGTTATTTTCTCGTATTATTACGATAAATTTTATTACAATATAGAAACATCGGTAAATGAATGTTTAAATTCAGTATTTTATCTTAATTCCGTTTTTCAATCCCAATTACAACTTTCATTATCTTAGAAAAAAAAATTATGTTATAAATATCCGGATGTTTTAAATACCCGGATTGTTCTTATATAGTATGATTTTAAATTTTTTAAGGTAAGTCTTGGTTAGAGCACGCTTAATAAACCTCGCGAAGGGGGTTGGTGCCCTTCAATCCATGTACGTAACCGCTTTAAGTTATTATTTTTTTTTTTTTTTGAACAATGAAATCTACCATATCTAAATTGCCAAGTCTGATTTCTTAACATATTACTTACCTTCAGACAGTTTTTTTTTCACTCTAAAAGTAAAGTTAAGTTTGTTTCTGTAAGTGGTGTAAACAAATTGGGTTAGAGAAATTATTATACTACTTAAACTTTTTTTGTACGACGGCTACTATTTCACGAGTAAAAATTATAGAATATCTTTTTATTTTCCTTTTGCTTTATTAAACTAAAAGTCATTTCCCCTTCAGCAAAAAGTCATTTTGTTTGAAATACCTTCCGAAAAAGAAGAATCGAATCTACGTAGAAAAAAAATTCATCCGAGAATTACTGCTTAATTTTACCCGTTAAAAACTGATGACTTTGCTATTCTACCATCAACGCAAACGACATTTACTCCAATTTCTCCCACACCCACACCCATTTCCTTCATTTTCTTTCTTTCTTTTTTTTTCTTCACTGTTCCCATATTCTTTTTCACTTTTCTTAGAGTAAATGAAAAAGTAAAAATCGGGACAAAATGACTTTTTCTCTTCTTCATCTCATCAGGGTGGGACGGATGTGGAAAGTCCTATCCCTCAGGGTGGCCCTGGGGGCTCATTTGGACGAAGGAAAAAAAAAAAAAAGGAAAAAGGAAAGTTCGCGTAGATGTAACCTTGTTGATTCTAGAGAGTAGGGTTACAGAGACACAAAGCGCAAGATGAAAGAAATGAAGAAAAATATAGATATAAAACAAGCCTGTTAAATAGTGTTGTGTCTTAATTCTACTTGAGGTCGTTTGGGGGACGTTTTATCAATCTGTAAGCATCTTTTCAGCAACAGATGCACTCTATTTTTTACCATCACTTTGTTTATAATGGTCTAATCTCGCCAACTGTAATAAATATCGCTAACCATAACAAATTCTGTCTGCACTGTATAATCTGGTTTTTTCATGTAAGTTCTCCTTGGATGTTTATAGAATAATATTTGGAAATATTTTCTAAAAGTCAATGAAGAATGGTCTAAAATAATCGATAAATGCACTGAGTTTTATAACTGCTCAGGTACCTGTTTTGCGTAAATTCAGGAATACATTTTATTATTTCTAACAATTATAAATTTGCAGGATGTTGTATTATAACAAAAAACGAACAGTGATTATAACGGAGTTACAAAATCTGGTAAAATTACCGTACTGTATGGTAATGGCAATTCTGGTTAAAAAACATATTACTTTGGAATAAAACCAAGATATAGTAGAGCCACTAGATTTTTAAAAATTTCTGTTTGAAATTTATATGTTCACGGTTATTGTTTTGTCACTGGATGTTCAATGTTATATTCATTTAAACTTAATTCTGAAAGTTAAACCTGCGAAATGTTAATATAGCTAAAATTTCAGTTTTTCTCTGCTATTAGTGCAAAGTGTAATTAATTGACATACCTTGAAATATTATTTAAAGATGTTTCGAAAAAAAAGGATAATAAAAACATATGCATGAGAATGAAGTAAAAAGAACAATTAACATTAAAACTATCAAAAGTTTTATAGATATTTGAAATTTTAATTTTTTATTAGTTTATAGAAAATAGCTGCTTTAAGGGAAGAAAAAAATCCTGGTAAAACTACCGTACTGCGAGCCTCTGGTAAAAAAAAAAAAGAATGATTCTGGTTAATAAAGCCAACTTACAGGGTATTAAAACCACACAAACCTCGTTCAGATGGTAACAGTTAATAGGAAATTCTGTTTTTCAAAAATATCGATCACATTACCAGACATTTTGCAAAAAATGCAAAACTGAAAAATAAATTTAACCAAATTAATGGTTTGTAATACATGATCTAAGGTATCATGATAAAATTATCAAATCTTACCTCATTTACCAAATTTTATCCCATAAATTTTATATTATAAGAACACATTTTATTTCATCAAAGCGCTACGGTAAAAATTACCAAACTTTTCGGTGTTCTTAGAGCCTGAAACACTGTAAATGTTACCATATTCTGATAGATTTGACCATACTTTTTTTTCTAAATGTTGATTAGTTAGCCACGTAAAAAAATTTAATTAATTGAAATCTAAGCTTTTTTCTTACGGGCATGTCATTTTTTTCTGCAGGAAGATTTAATTTCAGCAATGCGTCAAAGTAAAAGAAAATAGCTTTTCTCTTAGGTCTTTTAAATTTTTTTTCCCTTTAAGTATAGAAAACGAAGGTATCGATGCATAAATCATTTCAGTCTCCCTTTCACACCCAAAAAATCGAAACGAAGCAATACCTTTCACTTCGCAAGATCTCCAGAGTAATATGAAATCTCCGAGAAAGAAAAAAAAAATTCCGTTTGATCATCGAAAGAGGCATGCTAATAACGTCCCCAAACCACCACTAGACACTTTTTTCAATATAGGACTCCGAATCGTTCGAATGCCACCAGTGGATCTACCCCACACCAGAAGACATCCACACCCTCGCGAGATGTCATCAAGGAGTAATTCGAGCTTTTCTCTGCAACACACCAGCTTCTAGCTCTCTTTTTCCACGAAAAAGGGGAAGTAAAAAAGATGAAAATGATGCGAAGTTGGGGTAGTGTGAGATAAAAAACATCCACCCACCATTTCTCCCCGCAGATGATCTTCGTAAAGATGTCACGAAGAGTTATACCCCTCTATCACCCCTTTTTTAGAAGGGAAAAAAACTCCCCAGATAGGTTGTGGCACAGAAACTATATTACTGGCTGTTCAATCTTTCCCTTTTCCTCTTTAGTTAGGGATCTTTGTGGTGTGCAAAGGAATATTCTTGATTTTATGGGTATTTTCATTCTTGTGAAGAAAGTTAAAGAGTGTAGACATATTTTTTCCAGTTTATATCTTGTAACGTATTTTATCGTAATCTAGACATGTAGGTGCATTTAGGTGAATTTAGTGGCTCATTAATGTCGAATACGGATATGGTTTTTAGAACTGTTCCATTTATTCTAAGGGTTGTGTAAAAATATTTAAGGGAGAGCGACGCATTTTGCCACTTTAGCAAACTTTTTTCCCCTTCCACTTATTTCGCTTCTTCTTTTTGTTGCCTTGATACTAAGTTTATCAGATTTTCTTGCTGAGGCAAGATAGTAGATCATGGCAGAATTTTAAGAAGCCAATCACGAAAAAAGCTCAGGAAAAAAACCTCGGAAAAAAGCTCCTAAGAACGCACATGAAAAAGTACAAAAAATTGTATTTTTAGATTTTTTATCTAAAGTAAGTAAAGTAAAAAACATAAATTTTATTTTATTTTAATTAATGTTAAGATTATTTAAGTACTAATTTATTAACAAGTTGTTTCTAACAATTATTAATTTATAACATGTTGCGAAATAATAATAATAATAATAAAAACTTTCAGTGATTTTACACGAAGAAACAAAATCTGGCAAATTTACCGTAGTGTATGGTAATGAGATTTGTAGTAAAAGAAACATATTACTGTTGATTGAAACTAAAATATAATACGGTATTTAAACAATTTATTTGGTAATTTCCCCGTTTGTATGGCAACTGTTTACTAGAGATTCTGGTTTTCAAAATTATAGTTCTTATTACCACATATTTAGTAAAACATACAAAATTGAGGATTATAACGCATAAATGGTTTTTATGTCAAGCTCTTATGAATCATGAAAAAATTACCAAAATGTAACACAATTACCAAATTTCATCACATGTTATAAATTCATATTTTATTGTTAATTTTACCAAAATCCTTATGCTGGAGCTTCTGTTAAAATTAGTAAACTTTTTAGTGTTCCCATAAAGCTAGAAAAGTGGTAAACTTTACCATATTCTGTTAGTTTTCACCATACTTTTTTCTCAGCGCGCAAAGCAATCAGTTATAGCAAATGGCAATCATTTAAGAATGTGAGAATCTTTTTATAAATTACGAAAAGAAATCAAAATTTTAAAAACCAATTAAAAATAATACATCCAATGGAAAAACGCGCAAAGCAGCAGTGAATCCGAAATAAATTGCCAAAGTCCAGGAAAAGAATATAATATTATATTATGTATTTATATTATGAATTATATTATTTTCCTGGACTTTGCCAGAAACTTTGGGGTAGAGAGAGAGCAATTTTAAACTTTTGTCGTGCTCTCTCGATAGAAAAGGTTTTGCTTTTATGACTACCTGAGCGTGTACCCCCTGAAGACGTCAGCTTCGGTTGTCATAATCCATTTTTTTCATATTTCATTGTTTCTCGAGAATATTTTTATAGATATAGCAGTTTATAAATAGAGATTCGAATCTCTGCTTTAAGCTTACTTAATATGAATTTTTTTTTTTGTTGCATAAAAATAGTTCTGTTTTAAACTTTTATTTTATTTTTAATATCCTGTGATGAAAAAGCTGTTGTTTTGTTGAGAGCCAAGGGTGAGCGGATGAGGTTCTCTCAGGGTAAGTGCAGGAAGCATCTGATTAAAATTAAAGAAACGGAAAGAGAATTATCAGCAATAGTTTTTATTCCCGGAAGAGTATGCTTCAGAAAAATGCATTGCTTCCTATTTCGAAATTGTATTTGACGTAAATCCTGCTTTCAGAGTCTAGAAAAAATCTTAAGGAATGTAATTTCTATTTTTTTTAAACCTAGATATATTATTTGGAAGAAATGATTTCAAAATTATCAAAAGAATTCACATCATTAGAAGATACAATTCAAAACAGATTCAATTATATTTGTATCTATAGTTTAATGATAATTGTTTTAGGCTTAGTAGCGTCATAATGATTACATTAATATATATATTTTTTTAGAAATTATATTTGAAATGAAACTGTGTTTGATAAAGGACTTATAACTTAACTTAATTTTGCAACTTGAGTTAAAAAAGTGTTTTTTTCTCTCGATATTATCTTATATTGCTTGACTAAATATAAATAAACTTCAAATCACTTTTTCGCAATGAAGAACTAGAATAAAAGAAAAAATAATTTAAAAGAAAATGAAGCAAAAAAAATTAAGAAAAAAACTTTATGATTGTTATCAATTCTATTGCATTGGACAAATTTTTATTGACTCTTTTGAATGTTAAGCTAAATAGAGAAAAAAAAACTCGTTTAGCAATTCTGAGAAAAAGTTCTGGTAAAGTTACTGAACTATACAGTAATGATATTTCTGGTAAAAAAAATACAATTCCGGTTAATAAAAGAATTTTTACATCATTTATTTGGTAATTTTTCCGTTCATATGGTAACGTTTACCGAAAATTCTTGTTTTCAAATTTATAGCATCTTACTAACACATATATAGTTAAAAATACAAAACTGAAAAGTAAATTTAAGCGAATAATTGATTTCAGGCCATGTTTTAAAGTATTGTGATAAAATTGCCAAACTTATACCACATTTTCCAATTGTTTTACACATTATAAAACCATACTAGATTACTAATTTGACCAAAATCGTTACCAAACACCTTTTGCTTAAAAATTACAGAGATTTTTGGTGTTCCCATAGCCAGAAATACTGAACATTTTATCATGTTCTGACCATATTTTTGTCCATACTTTTTACTTAATGTAAGTTTTTCCTATTTACCATACCCAAGTCAAAATTCTTGATGGTACCATCAAAGAATTATGATGGTTTATGTTGGTATAAGTAAGATTCTTGATGGTCCAACATGTGTTGATGCTCACCATCATACAACAATTTCCATCTAGTTTTGATGGTTTTTGATGGCCCAACAAATTTCCATCATTACAAGATGGAAAATGTTGCTTTATGTTATGATGGTAAACCATCAAGCAATGTTTGATTTTTGATGGACCAACATAAACCTTCATATTTTGATGGCAGATGTTGTTTTATCGTTATGATGGTCAACCAACAAGTTATGTTATTTTAATGTTGGACAAACAACAACCATCGAAATATGATGGAAGATGCTGAATGGCTATTTTGATAGTCCACCAACAAGATGTGTTTATTAATGTTGGACCAACAACAACCATTAAAATATGATGGAAGATATTGTTTTACTATTATAATGGTTCAACCATCAAGTTATCTTTTGAATTGCTGAACCAACAGCAATCATCAAATTAAGATGGAACATGTTGTTTTATTACTAGGATGGTTCAACCATCATGTTATGTTTGTTGTAGTTGGACCAATAACAACCATCAAAATAAGTTTGAAGATGTTGTTTACCTTTATTATGGTTAACCAGCAAGTTGTGTTTTTATTGTTGGACCAACAACAACCAACAAAATATGATGGAAGATGCTGTATGGCTATTTTGATGGTCCACCAACAAGATGTGTTTATTAATGCTGGATCAACAACAACCATTAAAATATGATGGAAGATACTGTTTTACTATTATAATGGTTAAACCATCGTGTTATGTTTAGTATTGCTGGAGCAACAGCAACCATCAAATTAAGATGGAACATGTTGTTTTAGCACTATGATGGCTCAACCACCATGTTATGTTTGTTGTAGTTGGACCAATAACAACCATCAAAATAAGTTGGAAGATGTTGTTCACCTTCATGATGGTCAACCAGCAAGTTACGTTTTAATTGCTGGTCCAACAGCAACCAACAAAATATAATGGAAGATGTTGTTTATCTATTTTGATGGTTCAACCATCATGCTATGTTTTTTTATTGTTGGACCAGCAACGGCCATCAAAATAAGATGAGAGATGTTAGTTTATCATTATGATGGTAAACCAGCAAGTTACGTTTTTATTGTTGGGCCAACAACAACCAACAAAATATAATGGAAGATGTTGTTTATCCATTAAGGTGGCTCAAGCATCATTCTATGTTTATTATTGTTGGACCAACAACAATCATCAAAATATAATGGAAGATGTTGTATGTCCATTCTAATGGTTTACCAACAAGTTGTGTTCACTTATGTTGGACCAACAACAGCCATTAAAGTATGATTGAAGATGTTGTTTATCTATTATGATGGTTAAACCATCATGTAATGTTTATTAATGTTGGACCAACAACAGCCATTAAAATAAGATGGAATATGTTGTTTTAGTACTATAAGGGTTCAACCATTATGCTATGTTTTTTATTGTTCGATCAACAACAACCATCAAAATAAGATGAAAGGTGTTGTTTTATTATTATGATGGTAAACCAGCAAGTTATGTTTTTATTGTTCGACCAACAACAACCATCAAAATATAATGGAAGATGTTGTATGGCCATTTTGATAGTTTACCAACAAGTTGTGTTCACTAATGTCGGACCGACAACAGCCATTAAAATATGATTGAAGATGTTGTTCATCTATTATGATGGTTTAACCATCATGGTATGTTTATTAATGTTGGACCAACAACAGCCATAAAAATAAGTTGGAATATGTTGTTTAACTAGTATGATGGTTCAACCATCATGCTATGTTTTTTATTGTTGGACCAATAACAACCATCAAAATAAGATGAGAGATGTGATTTTATCATTATGATGGTAAACCAACAAGTTACGTTTTTATTGTTGGACTGACTGCAACCATCAAAATATCATGGAAGATGCAGTAAGGCTATTTTGATGGTCAACCAACAGTTTGGGTTCATTAATGTTGGGCCAACAACAACCATTAAAATATGATGGAATACGTTGTTTACCTATTATGATGGTTCAACCATCATGCTATGTTTTTTTATTGTTGAACCAACAACAACATCAAATTAAGACGGAAGATGTTACATGGCCATTTTGATGGTTTACCAACAAATTATGGTTATTAATATTGGACCAACAACAGCCTTAAAAGTATGTTGGAAGATGTTATTTTACAATTATTACTGTCCAACTATCAGGTTATGTTTATTGTTGTTGAACTAGCACCAATCTTTAAAATTTGCTGGAAACAGATGTTTTGCTGTGATGATGGTCAACCAGTACATTATGTTTAATTTTAGAGCAAAAAGCAAATATACATCGTGAAATATGCTGTTTTACTATTATGTGCACATGCATCATACATTAGTCTGGAGGAAGTTTTTTCTAAAATTTTCAAAGCTTTAAATTAGAAGTATATGGTTAAAATTACAATAAGAGTCTAAAAATAAATAGTTTTTGTGAATAATGGGAATAAAACAATAGACTGCTTATTACGATTGAAACAAAAAATTAAGAAAAATTCATTTTAAGTACCCAAGTGATAACATTCGAAGAAGATAAAATTATTATGCGCACGTGCACTATGCTCGAGCTTTTAATTATTAAACACGAAGTGAAATTACAATAGAATATTAAAAAAAATAAATAGTTGTTGTAAATATTTACATTAAGATGAATTTGATAAATATAGAACAATTAGGCTTTATATCAGAACTAATAAAGTTAAAAAAGATTAATTCAAAGATTAATATGAGAGAGATATTACATTTTTATGTGCACGTGCATTGATTGATTATGTGCACGTGAAAAAATTAATAGCAACCGCAATTAATATCATGCAAAGGAATTTTATATTCAGAAAAACAATAAAGCTACATATCAGTATTAATGTGATTAAAAAAGATAATATGGATTATGGGTACACGACTGAGAAATTAAAATATGAGCACGTGCAGTACTTGAACATCGTTTCACGACTTTTTATTGAACGCTCAAAGGTTGGCATTTAAATTATCAAACATGTGGTGAAATTATAACTAATGGTTTAAAATAAATGGTTATTGCAATTCATTACAAAATGGTGAATTTTAGAATCACAAATCAATGAGGTTACAAAGCAGGATTACTTAAATCAAAAAGGATTTAAATAAGATAGGGGATGAAAGTTGCACTTTTAAATGCAAAATATGTAATAATATGTTATTAAAGGTTAAAAATTAATGGTTATTGCAATTAATATCACAAAGGTAAATTTTTAATTCACAAAACAATTTTGCTACATATCAGGATTAATAAAATTAAGAAAGATTCATTCATATAGGTACACGAGTGATAGATTACATTTTTATGTGCACCTGTACTACTTCAGCATTGCCTGGTTACTGAAAGGTTAAGACTTGCTTTTTAAATTATTAAACATTTGGCTATAACATTATTTTGTTTTTTAAAAATACAAAGCAATATAGCAACATATCAAGATTATTTAGATTAATTAGAAGAAAAATTTAAATAAAAAAAAAATTAGAGATTTTGCAATATTTATAAAAGGACTATTAAAGGTTAAAATATAAATAGTTATTAAATATAATAACATTGAGGTAGGTTTTCAATTTACAAAATATTGTACATATTCAGATTAATGAAATTAGAAAGATTCGTGGATTTAGGTAAACGAGAGATAGATTAAATGACAGGGGGGGAAAAGTATTTTCCTTACACATTTACTTAAGTCGGGCATATTCTAATAACATTTTATAATGGCGTGGAAATATGAGGAATTCAAAATTATTATATATATTGTTTTTGTTGTCATGGGTCCTTAGGGCGGGGGGGCTGTGATTGCATTTTTTCAGTCGTACCATCCATGGCCAAGAATTTTACCTCAAATATTTTTTTTTTAAACAAAACTATATATAAATTATGATGAGATAGTGGTTAGAAACAAAAGGTTGAGTAGATACTTTAATGTAGGTACCTACATACTGGTACCTATAGGTACTTTTATTTATGTTGCACTAGAACTGTACAATGGGCTATTGGCAACGGTCTGGGAAACATCTCTGAGAATGATCCGAAGAAGTTTGCCATCACAAATTTTGTCACGCTACCTCCTCAATTTATATATAGATATGAAGGGAAAAGAAATTTTCACCGGTTCCTTGTACCCATGGTACTGCTAAGCGACTGACCACAGAACTTTCCATTCCAGAGATTTTACGAGCACGTATATTGCATGTACTTCTCGGTGAAAGGTTAGCAGAGTCAAGGATCGAACCCTGCAATTTAAATTTAAAAAAAATAATAATATTAACAGTTTATATTGCTTAATTTAAAATTCCAGATTATGCTTTCATTTCTCACAAAAAGTATAGCATTTTTGTTTCATATATAAGGTAGCAATCGGTGTGAATGCTCCTTGATATACGTTGCATCTATACATTCGACCCCGCGTCAAGGGCAATCAGAGATGCAGTGTGAACTGTGCTTGAGTGTTCTTTTCAAACTTCACGCTTGGGTCGAGTAGCAAAATATCAGCTCAACTTCCTATTGTCTGTTGTTATTCCATACGCACGCCGGCGTGGTTTTGTCATGTAAGTTTTTGTAAAATTATTTATTCTTTCAATAATTATAATTTTTTTCATTGTCTTTTTCTTCTATATATATTATTTGCAATGTTTATTGAATTTTGATCGCGCTATTAATTGGTTGCGGCAAATCAGA